>ONZH01022039.1:0-355439 GCA_900303285.1 Rhinella marina | reverse complement strand
TGAGATAACCTGACTGTAATAACTGACACTAACTGCTGCATATATGAGTCTGACTGTAATAACCTGACCACTAATGCTGCATATATAAGTATGACTGTAATAACCCGACACTAATGCTGCATATATGAGTCTGACTGTAATACTAATGCCATATATGACACTAATGCTAACATATATATATGAGTCTGACTGTAATAACGGCTGACACTAATGCTGCATATATGAGTCTGACTGACTGTAATAACTGCATATATGACACTAATGCTGCATATATAAGTATGACTGTAATAACCCGACAACTAATGCTGCATATAATGAGTCTGACTGTAATAAACCCGACACTAGATCGCTGTATAATATGAGTCTGGACTGTAATAAACCTGACACTAATGCCGTGGCATAATATAGAGTCTGACTGTAATAACCTGAACTAATGTACATATATGGTTGACTGTAATAACCCAACACTAATGCTGCATATATGAGTCTGACTGTAATACCCCTGACACTATGCTACATATATGAGTCTCACTGTAAAAACCTGACACTAATGCTACATATATGAGTCTGACTGTAATAACCCGACACTAATGCTGCATATATGAGTCTGACTGTAATAACCTGACACTAATGCTGCATATATGAGTCTGACTGTAATAACTGACACTAATGCTGCATATATGAGTCTGACTGTAATAACTGACACTCATGCTGCATATATGAGTCTGACTGTAATAACCTGACACTAATGCTACATATATGAGTCTGACTGTAATAACCTGACACTAATGCTGCATATATAAGTATGACTGTAATAACCTGACACTAATGCTGCATATATGTGTCTGACTGTAATAACCTGACACTAATGCTGCATATATAAGTATGACTGTAATAACCCGACACTAATGCTGCATATATGAGTCTGACTGTAATAACCCGACACTAATGCTGTATATATGAGTCTGACTGTAATAACCTGACACTAATGCTGCATATATGAGTCTGACTGTAATAACCTGACACTAATGCTACATATATGAGTCTGACTGTAATAACCCAACACTAATGCTGCATATATGAGTCTGTAATAACTGACACTAATGCTGCATATATGAGTCTGACTGTAATAACCCAACACTAATGCTGCATATATGAGTCTGTAATAACTGACACTAATGCTGTATATATGAGTCTGACTGTAATAACCTGATGCTAATTCTGCATATATGAGTCTGACTGTGATAACCTGACACTATTGCTGCATATATGAGTCTGACTGTAATAACTCGACACTAATGCTGCATATATGAGTCTGTAATAACTGACACTAATGCTGCATATATAACTCTGAATGTAATAACTGACACTAATGCTGCATATATGAGTCTGACTGTAATAACCCCACACTAATGTTGCATATATGAGTCTGACTGTAATAACCTGACACTAATGCTGCATATATGAGTCTGACTGTAATAACCTGACACTAATGCTGCATATATGAGTCTGACTGTAATAACCTGACACTAATGCTGCATATATGAGTCTGACTGTAATAACCCGACAACTAATGCTGCATATATGAGTCTGTAATAACTGACACTAATGCTGCATATATGAGTCTGACTGTAATAACCCCACACTAATGTTGCATATATGAGTCTGACTGTAATATCCTGACACTAATGCTGCATATATGAGTCTGACTGTAATAACCCGACACTAATGCTGCATATATGAGTCTGACTGTAATAACCTGACACTAATGCTGCATATATGAGTCTGACTGTAATAACCTGACACTAATGCTGCATATATGAGTCTGACTGTAATAACCTGACACTAATGCTGCATATATGAGTCTGACTGTAATAACCCGACAAACTAATGCTGCATATATGAGTCTGTAATAACTGACACTAATGCTGCATATATGAGTCTGACTGTAATAACCTGACACTAATGCTGCATATATGAGTCTGACTGTAATATCCTGACACTAATGCTGCATATATGAGTCTGACTGTAATAACCCGACACTAATGCTGCATATATGAGTCTGACTGTAATAACCTGACACTATTGCTGCATATATGAGTCTGACTGTAATAACCTGACACTAATGCTGCATATATGAGTCTGACTGTGATAACCTGACACTAATGCTGCATATATGAGTCTGACTGTAATAACCCGACACTAATGCTGCATATATGAGTCTGACTGTAATAACCTGACACTAATGCTGCATATATGAGTCTGACTGTAATAACCTGACACTAATGCTGCATATATAAGTCTGACTGTAATAACCTGAAACTAATGCTGCATATATGAGTCTGACTGTAATAACCTGGCACTAATGCTGCATATATGAGTCTGAGTGTAATAACCCGACACTAATGCTGCATATATGTGTCCGACTATAATAACCTGACACAAATGCTGCATATATGAGTCTGACTGTAATAACCTGACACTAATGCTGCATATATGAGTCTGACTGTAATAACCTTACACTAATGCTGCATATATGAGTCTGACTGTAATAACCTGACACTAATGCTACATATATGAGTCTGACTGTAATAACCCAACACTAATGCTGCATATATGAGTCTGACTGTAATAACCTGACACTAATGCTGCATATATAACTCTGACTGTAATAACTGACACTAATGCTGCGTATATGAGTCTGACTGTAATAACCTGACACTAATGCTGCATATATGAGTCTGACTGTAATAACCCGACACTAATGCTGCATATATGAGTCTGACTGTAATAACCCGACACTAATGCTGCATATATGAGTCTGACTGTAATAACCTGACACTATTGCTGCATATATGAGTCTGACTGTAATAACCTGACACTAATGCTGCATATATGAGTCTGACTGTGATAACCTGACACTAATGCTGCATATATGAGTCTGACTGTAATAACCCGACACTAATGCTGCATATATGAGTCTGTAGTAACTGACACTAATGCTGCATATATAACTCTGACTGTAATAACTGACACTAATGCTGCATATATGAGTCTGACTGTAATAACCTGACACTAATGCTGCATATATGAGTCTGACTGTAATAACCTGACACTAATGCTGCATATATGAGTCTGACTGTGATAACCTGACACTAATGCTGCATATATGAGTCTGACTGTAATAACCCGACACTAATGCTGCATATATGAGTCTGTAGTAACGGACACTAATGCTGCATATATAACTCTGACTGTAATAACTGACACTAATGCTACATATATGAGTCTGACTGTAATAACCCAACACTAATGCTGCATATATGAGTCTGACTGTAATAACCCCACACTAATGCTGCATATATGAGTCTGACTGTAATAACCTGACACTAATGCTGCATATATAACTCTGACTGTAATAACTGACACTAATGCTGCATATATGAGTCTGACTGTAATAACCTGACACTAATGCTGCATATATGAGTCTGACTGTAATAACCCGACACTAATGCTGCATATATAAGTCTGACTGTAATAACCTGACACTATTGCTGCATATATGAGTCTGACTGTAATAACCTGACACCAATTATGAATATATGGGCGATACTGTATCTAAATGTTACTATTCATTAAACCTTAATTTACACATGTTATGCATAGATAACTGTGATGCTACACGAAAAGAAGGCCTGCTAGATGAATAGTGAGAAATCCAGAAGAGTGTCCCCTATGGGGACACATGGAGCTAAACTCCTGCAGCATTTGTTGCTTTCCTTCTGAAATGTCTTATAAAAGTCATTGCTCGAGCTCCTCATTATAAAGGCAGCTGAAGTGATAGCATAAAATGCATATGATTAAGAATCCACATAAAGCAGCTATGGGGTCCGGCCCCCACCCGGGCTGACATTGATCTACAGAGTGTTCTTATCTTCAGTATTGAATCAATGACAAGAAGAAAGAAAAGCCACAATTGTACTAATCGCCAGACGTCTCCAGGCAGAGGGGGGGGGCACCAAAAAGAGGAATATAAAATATTACATACAATCCATGGAGAAAGGATCCGCAGGAGGAAAACTTCATTATTCATGGTAAAATCAGAGAATTCTGTGTAATTATTAAAGTGCTCACATTATACGCAAGACGTTATCCTGAGGAAACGAACCAGATCAAGGAGGAAAAGAAATCAGAAAGCCTTTCTCTATATCATGTTACATAGTTACTCAGGTCCATCAAGAGCAGACCAACTCCACATCATAATCCTCACTGCCATTACTACCTCTCAGGGTCAGGTGTTCCATGGTGTCACTACTCTGACTGTAAAGAATCCTTTCCTGTACTAATGTCTCCTCCACATTGTAACAAAAGTCCTCATGTCCTTTGTAAAGTACCCGGTTCATTGTACTGACCACACACCTCGAAGATGTCTTCTTTCCCAGCTAAACAAGCCACTCTTTATAAGAGAGACTTAACAAACCATTTAATAATCTGGTCTGGGGCATAACTACCGCCGAGCGGTTACGGGGCTCACAACGTTAGGCAGCCTGGGGCAACAGGAGGACATTTAATGACAACATAGCACTGCACTGAGAGAGAGAAGGGGAGGTGCAGGACCTGAGTGATTTCATCATCATGTGACCAGTGCAGGAAGAGAGAGCTGAACAGTCCAGAAAGTGGTGAAGGACCTGCATGATGTAATCATTATGTGAACACTGCAGGAAGAGACAAAGCTCAGCAGTGCAGAGAAGAGGTGAAGGACCTGTGTGATATCACCACGTGAACAGTGCAAGAAGAGACAGAGCTCAGCAGTGCAGAGGAGAAATGATGAAGGACCTGTGTGATCTCATCATGCCAACAGTGCAGGAAGAGAAAGAGCTCAGCAGTACAGAGTAGAAGTGATGAACGACCTGTGTGATGTCATCATCGTGTGACCAGTGCAGGAAGAGAGAACTGAGCAGTGCAGAGAAGTGGTGAAGGACCTGTGTGATGTCACAACATGAGTGTGCCTGGAGGAGAGGTTAGTAGTCTCTTTCTCTCTATAAGTTGTCACATGTTAGGAGTTGTAGTTATTTCTGTATACTCACTTGTGTCATTACTTGCAATGTCCTCTGATAGCCCATAATAACATCCTAGAAATGCTGATCTCTAGTGATGGATAGGCGGCATTCTCAGTAAAGTCACCGCTGATCTCTAGTGATGGATAGGCTGCATTCTCAGTGATGTCACCGCTGATCTCTAGTGAATGGATAGGCTGCATTCTCAGTGATGTCAGCGCTGATCTCTAGTGATGGATAGGCGGCATTCTCAGTGATGTCACCGCTGATCTCTAGTGATGGAGATAGGCTGGATTCTCAGTGATGTCACCACTGATCTCTAGTGATGGATAGGCTGCATTCTCAGTGATGTCACTGCTGATCTCTAGTGATGGATAGGCGGCATTCTCAGTGATGTCACCGCTGATCTGTAGTGATGGATAGGCTGCATTCTCAGTGATGTCACCGCTGATCTCTAGTGATGGATAGGCTGCATTCTCAGTGATGTCACGCTGATCTCTAGTGAATGGATAGGCTGCATTCTCAGTGATGTCACCGCTGATCTCTAGTGATGGATAGGCTGCATTCTCAGTGATGTCACCGCTGATCTCTAGTGATGGATAGGCTGCATTCTCAGTGATGTCACCGCTGATCTCTAGTGATGGATAGGAGGCATTCTCAGTGATGTCACCGCTGATCTCTAGTGATGGATAGGCGGCATTCTCAGTGATGTCACCGCTGATCTCTAGTGAATGGATAGGCTGCATTCTCAGTGATGTCACTGCTGATCTCTAGTGATGGATAGGCTGCATTCTCAGTGATGTCACCGCTAATCTCTAGTGATGGATAGGCTGCATTCTCAGTGATGTCATCGCTGATCTCTAGTGATGGATAGGCTGCATTCTCAGTGATGTCACCGCTGATCTCTAGTGATGGATAGGCTGCATTCTCAGTGATGTCACCACTGATCTCTAGTGATGGATAGGCGGCATTCTCAGTGATGTCACCGCTGATCTCTAGTGAATGGATAGGAGGCATTCTCAGTGATGTCACCGCTGATCTCTAGTGAATGGATAGGCGGCATGGTTCTCATCATTAGGAATCTTAGGGCACGTTGTCAGTATAATGTTTCTTTAGGTGGTCCGGGCTCACAGGGGGGGCGCTATGTGAACGCTATGTGTTAGGTTTTTTCATGGGTATAAATAAAGCTCTGATTCTCCGCAGCTCAGGCCTCTGTGATTCTTTACATAAACAGATGGTCGGTGTACATGGGGCTTCCAGAATATGCATGCCAGATCAATAACTGCGAGCGGCCGCGTACGGCTTTACTAACGTTACTTACCAGATGGAGCAAGCAACAAGAAGAATGGCCGAGAAAATTACACAGACGTCCTGCTTCATGATTCTGTTCACGTTCGGCTCATCTGGTTGTAGAATAAGAGGAAAGTTCTGCTTACAACACTGGACCAGTGGTCTCATCTGAATAACAGGAGGGAGGAATCAAAATGGTCCGTGTATTCTTCTAGGGCCATCTATAAAGGGTGATAGGTAAGAGCCTATAGAGTCTGAGGGAGCCACCACTAGAGGGAGCTCAGGAGATTACTACATACAGATATATACAGCCACCACTAGAGGGAGCTCAGGAGGATTACGAGAGGGAGCTCAGGAGATTACTACATACAGATATATACAGCCACCACTAGAGGGAGCTCAGGAGATTACTACATACAGATATATACAGCCACCACTAGAGGGAGCTCAGGAGATTACTACATACAGATATATACAGCCACCACTAGAGGGAGCTCAGGACATCACTACATACAGATAATATACCACCCCACTAGAGGGAGCTCAGGAGATTACTACATACAGATATATACAGCACCACTAGAGGAAGCTCAGGAGATTACTACATACAGATATATATACAGCCACCACTAGAGGGAGCTCAGGAGATTACTCATACAGATATATACAGCCACGCACTAGGGGAGCTCAGGAGATTACTACATACAGATATTATACAGCCACCACTAGAGGGAGCTCAGGAGATTACTACTACAGATATATACACCACCACTAGAGGGATGCTCAGGAGGATTACTACTACAGATATATACAGGCCAACCACTAGAGGGAGTCAGCCAGATTACTACATTAAGATATATTACAGCCACCACTAGCAGGGAGCTCAGGAAGATTACTACCCCCAACAGATATTATACAGCCCACCCTAGAGGGAGCTCAGGAGATTACTATCATACAGAATAATACCAGCCACCACTAAGAGGGAAGCTTCAGGGAGATTACTACATACAGATATATACAGCCCACCACTAGAGGGAGCTCAGGAGATTACTACATACAGATATATACAGCCACCACTAGGGGGAGCTCAGGAGATTACTACATACAGATATATACAGCCACCACTAGAGGGAGCTCAGGAGATTACTACATACAGATATATACAGCCACCACTAGAGGGAGCTCAGGAGATTACTACATACAGATATATACAGCCACCACTAGAGGGAGCTCAGTATCTTATCATATACTATAGGCACACTGCCATCAAATATTTGTTTTCTTACATAGTAGCAGCCTATATGTGAATATTTTATGTATTTTTTTATCTGCTGAATATAATATTGATGCCTCTCCATGTTTTCTCTCTTCTGTCCTGGCTTTTTGACTTCACTTGTGTTCAGACTTTTAGCAAGTCAGATAGAGTCACTTAACTCTCTCATTTAGACCATTATTGTGTCCAGAGAGCGCCCCCTCTAGGGTTGCTCTCTCATATTGTAGCATCACATATTACACTAATCATTGATCTGCGGTGGCCATCTATATCTAGGTGTATTAAGAGAATGGATCATTCCAATTCTACACCTACTATTATCATGAGGATTACCCTGCAGTACCATCTTTCCCTCACCGCAGCTGTAAAATGACAATGGATTACCTATCCATAACGTAATTCTCGATGTTATAGCGCTGTTGAAACAAGAGAGAAAAGCAGCGAAAAGTTCTAAAAAGAAATTGGGTTTTCTATAATTATTGAGTTTTAAAAATCCCCCTTCCTGATGGAAGTGGTGAGGCCAGTAACCCGCCGTCCATGACACATTGTAGCAGAAAAGCCTTGTGATTTATTAACAGGAGCGTCGTTCACCCAGAAACCGCTGTGAATGGATTCCTGCTGCAGACGACGCACCTGCGATCAGACAAACACATTTGTCAGAAATCATTAGCTTGATTACTCAGTCAGGTAATATCTCTGCGGTCATCGGACTCGTCAGGACCGAGCTTGTTTCCTTTATGCCTCTGATTAATTAGTCTTGTCTTACATGGTATGTCAGATGCCAGCAGCAGGAATGAATTACTAGGATGTCGCAGCTCCTCCGCCACCAAAGAACGCTCTCCTGGCCGCATCGTCCACGTCACAAGGAGGACGACTACTCATCACTGGAGGCAAACTCATCTGGAAAATAAAGATTTCTCTGCCTCTGATTAATACGGACTTTTCCTCTATTGTTCCATGTAAATCTATCTGTTCCCTGTCCATTAATCTCCATTCCCCATCATTAGGCGAGCCGCCAGGCATCAGTCAGTGACATGCGTGACATATGTTACACGGTTAACAAATTGCCGCAGCCGCGCTCCTCGCGTTCGGAAGGTAAAAATCCAGCAGAATTCAATATATCAAGGAAATGAGTAGAGAAAATACATTGTGGGGGGAAGGAGGGGGGAGGGGGTCTGTAATGTTACAATGTTATCAATAGTGTCAATTATTCTATCACAGATGTAGCAAATGTTACACTGACATTTAACTCATTGCCTGCTGCTGACTCCAGTGGTTTATAAAACCCTCATGTGAATTTACTGTTATCTACATCTACGGTAAGTCATTTCATATTATTAGGATGGCCGTAGCTGATCCGTGGGGTGCACCTGCGAGGACCCCCCTCAATCCCAAAGTTTGGGTTCGTTCCAAACTTTGCAAGTTCGGGTACCCGGACCCGAAGCCGAACTTTTTCACTAAAGTTCAGGTTTGGTGTTTGGCTGATTTTATTATTTTCCGTTATCCCATGATTATAACGGAAAATAATAGCAATCGAAAGACAGAATGCTAAACAAAATGGCCATTCAGGGGTTAAAACTAATTTTAAAAAACTCACCTCATCCACTTGATCGTGGATCCGGTATCCTCTTCTTTCTTCTTTCTACAGGACCTGCAAAAGGACCTGTGATGACATCACCGCTCTCACCGGGTTCGGGGTGAAGTTCAGGTCCTGAACCCGAACTTTGACCTGAAGTTCTGCTGAACCTGGCAAACCCCGACCTTCCATGGGTTCGCTCATGTCTACTTACCGGCCCTCCGTCTACCACTATTTGCACTGGCTGCAGAGGGGCCACAGCCTTTTATTGGCCGATGACATCATCAGTCACTGCTTTCTCCTCCTTCTTGGGGTCACCACCCAGGTTTCGTCCTTGGCTATGATCCATATGGTTACCAGCACTGGTCATAGATCACCCGGGGGTACCCTGTAGCAACGCCCTGACTTTGTAGAGGTTATGGACGAATATCAGGGCTCCCCCACCAGTGCCAGGTCCGGTCACCCCCACAGGTTGCCAGTTCAGCCCCATTGCCCCCCAGTTATTCCATCGAAGCGCTGATCAATAAGCCCCATGAAGTAAGAGGCGAATACACACAAGACACATCCATTACCAAGACTGATGGGGCGGCCGGGGAATAGGAAACAAATGCGGCAATGTTTGTTTTGGAGAAGTAATGAACAGGATATATTCATGCGCCGCGCAATCATCTCATCAAGCTGAAAAATGCCTCGTATTGGAAATTGTCAAACACACACAAATGAATGACTGTTGTTGTTGGCACAGATGTGGATCCATTATATCGAGGTCTCCCGCTCCATAATTGATGATCTGAGAACAAGTCTGGGGCCGACTATACCCCGGGCTGGACAACGAGCCCCCCGGAAGACCTATAGACGGCGCTGTGATGTACGTGACCCGTCCCTTCCCGATCTGTAATGAACACATAGTAATCACTATAGTTAGTAATCACAATAAATCGAGTGGCGGATAAGAGCGCCAATTAATCATTTTCTAGTAATTAAGTAAATCTTCAATGCATTCAGCGGCTCCGATTCAATTTCAGAAAGGGTTTGTTGGTCAATTCATCAAGCGTTGTTTGTGTCAGAGGAATATGAAGAAAATGTGCTTTCATTAAGCCGTCTTCATAACTCACAATAGCCCGGAAAATAAGAACATTATTACTGCGATTTTAATGTAAAATTAACCGGCTCTTTCATTTGAATTATCGCAAAGGAGGATCCATAATCCAATATTAGATTATTCCGTTGAAGCCTCTTGGGTTTTAATTGCATCTTAATTCCTTTCCACAGCAAATTAAAAAAAAAAAAAAAAAAAAAGGAAATGGAGAAAACAAATGAAAGCGGCAAAATATTCCACGTCTCCAGACATCTGCTTCAGTGATGGTGGCCAATCTAATGGCGGAGTCTGAAGAGGATGCGGGAGGGGTTATCTGGGGTGATCCGTTACAATAGAAACCAGAGGATACAGAAGAAGCCGATACAATGTGATACAGTCGTGAACAGTTACAAAAACACAGACTGCAATGTAATGAGCGGTGCTATAATAATAACGATACATGATAGGGGAAGACAATTACTGCAGATTATTCAATCTGTGACATCGAAAACCATGACGACCCACAACAAGTGTGAACTGATCTGCACCTTGAGGACATCAAGATCGTCCCTACGTCCCACCAGTCCTGCCAGGACGCCTTCTCAAGGAGATTTCTGCAACTGAAACTCCATTTACCTGAATGAGGTAGAAATCCGTGGTTTTGCTGCCAAAAGAACTGATTTCCAGTTACAAACATTTCTGCAACAAAATCTGCCACATGTGAATGCAGCCATAAGGTGGTCAGGACGTGACTGATGGAAAGGAAAAAGTCTGATAAACCTCAAATTTTTGACCTCCTTAGGCCTCAGTAACATTTCCAATATATTTTCTGCAGACAGCACACGTACCCATTGATTTAAATGTGTCTGTTCACATTTTAGTATTTTTTTACTGACGAGGGGGGGGAGGGGTAAGGACATGCACTACTTTGATACGTGATACGGATCAAGCATACCCATTGAAGTCTATGGGTCCGTGAAAATCACTGACACAACAAGTATGGCATTCATGTTGCATCCGTTTTTCGCTGAAGACTAATAGGAGATACTTCGGAAATTCATTTTCAGCTGAGCAACGTCAGTGAATTACGGATGACACACGGATCCTTCACGGACAGCTTCACAGACGAAACACATATGCTTTTTTTCATGGAAGTGAAACTGACACGGAAATGTGATCAAGGCCTTAGGCCTCATCCAAATTTCCATGTCTGTTTGATGTCCATGGAAAATCTGTTTCATCCATTAAAATGTCCATGATCCTTGTGTCTGTTCTAGGGCCTCAGCGCGTCATCCGTATTCCATGGACGCTGCTGAGCTGAAAATTAATTTCCAGAGCGTCTTCTACCAGTGGTCCATGAAACACTGAGAGAACACAGATCCCATTGTGTCAGTGTTGTTCGCAGACCCATAGACTTCAATGGGCACATTTAGTCCACATCACAGACCAACGTAGGACATGCCTCTGTTATTATACCAGTGACCCACAGTCAGTGGAAAATCAGTTGGTACTAGTGCTGGGCGAGCATGCTGTGTATCCTAAATACCTGACCTGTATAACGTTTGAACATCCTAAATACCTGTGACATTCAGTGTAATTTCTTTCTGACATTAGTGACGGTGATATTACCTGCGCTACGTCTGCTGTATAACGTCTGAACATCCTAAATACCTGTGACATTCAGTGTAATTTCTTAACAATTTTTCTTCTAAAATCGATTTTATCTTCGGTTTTGGACATATTCTTGTCATTCTGTAAAAGTGGTGTAATACTCGGACAACATCGTTCCCAGCAGCGACTTTGGAGTCCAAGATGCATCCAGACATCCTCCCCATGCTGTGCTCAAACGTTTTCAGTGGGTGTTTCCACCATTTTCTCACCTTTCCCTATGAAGCAGACGCCCTCCCCTCTTCAGAGCAGGGGGTGCCTGGTTTAGTGCTCTGGTTCTCCCATTGATTTCCATTGTGCTTGGGTGCTCGGCCGAGAACTCGAGCACCACCTAGTGTTCTACCCGAGCACCCGAGCACTACGGTGCTCGATCAACACTAGTTGGTATGTGTGCTGTCTGTGAAAATGCAGCTAGTGCAAAAAGCAGAGATGTGAACAAGGTCTTAGGTGAGTTCACGTGTCCATGGTGAGGCCAAAAACCAGCACTGACATTTGGTATTACGGTTGAATGAGACTGGCCGCCTCCTGATATCAGTTTCCTGCTGCATGTGTCATAGCTTTTTCAATCCATACTCTCAGACATCTTTCATCGTCATCTTTCTTTTATTCAGTTTATCCAAAAGCATAAACAGTCAATATGAGCATAAACCATGAGGGACGCCTCTGCGCGAGATTTCCAGAGACCACGCCCCCTCATGTGTGAAGGAGGAAGAGAAGATGGGAAGTCATAGTAAATCAATGGAGCAATAATAAATATCATACATCAATAGATTTATATAACATCGATACGTCGCCACGATTACCCCATCATTCGGAAGTGATTGAGAAAATACATTATAAAAAAGCATTAAAGCTGCATATTTCATTTAACCCTTTCGGGATCAGCAAATCCAGTTCCAGTATCCGTAGTATCTCTGTAGTAACCTCCTGATTAGCGTGATAATCTACCCCCTCCATTACTGCATGTGATATCACTCCAGATCCCATTGACTTGAATGGGTCCATGACCCACAAAATACGGGAAAAGTTTGGACTTGTGTTATATTTTGCAGTGCGGACGCGTGGATCTGAAAGGCATGGAAGCTCTTCATAGTGCATCCATGGGCTTCCGATCCATATCTCCTTTCTGCGAAAGATGGGGCATGTCCTATCTTTGGCCGTATCTTTGCGGATCAAGGACCTATATAAGTCAAAGGGTCCACATCCGCACCACAGAGTGGACGCAGCCAGTGCCCGTATATTGCAGACCGCACAGAGCCCTTACGTTGGTGGGCATGAGCCCTAAGGAGAATATCTCCATGAAGTTGGAACGTTCTCCCTGTGTTTGCATGGATTTCCTCCAGGACTGAGTGGATTGTGAGCCTCGCCGGGACAGTGAGTGATGCCAATGTCTGTAAAGTGCTGTGGAATACGTCAGTGCAGCAGGAGGAATGAATATGACAATTACCAAATGCGAGTGGCGCCCCTAGTGGACGAATCTTCCCGCCATGACCCACATACTGTAACACGCTGCTTACTATGCTAGTGTAATATTCTGATTATTTTCAGGCTGGTATCAGCTCCATGCACTTCAGTCTTCTTCTGTATTACACCTGGTAGTAATATCTGATGACACCGAAAACTCTTCCTTTTTTCTGTTTCTCGGTCTCCAGCTTCACCTTTTTTGGTAAAATTAATGGAGAAAGTGCCTTTACGTATGGAGGCAGCAGCTGCTAATAAAACCCAAACTTCTACAAGGTTAACGCTGTCATTAAAAATGTACTTGTTCTGAAAAACGGCAACGGAGCATCTGACTTGTTAAATATTCATCATCATTTTATAGTAGTTTATAGCTGGAAAAGAGGGGAACCCTGGAGAGTGACCCCCCAGATATCACCGCAATCAGCTCTCTTTATTAGTGCTGTAGATGGATAGGAGACAACCAGCAGATAGACAGAGATAGATAGATAGATAGATAGATAGATAGATAGATAGATAGATAGATAGATAGATAGATAGAAGATAGATATGAGATAGATAAAATAACAGAAACTCCAGCGGCACAGATAGTAATTGATGTGGGTGCAGAAATCCTCCAGGAAAACAGGTATTGTATCCTCAAACGATAAATCCACAGAAAATGAGGCAGCACTCCAGCTTAGGTGAAAAGGTGAAGACCCTTTGGCCAAGGGTAATAGATAGATAGATAGATAGATAGATAGATAGATAGATAGACAGACAGACAGACATAGACAGACCGACAGGCAGACAGATAGATAAATGACAGACAGACATAGACAGATCAACAAAGACAGACAGACAAGCCAACAGACCGACAGATAGATCGATCAGATATACAATCTCCTCCATTTCCACGTTGTATCCTATAAGTTGCTATTACACATTATACATTGTTACATTGTTGCGTTCTCTTTACGGCCGACTACCTTCTCCTCGGAGGCCGCAGCACATTACACAATCAGGAAACAGAAAAAATAATCTGAGCCAAAAGTGACATTGGATGATCCACCATCGGCATGTGATGTGGAGGGCCGGCTGGGTTGTATGGTGCGTCTGTATTACATTAGCCAGGAAGCCTCTAATCACATGTGCCATTTATAAGAGCCGGGAGACGCTGCCGCCGCTCTAAATGCTTTGTTGGTTCCATGTAATATGAGCCGTGGAATTTTATAAAGAACTTTAACAACAAATTTTCAATAAATGGACATATTTCCCCTAATCCCAGCCTTCCCCTAATACCGTCTATAGTGCACCGCGCCCACTCATTACTCAGCCATCAGCCGCCCCCTTCTCCTGGTATATGGGGGGAAATACAATAAATCAGAAGTTCCTCTATAGACTGCAGAGTCCTATATGTTATCCTGCACATACAGTTCGGTATTCAATGTAACGGGATGACACCACAGGGGACAGGCGGATATCATACAAGGCCCCAAGGTTGGATATAAAGCTTATAAAATGACGATGGGTAACAGTGCGGTCACTTGTGTCGTTCCTCAATGTACACGACATGTTAGATTCATAAACGTGGATTACAGGAGGAGCCGCCTGGGATCTTCTAAAATACATAAGAATACATTATAGCAGCGCGTCCGCAGCCCTGATCCTGGTAACTCTCCGGTGACCTATTATAATTCCCTTATAACGCTCCAGAGGCCTTATAATGTACATAAGAAAGGGATATAATAAACTGGCGGCATTTACAGTCCGGGCTGATATCAACTCAGACTCAAAGCAGAAAAGGAGCAGCAGTGATATTATTAGATTTAATGTCAATTATTTATTGTTTTATTTATTTAAAATACAAATGTTTCTACTTATAATAAATAAACATGCAACAACATCGGTCATTGTTTTGATCTTTCTAAATAGGTCAGAACAGGGATGGACTGGGAACTTAAAGTGGCCCTGTGTTGAATGCGGGTCCAGCTTGACAGGAGGAGGGCAGAACAAACAGGCAGAGCCAACAATACTGTAGTGCAACACAAAATACTGCCCCAGCAGAGGCAAATACCACAGTGCAGCTCAATATAGTCACAGTATTCAACCAGATCACCCAGGTCCTAGGGACATACACAGTGTTGAGTTCAGAAGAGACCCCCCGGCCAGGTGCTCAAGTACCTGATGCTGTTTGCATTAATTAATGCTGAGAGTATCAGATTGTTAGGTACTTTGCCGGCAGCTGTGAAGAGCTCAGCGGTTCTCTGTGCATCAGGCCACAGGAAAATTTCCCTGTAGGGTCCACCCCTGAATCAGAAATCTGTTCTGGATCATTCCACCATCTACTTTTATAAAAGCCTTTGTTTTACTTACACAGAGTAATATAATTGTATCTTCCTGCTGCCACCAATAGAGGGAGTTTTGCTGTTTGCCGTTTGCCCTGAGCTCCCTCTAGTGGTGGCTGCTGTAGTAAATGTATGTAAATAAAATCATGGGCAGAAAGTGGTGGAAATTTACTCTAAAGAACCTCTCTGGGCATCGATGATGGACTACATTATACCCTGAACAATCAGGCCTGCACTGCACAGACCATGGTCAGTACCTGAGGCAGGCGATCTCCTGCGGGCAGCCACACCTTTCCTGTTCGCTGTGACAGCTCCGAAGTACTCACAGCCAATTCATAGTGAAATATCCTGACAACGTCACCATCAGATCGTGATATGTTCTTCTGTGTTTTCATTCTGATTCTATCCTGGTCTCTGGACTGAGAGGCACCATGCACCGTCTGTATGTGGCCCCTCAGCTCCCAGGTGCCACTTATAATAATGCTGTCTTCTCATGTGACGGGGCCCTTAGACACATTTGCACCTGATACGTCTGCCTATAGCTACACCTGGATAACGGGAGGAGAAAACTGAAGAAAACTATGAGTATAAGTATGTGACTGATGATAACAGTGATTGTCACAACAGACGTACAGTGATAATATTATTACAGAATGTGCTACTCATGTGAAAAGAAGATGGTGCCCATCAGTGAAGGGGTTAATTCTGCAACACTATTCCCTGTAATTAATATCAAAAGCATTTACAGAACTTCGCACCTTTATATGTCGCCCAGCAGAGTAATTAATTCCACACATGTCAATACCAGATGCTAAACGATAAAAATAAAGTTACAGAAACGTCTCATTCTACAAAGATCAGTTCTATCTCCTCCACAGAGTCCACGGCGATAAGAGCCACGAGGAACCGACATCAGCGCAATTAGGAGGGTCAGATAACTGCTGACATTGCTGAGAAAGACGGACAGGAGTATAACTTATACCAGCTGTACATATATAATTATATACAGGAGATACCCAGGTTATACCAGCATGCTCCATATCACTATATACAGAGGATGTATAACTTATACCAGCTGTACATATATAATTATATACAGGAGATACCCAGGTTATACCAGCATGCTCCATATCACTATATACAGAAGATGTATAACTTATACCAGCTTTACATATATAATTATATACAGGAGATACCCAGGTTATACCAGCATGGTCCATATCACTGTATACAGGGAGATGTATAACTTATACCAGCTGTACATATATAATTATATACAGGAGATACCCAGGTTATACCAGCATGGTCCATATCACTATATACAAGAAGATGTATAACTTATACCAGCTGTACATATATAATTATATACAGGAGATACCCAGGTTAATACCAGCATGGTCCATATCACTATAATACAAGAAGATGTATAACTTATACCAGCTGTACATATATAATTATATACAGGAGATACCCAGGTTATACCAGCATAAGTCCATATCACTATATACAGGAGATGTATAACTTATACCAGCTGTACATATATAATTATATACAGGAGATGCCCAGGTTATACCAGCATGCTCCATATCACTATATACAAGAGATGTATAACTTATACCAGCTGTACATATATAATTATATACAGGAGATACCCAGGTTATACCAGCATGCTCCATATCACTATATACAAGAAGATGTATAACTTATACCAGCTGTACATATATAATTATATACAGGAGATACCCAGGTTATACCAGCATGCTCCATATCACTATATACAGAAGATGTATAACTTATACCAGCTGTACATATATAATTATATACAGAAGATACCCAGGTTATACCAGCATGCTCCATATCACTATATACAGAAGATGTATAACTTATACCAGCTGTACATATATAATTATATACAGGAGATACCCAGGTTATACCAGCATGCTCCATATCACTATATACAGAAGATGTATAACTTATACCAGCTGTACATATATAATTATATACAGAAGATACCCAGGTTATACCAGCATGCTCCATATCACTATATACAGAAGATGTATAACTTATACCAGCTGTACATATATAATTATATACAGGAGATACCCAGGTTATACCAGCATAGTCCATATCACTATATACAGGAGATGTATAACTTATACCAGCTGTACATATATAATTATATACAGGAGATACCCAGGTTATACCAGCATGCTCCATATCACTATATACAAGAAGATGTATAACTTATACCAGCTGTACATATATAATTATATACAGGAGATACCCAGGTTATACCAGCATGCTCCATATCACTGTATACAAGAAGATGTATAACTTATACCAGCTGTACATATATAATTATATACAGGAGATACCCAGGTTATACCAGCATGCTCCATATCACTATATACAGAAGATGTATAACTTATACCAGCTGTACATATATAATTATATACAGAAGATACCCAGGTTATACCAGCATGCTCCATATCACTATATACAGAAGATGTATAACTTATACCAGCTGTACATATATAATTATATACAGGAGATACCCAGGTTATACCAGCATGCCTCCATATCACTATATACAGAAGATGTATAACTTATACCAGCTGTACATATATAATTATATACAGGAGATGCCCAGGTTATACCAGCATGCTCCATATCACTATATACAAGAAGATGTATAACTTATACCAGCTATACATATAGAATTATATACAGGATATACCCAGGTTATACCAGCGTGTTCCATATCACTATATACAAGAAGATGTATAACTTATACCAGCTGTACATATATAATTATATACAGGAGATACCCAAGTTATACCAGCATGCTCCATATCACTATATACAGAAGATGTATAACTTATACCAGCTGTACATATATAATTATATACAGGAGATACCCAAGTTATACCAGCATGGTCCATATCACTATATACAGAAGATGTATAACTTATACCAGCTGTACATATATAATTATATACAGGAGATGCCCAGGTTATACCAGCATGCTCCATATCACTATATACAAGAAGATGTATAATAAATACCAGCTGTACATATATAATTATATACAGAGGATACCCAGGTTATACCAGCATGCTCCATATCACTATATACAGAAGATGTATAACTTATACTAGCTGTACATATATAATTATATACAGGAGATACCCAGGTTATACCAGCATGCTCCATATCACTATATACAAGAAGATGTATAACTTATACCAGCTATACATATATAATTATATACAGGAGATACCCAGGTTATACCAGCATGGTCCATATCACTATATACAAGAAGATGTATAACTTATACCAGCTGTACATATATAATTATATACAGGAGATACCCAGGTTATACCAGCATGGTCCATATCACTGTATACAAGAAGATATATAACTTATACCAGCTGTACATATATAATTATATACAGGAGATACCCAGGTTATACCAGCATGGTCCATATCACTATATACAGGAAGATGTATAACTTATACCAGCTGTACATATATAATTATATACAGGAGATACCCAGGTTATACCAGCATGGTCCATATCACTATATACAGGAAGATGTATAACTTATACCAGCTGTACATATATAATTATATACAGGAGATACCCAGGTTATACCAGCATGCTCCATATCACTGTATACAAGAAGAAGTATAACTTATACAAGCTGTACATATATAATTATATACAGGAGATACCCAGGTTATACCAGCATGCTCCATATCACTATATACAGAAGATGTATAACTTATACCAGCTGTACATATATAATTATATACAGGAGATACCCAGGTTATACCAGCATGCTCCATATCACTATATACAGAAGATGTATAACTTATACCAGCTGTACATATATAATTATATACAGGAGATACCCAGGTTATACCAGCATGCTCCATATCACTATATACAAGATGATGTATAACTTATACCAGCTGTACATATATAATTATATACAGTAGATACCCAGGTTATACCAGCATGCTCCATATCACTATATACAAGAAGATGTATAACTTATACCAGCTGTACATATATAATTATATACAGGAGATACCCAGGTTATACCAGCATGCTCCATATCACTATATACAGAAGATGTATAACTTATACCAGCTGTACATATATAATTATATACAGGAGATACCCAGGTTATACCAGCATGCTCCATATCACTATATACAAGAAGATGTATAACTTATACCAGCTGTACATATATAATTATATACAGGAGATACCCAGGTTATACCAGCATGCTCCATATCACTATATACAGAAGATGTATAACTTATACCAGCTGTACATATATAATTATATACAGGAGATACCATGCTTATACCAGCCATAGATATATAATTATATACAGGAGATACCCAGGTCATACCAACTGTACATATATAATTATATACAGGAGATACCCAGGTTATACCAGCATGCTCCATATCACTATATACAAGAAGATGTATATTTTATACCAGCTGTACATATATAATTATATACAGGAGATACCCAGGTTATATCAGCATGCTCCATATCACTATATACAGAAGATGTATAACTTATACCAGCTGTACATATATAATTATATACAGGAGATACCCAGGTTATACCAGCATGCTTCATATCACTATATACAGAAGATGTATAACTTATACCAGCTGTACATATATAATTATATACAGGAGATACCCAGGTTATACCAGCATGCTCCATATCACTATATACAGAAGATGTATAACTTATACCAGCTGTACATATATAATTATATAAAGGAGATACCCAGGTTATACCAGCATGCTCCATATCACTATATACAGAAGATGTATATTTTATAACATCTGTACATATATAATTATATGGGAGATACCCAGGTTATACCAGCATGCTTCATATCACTATATACAGAAGATGTATAACTTATACCCAGCTGTTACATATATAATTATATACAGGAGATACCCAGGTTATACCAGCATGCTCCATATCACTATATACAAGAAGATGTATAACTTATACCAGCTGTACATATATAATTATATACAGGAGATACCCAGGTTATAGCAGCATGGTCCATATCACTGTATACAAGAAGATATATAACTTATACCAGCTGTACATATATATTATATACAGGAGATACCCAGGTTATACCAGCATGGTCCATATCACTATATACAGGAAGATGTATAACTTATACCAGCTGTACATATATAATTATATACAGGAGATACCCAGGTTATACCAGCATGCTCCATATCACTATATACAAGAAGATGTATAACTTATACCAGCTGTACATATATAATTATATACAGGAGATACCCAGGTTATACCAGCATGGTCCATATCACTATATACAGGAAGATGTATAACTTATACCAGCTGTACATATATAATTATATACAGGAGATACCCAGGTTATACCAGCATGGTCCATATCACTATATACAAGAAGATGTATAATTTATACCAGCTGTACATATATAATTATATACAGGAGATACCCAGGTTATACCAGCATGCTCCATATCACCATATACAAGATGATGTATAACTTATACCAGCTGTACATATATAATTATATATAGGAGATACCCAGTTTATACCAGCATGCTCCATATCACTATATACAAAAGATGTATAACTTATACCAGCTGTACATATATAATTATATACAGGAGATACCCAGGTTATACCAGCATGGTCCATATCACTATATTCAAGATGATGTATAACTTATACCAGCTGTACATATATAATTATATACAGGAGATCCCCAGGTTATAGCAGCATGGTCCATATCACTATATACAGAGGATGTATAACTTATACCAGCTGTACATATATAATTATATATAGGAGATACCCAGGTTATACCAGCATGCTCCATATCACTATATACAAGAAGATGTATAACTTATACCAGCTGTACATATATAATTATATATAGGAGATACCCAGGTTATACCAGCATGCTCCATATCACTGTATACAAGAAGAAGTATAACTTATACCAGCTGTACATATATAATATATACAGGAGATACCCAGGTTATACCAGCATGCTCCATATCACTATATACAAGAAGATGTATAACTTATACCAGCTGTACATATATAATTATATACAGGAGATACCCAGGTTATACCAGCATGCTCCATATCACTATATACAAGAAGATGTATAACTTATACCAGCTGTACATATATAATTATATACAGGAGATACCCAGGTTATACCAGCAGGCTCCATATCACTATATACAAGAAGATGTATAACTTATACCAGCCGTACATATATAATTATATACAGGAGATGCCCAGGTTATATCAGCATGCTCCATATCACTATATACAGAAGATGTATAACTTATACCAGCTGTACATATATAATTATATACAGGAGATACCCAGGTTAATACCAGCATGCTCCATATCACTGTATACAAGAAGATGTATAACTTATACCAGCTGTACATATATAATTATATACAGGAGATACCCAGGTTATACCAGCATGCTCCATATCACTATATACAAGAAGATGTATAACTTATACCAGCTGTACATATATAATTATATACAGGAGATACCCAGGTTATACCAGCATGCTCCATATCACTATATACAAGAAGATGTATAACTTATACCAGCTGTACATATATAATTATATACAGGAGATGCCCAGGTTATATCAGCATGCTCCATATCACTATATACAGAAGATGTATAACTTATACCAGCTGTACATATATAATTATATACAGGAGATACCCAGGTTATACCAGCATGCTCCATATCACTATATACAGAAGATGTATAACTTATACCAGCTGTACATATATATTATATAAGGAGATACCCAGGTTATACCAGCATGCTCCATATCACTATATACAAGAAGATGTATAACTTATACCAGCTGTACATATATAATTATATACAGGAGATACCCAGGTTATACCAGCATGCTCCATATCACTATATACAGAAGATGTATAACTTATACCAGCTGTACATATATAATTATATACAGGAGATGCCCAGGTTATATCAGCATGCTCCATATCACTATATACAGAAGATGTATAACTTATACCAGCTGTACATATATATTATATAAGGAGATACCCAGGTTATACCAGCATGCTCCATATCACTATATACAAGAAGATGTATAACTTATACCAGCTGTACATATATAATTATATACAGGAGATACCCAGGTTATACCAGCATGCTCCATATCACTATATACAGAAGATGTATAACTTATACCAGCTGTACATATATAATTATATACAGGAGATACCCAGGTTATACCAGCATGCTCCATATCACTATATACAGAAGATGTATAACTTATACCAGCTGTACATATATAATTATATACAGGAGATACCCAGGTTATACCAGCATGCTCCATATCACTATATACAGAAGATGTATAACTTATACCAGCTGTAGATATATAATTATATACAGGAGATACCCAGGTTATACCAGCATGGTCCATATCACTATATACAAGAAGATGTATAACTTATACCAGCTGTACATATATAATTATATACAGGAGATACCCAGGTTATACCAGCATGCTCCATATCACTATATACAGAAGATGTATAACTTATACCAGCTGTACATATATATTATATACAGGAGATACCCAGGTTATACCAGCATGGTCCATATCACTATATACAGAAGATGTATAACTTATACCAGCTGTACATATATAATTATATACAGGAGATACCCAGGTTATACCAGCATGCTCCATATCACTATATACAGGAAGATGTATAACTTATACCAGCTGTACATATATAATTATATACAGGAGATACCCAGGTTATACCAGCATGCTCCATATCACTATATACAAGAAGATGTATAACTTATACCAGCTGTACATATATAATTATATACAGGAGATACCCAGGTTATACCAGCATGCTCCATATCACTATATACAGAAGATGTATAACTTATACCAGCTGTACATATATAATTATATACAGGAGATACACAGGTTATACCAGCATGGTCCATATCACTATATACAGAAGATGTATAACTTATACCAGCTGTACATATATAATTATATACAGGAGATACCCAGGTTATACCAGCATGCTCCATATCACTATATACAGAAGATGTATAACTTATACCAGCTGTACATATATAATTATATACAGGAGATACCCAGGTTATACCAGCATGGTCCATATCACTATATACAGAAGATGTATAACTTATACCAGCTGTACATATATAATTATATACAGGAGATACCCAGGTTATACCAGCATGCTCCATATCACTATATACAGAAGATGTATAACTTATACCAGCTGTACATATATAATTATATACAGGAGATGCCCAGGTTATAGCATTTGGCTTGTGTCCTTCTACAGAATCACATCATTACTCCTCTACAATCTGCAGGGAGAATGATGAAATTTTCCGTTTTTCCTCCTGGTTATTATAACAGACGGTGGATTTGGACGTTATATAGAAATAACAGATAATAATTCTGCGCGCTGTGGTTCTTGTGCACGGTGCGGAGCGGCTCTGCCATCTGCGTGGTCTTCTGCCGGCGCTGCGGACCCTGGAGAACCAGCGTGGGGGATATTTACGATGTGCAGAGCAGAAACTCAGCTAATCGTTCTCAGATTTATTCCCTGCGTATTAACATTTCCTTGCGGCGGCGGGCAGTTCCTGGTCAGTGCGGGACGTTAATCTCGTGCTCCGGACTCCAGTGATACGTTTATGGGGAGCTGGGATCTTGTGTCATCAATGTTCTGTCCTCAAGTTACATTGTAAGGAATATATTGTAATAATAATTGGATGGCGCAGCTGCAGCGCTGATGTCACCGGGCTCCAGGGGGTTCCAGGAATGAGAGATGTGTGTAGGAAGGGACACGCCCTGCGGAGTACGGAACACAGATGAGTCCAGGAAATAACCCAATCCCCATTACAAGTGGCAGTAGGTAGACTGAGAGCTCCAGGACCCTCAAGACAGGGCCGAGGTGTTCGCTCCTCTAGGTATAGACACTCTGCAGCCTGCTAATAAACTTGGCGCACACTTTGTTGCTATTGGTTCATCTGTATTGATAAGTCTGAGCCCTTGGGTTTCACCGGCCACCATTTTCAAGATCTCTCCTTGCTGGAATTGGAAAAGTCATGGTTAAATCCTCTGTGAGCTAAACACATGGGGGACACATTGTTCTCCTGTTCTGATTTGTTACAGTGTATCAGTCTGGAGGCCAGGTTGTCAATGCCACAGATGTGGGAATAATAATAATAATACTTCTATTTGCAGACAGCAAGCAGAGATCCTGAACAAATCTATATAATTATGTCACAATGTTGCTGATGTTTCCATTATATGTAACAATATTATTATTATTACAATAATATTGTAGCATAAGAACAAGAAACTCCCACCTTGAACCTGTTATTCTTAACCAGATCTGAGTGGATTGGCTCCAAGACGCATTTTATTCATTTCTGTAGAAGCTTCACTGGAGCCCTCCCAGGACCTTTCACACAATGAGATTACAGTTTAGCAGATCATTGGCTGCAGTGAGTGTTAATCAGAAGCAGCTGAGTCTGTGATTGGTGGAGAGAGGGAGGAGAGGCTGGGGTAACATTCATCAATGTGTGTCTGCTTCTGAATCATGATACGTGGGAATTATAGAGGGTTAGATATCCACTACATGAGGTTCAGCCCCTATGTTTTTAGGGTCCTGGTAACTCTGGCTCAGTGGCAGCAGGAGCAGCAATCACCTAATGCAGACATCAGTATGGACAGGACGTTATATAGCGGCGTTCCTCTCCTGTTCTTCAGTTATTAGGAGATCCTCTGCAGATTTCATTGTGATTGTGTATCCTCTAACTTCGCCTTCATTCCTCTTCCTTCTGTGTCGTCTGTGCATTCATCAGTCGGTGCCGAGCGCAGGAGAATCAGTTCTTCTTCCTTCACAAGTTTGAGAGGCTAATTGAGGGAGAAGAAGATGTAGGACAAGAATCTGATTCTCCATATGACACCAGGAGAAACCTCCCTCCGATCAGATGATTGCAGCTTTTTGTGAGGTTTTCTTTTCTTGCAGACTGTTGACTGAAGACGTGAAGAACGTGGAGGGAACAGGGTGGAGACGGGGATTTGGGGGTTCAGGGATTACACCCATGAATAGAGGGAAGGTGAAAGTCACTAATGACTGCAGCGGTCCTCAGAAGTGCTGAAAAGTCTTGAAGAAATGTCCTGCTGAGACTCAACTGTGTCATACCGCCATATAGTGCTCACATCGTATACAGTGCTGAGATAATACTCCCGGATTATACCGTGCACCATTATGTAAACTGCAGGGTTAGTCCAGGGCTGTATGAGTTATTACAAGCTTCAGCATTTATGGCGTAAATTACAGAATAAGATCCTTACAGGTTCTGGTCCCATCTGTTTGTCAGTTTCTGCCATGACTGATTTCAGTGGAGAGAGATGGTGATGTCCTCACATGGCCCCGTCTAGTGATGTCCATGAGAATACACCTCGTATGGTCACATCTCTGGAGGTCTAGTGTAGTAAAAGCAGTAATGGCCACATCCCTGGAGGTCTAGTGGAGCAGAATCATTGATGGTCACGCCCCTGGAGGTCTAGTGGAGCAGAATCATTGATGGTCATGTCCCTGGAGGTCTAATGGAGCAGCATCCTTGATGTTCACCTCCCTGTAGGTCTAGTGGAGCAGAATCATTGATGGTCACGTCCCTGGAGGTCTAGAGGAGCAGAATCATTGATGGTCACGTCCCTGGAGGTCTAGTGGAGCAGAATCATTGATGGTCATGTCCCTGGAGGTCTAATGGAGCAGCATCCTTGGTGTTCACCTCCCTGGAGGTCTAGTGGAGCAGAACCATTGATGATCACGTCCCTGGAGGTCTAGTGGAGCAGAATCATTGATGGTCATGTACCTGGACATCTAGAGGAGCAGAATCATTGATGGTCACCTCCCTGTAGGTCTAGGGGAGCAGAATCATTGATGGTCACGTCCCTGGAGGTCTAGTGGAGCAGAATCATTGATGGTCACATGCCTGGAGGTCTAGTGTAGTAAAAGCAGTAATGGTCACATCCCTGAGCGTCTAGAGGAGCAGAATCATTGATGGTTACGTCCCTGGAGGTCTAGTGGAGCAGAATCATTGATGGTCATGTACCTGGACGTCTAGAGGAGCAGAATCATGGATGGTCACCTCCCTGGAGGTCTAGTGGAGCAGAATCATTGATGGTCATGTCCCTGGAGGTCTAGTGGAGCAGAATCATTGATGGTCATATTCCTGGAGGTCTAGTGGAGCAGAATCATTGATGGTCACCTCCCTGGAGGTCTAGTGTAGTAAAAGCAGTAATGGTCACATCTCTGGAGGTCTAGTGGAGCAGAATCATTGATGGTCACCTCCCTGGAGGTCTAGTGGAGCAGAATCATTGATGGTCACCTCCCTGGAGGTCTAGTGTAGTAAAAGCAGTAATGGTCACGTCCCTGTAGGTCTAGGGTAGTGAAAAGTTTAATCACCATATGCCTAGAGCTGTAAGGCAGGGAGAGGAGTGATGGTAACTAGGGGATGAACCAATCTGGAATATTTATTCACAAATGTGTCACAGGCTGGAATATTCACTCTTTTGGAGCCACGAGTCCCTATTTATGACAATGGGAGATGAGATTCAATCGGTATTATAATATTTCACTTTCTTTATACAGTTGGAATCAAAGTATCATAGATCACTCATCTCTAGTGACAACATCCCTGGTGGTCTGGGGTGATGAAGGGATTCATTTTCACATCTAGGGGTGAGAGGGGCTTACTACACAGGTACCCTCATGGTCCAGAGTAAAGGGGTTAATTAGCACACCCTTGATGGTCTACATCAGTGTCTACATGCCGCTCATGTTTTCGGGATTTCCTTAGAATTGAGCAGGTGATATAATTAGTGTCAGGACTTACCTCAGGTAATCATTCTGTGGGATATTCTCAGATCATAACCGGCAGGTGGCCCTGAGGACTGAAGTGTTTTTATCCTACACTAACATAAACCAGTAAGGATGACTTCATTCACCCCTTCACCACCCTAGACCACCAGTTACACTTAATTAAGTATTCTCAATCTCAGATGCTTCAGTTAACTCCTTCACCATCAAGCGAGAACAGGACAACATTCCCTACCCTTGACCACCAGGGATACCTCCAGTGTTGATACCCAGCTTCTCCGCTCATCATCTGCTCTGCCGTATGCAGTGCTCTATAATCACGTGACGTGTTACGTGTTTCTGCGCCTGTCCATGTAGTGAACTGAAGGCATCACAGTCCTCACCCACAGACTGATGGTTTCATGGCGTGTAAAGGGTGCAATGTCTCAAGAATTTCGCTTTCTTTCTCAGTCTTAGCTGTAAATGATCCTGGAGATGGCGGCACAGATCGTCTTCGGATCACGCCGGGCGCACATTTCCATCTTTATACGTCGCCTTCTTTACATGTTTTTCATATTTTTCTTCCAGCAGATGCGATAATGGCTTTTAATGAGTTTCTGAAGAAGGCAGAATCTTAGCTGACATTTTGCCTTCTCTATTATGTATCACAAACCGCCAATTTCACGATTCGCTTTTTTCTAGCGTGGCTTCTACATTTCTGCATTACAGAGAACTACAAGAGACTTTACTCCACTGTGCACATGCACTGTACTGATGCCTATGCAGACTGGGGCAGCAGACGACGGCATAGTATCAGTGTGTTGTACCCCAGAGTAACACTACCATTCCTACACCCTGCTACTGTCTCTAATGGTTCACACATAATGTCATCTGTGTATTTATTATAGGTCATCCCACATTGTGCATTCATAATCTTGCTCTGAAACTGGTATGCTCTTATTATGTGCCTGGTTCACCAGCAGGTGGCAGAGAGATCTTTAGATAGAATGGAACTTACCATTTCATTCTCCCAACTGTTGGGCAGAAGTGGGCTAGTCCACTCCTACCCCTCCTACCAAGGGAGGGGTTGTAGGGCGTTTAGATTCTACAATGGAGCAGAGAAGACATGAAAGATGGAGCAGTGAGGGAAAGGGCCCCCTCCTCTCACCAGGAAAGCTGCTCATAGAGCACCAAGACTCCTTACAGATACAGATAGAGTATTGCAAGGGGGTCAGGAGCCAAAGGCACCACACTCAAAAGGTACTAGAACAATCATAAAGACCAGCAGAATATTCAAGTTTGCCTGCCAGTTTACCCCAAAGCCTGCCGGAACAAGTATTGTCACTGAAGAGTATCAGTATTGTCTGGCTGGAAGTTTATTCAAGTAAAGCTGTTAAACTTTTACCAAGTCTGGACTCGACTTATTCTCCACTTCCACCATTACTCTCCCCTTTATTGCTCCGGAGCCTAACCCTGGAGATCGATGATATCCAGGTGGGAGCACCGTGACACATAGAGACTATTAATTCTGAAGCATCACCACTCGGCATTCCTAAAACCTGGGTCACGGTCAGCCCTGAGGGGCAGCTGCTGGTGCTGTAGTGCGGAGTTTGTATTGGGAACTCGGTCCAGTGCGGATGCAGTGAGGTGCCCTATTGAGGCTGTTACCTGGGGTTTTACATAGGACTGCAGCCTTTGTATCAGGCTGATTCCTTTTTATTTCTTCTCCATTTATCGTATCGCAGGTCGGGACCTTTCCTATAGTCTCGGATTCGTCTCTAGTCGTCTTCAGTTCTTGTTTTTTGTTAGGACACAGTCATGTAAGTGCTTCCCTCCCGGCCTCTCCCACCAGCACTTACCTCCCAGGTAGTGGGTCCCACGCTGCGTTCTGTCAGACGCTTCGTCTTCTGTACGCTCAGCGTGTCGCCTTTGAGGACGCACCGGGTAATTTGTTGCTTAGTGTGAGACAAAAAGACATGTCTGGAGCGAAGAAGACTGTGATAGAGGACGCCAATCATGCAGTCTGCGAGTGACCGCAAGCTCCTTGAATAACGCAGCGCAGGATGGGGGCGAAGAGTCCAGCAAACGCCCTTCTTACAATGACTCACCCAGCACTCCCAGGATCCTGAAAGGTGAAGAGCAAGACTTGACCAGGTATGCAGAAACTCATCATCGGACCGCAGGGTGACAACTCTGCTCCGGCTAGCATGGCTCCTATATTGGTTGTCACCCAGCTTTCCCAGCAGTGGATACGTCTGAATGATATCCGCCAGAGGCTGGTGTCTCTGTAGGGGGAGGGGCGGGCCGGGATAGCGCCATTCACTGATAAAATATTTATCTAAGTTAATTGCGACTTGTATCCCAGTTTAAAGGACACTTATCGCTGCGAGACATGATTAAAAGACAAGAGCGCGAAGGAAGCGGATCCTGCGGAAATAAAGACGAGGAGATTACCATAGAAGATGGTCGCCTGACGCAGGAAGCCATATTGAAATCTGCAGCATCCCGAGTCAGCGACCCAAAAAGAGCTGGAAACTGAGGCACGAAGAAAGGTCAAATACATAATTATTTCCCAGAAGCCGTCGCTCCTGACCGCCAGCGGTGAAAATGCAGATTATCTGGAGAACGCAGAACGAATACTCAACGTCCGGAAATCAGCTGCCGAACAGGGTCTCAGTCTGCGCAGAGCTTTTATAACTGTGCACTGACCTTCAGACACTCCAGTCACATCCAGAGCCTGAGCAGAACTCTGGTGGCCTCCGGTAATGTCTTAGAGCTACATTTTGTCTTCAGAGCTGAATTCACAATTCTGCTGACTTCCTGTTAACCCTCAGGTTACACTTCCCACTTCTTTTACTTTGGTCAGTATCTGAATTATTACATATCTGAAAGAAGCACCTGCAGTTACATCCAGAGCTGCATTCATACTTCTGCTTTCTTCCTGTTAGTTCTCAGGCTCTCACAGCTCCCTGCTGCCCCCTGCTGGCTGAACATGGTATAAAGCCCTATATTCTCCAGAATGCAGCCCATCCCAGTGCATTATCAGATCGCCCCTGATACACCCCTGTTGGGTCAGCACCAGATGATGATGATGACGATGGAGAAGATGATGTTGAGCACTTACACAAGGACTGCACAAATCTTGGTCCTGATCCTGGGACCACGTCTTCTGCAGCAGTACCCCTCCCCCCATCATATTTCATACAGAGAAGATTCAGCAGGGTTTGGATGTTCTCCGATGTGTCACGGTGACACGGTGTAAACCGCCAGAGAGCCCATTACCGCCTCTCGCAGGGACCGTGTCTTATTCATTTCTTAAGAAAGGTTTGTGATTTGAGAAGAAGATTTGCACCCCTGGAAATAAGTGAGAGGCGCAGCATCTTACGGTCTAATGTCTTCTGACTACCGATGCGCACATTTATTATCTCAGGCTCAGAATTGTCCTCGCCTCACGGAGATATATTCTTTTAATTCCACCTTGGAGCTCGGTGAATAATTCTTCAGAAATAGGATAATATATAAAGTGCCGCTTCCCGCCTCTTATTACAGATGACTTCTAGATACGATCAGTGATGTCAATACGTCTGAAAATACTTTTCTGGAACATTTTGTACAAGTCAGTCACCTCTGGAGCTCGCATCTCCCCATTACCCCCTGCTGGTTCAGTGTCTGCACAGAATACATGCTGTATTATAAGATCTGGGTGGCGAGGAGCACGACTTTGTAGATGGTTATGTAAGGACAGGTGGAATGTCTAGGACCCTCAGCAATGGAAAAAACTGATTACCTGACATGAGTCATGAAGTTCCTGCTGCACAAGTGACCATAACATGTAATGTCCCCATGTGATTCTTCCTTGGATCCTGCAGAAGCCTCAAAAGATGGTCCATTGGATCCTGCAGAAGCCTCATAAGATGGTCCCTTGGATCCTGCAGAAGCCTCATAAGATGGTCCCTTGGATCCTGCAGAATCCTCATAACAAGGTCTCCTAGATCCTGCAGAAGCCTCATAACATGGTCCCCTGGATCCTGCAGAAGCCTCATAAGATGGTCCCTTGGATCCTGCAGAATCCTCATAACATGGTCCCCTGGATCCTGCAGAATCCTCATAACATGGTCCATTGGATCCTGCAGAAGCCTCATAACAAGGTCCATTGGATCCTGCAGAAGCCTCATAACAAGGTCCATTGGATCCTGCAGAAGCCTCAAAACAAGGTCCATTGGATCCTGCAGAAGCCTCAAAACAAGGTCCATTGGATCCTGCAGAAGCCTCATAAGATGGTCCCCTGAATCCTGCAGAAGCTTCATAACATGGTCCATTGGATCCTGCAGAAGCCTCAAAAGAAGGTCCCCTGGATCCTGCAGAAGCCTCATAAGATGGTCCATTGGATCCTGCAGAAGCCTCATAAGATGGTCCCCTGAATCCTGCAGAAGCTTCATAACATGGTCCATTGGATCCTGCCAGAGGCGTAGCTAGAGGTTCAGCACAGGGGGGGCGAAACATACTTGAGTGGGCCCCCCACTTAGTGGCTTCCCAAACGCACGTTTCCAACTTCACAGGCACATACTACTAGTTGTGGTTATAATATTGTATTAGAAAGATGACTGTATAAACTGCTGGATCATCTATGCTGTTAAGTACAGTACAATAGACTTTCTACATACCCTAGTCTAAATACTCTACCACATAATGCAATAAAATATAGGATTAATAGGAGTAAAAAACAAGAGGACTCCTATGTTAAAGGAAACCTGTCCCCAGTTTTTACATCACTAAACTAACAGTCCCTTGCCCCCATCAGACCTCAGATCAGCGTATTGTGCCCCATCAGACCTCACATCAGCCTACTGTGCCCCCATCAGACCTCACATCAGCCTACTGTGCCCCCATCAGACCTCAGATCAGCGCATTGTACCCCCATCAGACCTCAGATCAGCAGAATGTGCCCCCATTAGTCCTCACATCAGCCTACTGTGCCCCCATCAGACCTCAGATCAGCGTATTGTGCCCCCATCAGACCTCAGATCAGCAGAATGTGCCCCCATCAGACCTCACATCAGCCTACTGTGCCCCCATCAGACCTCAGATCAGCAGAATGTGCCCCCATCAGACCTCAGATCAGCCTACTGTGCCCCCATCAGACCTCAGATCAGCGTATTGTGCCCCATCAGACCTCAGATCAGCGTATTGTGCCCCCATCAGACCTCAGATCAGCAGAATGTGCCCCCATCAGACCTCACATCAGCCTACTGTGCCCCATCAGACCTCAGATCAGCGTATTGTGTCCCATCAGACCTCAGATCAGCGTATTGTACCCCCATCAGACCTCAGATCAGCAGAATGTGCCCCCATTAGTCCTCACATCAGCCTACTGTGCCCCATCAGACCTCAGATCAGCAGAATGTGCCCCATCAGACCTCAGATCACTGTATTGTGACCCCATCAGACCTCAGATCAGCGTATTGTGCCCCCATCAGACCTCACATCAGCCTACTGTGCCCCATCAGACCTCACATCAGCGTATTGTGCCCCCATCAGACCTCAGATCAGCGTATTGTACCCCCATCAGACCTCAGATCAGCGTATTGTGCCCCCATCAGACCTCAGATCAGAGTATTGTGCCCCATCAGACCTCAGATCAGTGTATTGTGCCCCGATCAGACCTCAGATCAGCGTATTGTGCCCCCATCAGACCTCAGATCAGTGTATTGTGCCCCCATCAGACCTCAGATCAGTGTATTGTGCCCCCATCAGACCTCAGATCAGTGTATTGTGCCCCATCAGACCTCAGATCAGTGTATTGTGCCCCCATCAGACCTCAGATCAGCGTATTGTGCCCCCATCAGACCTCAGATCAGCGTATTGTGCCCCCATCAGACCTCAGATCAGCCCACCCATCCACATAAGATTAAAATAAAAAACATTTCTTACCTGTCCCGTGCTACGGCTGCCCTCCGGTCCGGCGCTCCACTGTCTTCCCTGGCCGGCACGCACTATGACCTGACGCTGCGTCCATAATGGAAGCGCTCACTTGTATTCGCCTGTTAGTCATCCTTGCTGGGCCCCCCTGAGTCACTGGGCCCGGAGCCGTCGCCCCCTCTGCCCCCCTGGTAGCTACGCCTCTGGATCCTGCAGAAGCCTCATAAGATGGTCCCCTGGATCCTGCAGAAGCCTCATAAGATGGTCCCCTGGATCCTGCAGAAGCCTCATAAGATGGTCCCCTGAATCCTGCAGAAGCTTCATAACATGGTCCATTGGATCCTGCAGAAGCCTAAAATGAAGGTCCTCTGGATCCTGCAGAAGCCTCATAAGATGGTCCCCTGAATCCTGCAGAAGCCTCATAAGATGGTCCCCTGAATCCTGCAGAAGCCTCATAACATGGTCCATTGGATCCTGCAGAAGCCTCATAAAGCAGATGACAGCTTCATAGATAAATATCAGGAAGAAGAAAAGCAAGACATTGTCAGCACAAAAACCTTGTGCCGGCCCCAGGGGCGTGCCCCTTATAATTACACTGCACATGATTATAATAATGCATGGACACTATGGGGGTCAATTACTAACAGCTATAAACCACTTTTTGGCGTATATGTGTCGCAGATTGAGGTGCAAAGGTTAGTTGTGCCACAATCTGCAACTTTTACCCGCTCAAGCCAGGTTTAAAAAAGGGGGTGTGGCATTGGTGGAGAAGGGGGCGGGCCCGTCTCATTTATCATTTTCTACGCCTGTTTTAGGTGTAGAAAATGGTCTAAATCTACACCAGCGAGGGAACCGACATAGATTTAGATAGGCGGTGGGGTACTATGACATGTGTCTAAAACATCGGTCTTAATTAATGACCCCCTATATCCTCCAAGAAGACACAAGTCACTCATTCAGTATTTGGTCTCTGCCAGATCCATCATTATCCTATAGAATCTATTATTAGCTTGTTTAACCCCTTCTACCCCGGGCCAGTTTTAAGGACCAGGCCAATTTTTGCAAATGTGTCACTTTATGTAGTAATAACTTTGGAACGCTTTTAATTATCCAGGCCATTCTGAGACTGTTTTCTCGTGACAGATTGTACTTCATGACCGTGAAAAATTTGAGTCAATATATTTCACCTTTATTTATTTAAAAAAATCCATAATTTACCAAAAATTTGGAAAAGTTCGCAATTTTAAAAATTTCAAATTCAATTGTCATTTTATTTAATTATTTATTTTTTGGATGTTAGATGGAGCACAATTTTAGAAGCAATTTTTTTTAATGTTTAATAGAGTTTACAAATCCCACTTTTTAAAGGACCAGTCCAGTTATGAAGTCCTTTGTGAGGCTTATGTAATAGAAACCACCCATAAATGACCCGTACACCCCTCAAGTTATTCAAATAGGATTTTAAAAATTTCACGTTTTGCTCATTTTCTGTTTTAAACATTTTTTTCCCCATAAGGCCGAAAGGGTTAACAGCAAAACAAACCTCAATATTTATTACCCTGATTCTGCAGTTTACAGATGTGTGGTCGTAAACTGCTGTATGGGCACATGGCAGGGCTCAGAAAGGAAGGAGCAACATGTGGATTTTGGAGGGCAGATTTCACTGGGATCATTTTAAGTTGCCATGTGGCATTTGCAGACCCAAACTCCCAAAAAGTGACCCATTTTGGGTTTACTGGATAAGGTGACAGTTTTATTGGAACTATATTAGGGTAAATATGATTTTTGATCACTCAATATTATTTTCTTTGTGAGGTAAGGTAACAAAAAAATGACTGTTCTGACACCATTTTTATTTTTTGTTTTTTAAGGCGTTCGCCTGAGGGGGTAGATCATGTGATAATTTTATTGCTGACATTAGTGCTGTGCCGACAGTAGTTCTATGCTGACAGTAGTGGTGTTCTGACAGTAGTGGTGTGCTGACATTAGTGGTGTGCTGACAGTAGTGCTGTGCTGACAGTAGTGGTGTGCTGAAAGTAGTGGTATGCTGACAGTAGTGGTGTGTTGACATTAGTGATGTGCTGACAGTAGTGGTGTGCTGACAGTAGTGGTGTGCTGACAGTAGTGGTGTGCTGACTGTAGTGGTGTGCTGACTGTAGTGGTGTGCTGACAGTAGTGGTGTGCTGACAGTTGTGGTGTGCTGACAGTAGTGGTGTGCTGACAGTTGTGGTGTGCCGACATTAGTGGTGTGCTGACAGTTGTGGTGTGCTGACAGTTGTGGTATGCTGACAGTAGTGGTGTGCTGACAGTAGTGGTGTGCTGACAGTTGTGGTGTGCTGACAGTAGTGGTGTGCTGACAGTTGTGGTGTGCTGACAGTTGTGGTATGCTGACAGTTGTGGTGTGCCGACATTAGTGGTGTGCTGACAGTTGTGGTGTGCTGACAGTTGTGGTGTGCTGACAGTAGTGGTGTGCTGACAGTTGTGGTGTGCTGACAGTAGTGGTGTGCTGACTGTAGTGGTGTGCTGACTGTAGTGGTGTGCTGACATTAGTGGTGTGCTGACATTAGTGGTGTGCTGACAGTAGTGGTGTGCTGACTGTAGTGGTGTGCTGACTGTAGTAGTGTGTTGACAGTAGTGGTGTTCTGACATTAGTGGTGTGCTGACAGTAGTGGTGTGCTGACAGTAGTGGTGTGCTGACAGTTGTGGTGTGCTGACAGTTGTTGTGGTGTGCCGACAGTTGTGGTGTGCCGACATTAGTGGTGTGCTGACAGTTGTGGTGTGCTGACAGTTGTGGTATGCTGACAGTAGTGGTGTGCTGACAGTAGTGGTGTGCTGACAGTAGTGGTGTGCTGACAGTTGTGGTGTGCTGACAGTAGTGGTGTGCTGACAGTTGTGGTGTGCTGACAGTTGTGGTATGCTGACAGTTGTGGTGTTGCCGACATTAGTGGTGTGCTGACAGTTGTGGTGTGCTGACAGTTGTGGTGTGCTGACAGTAGTGGTGTGCTGACTGTAGTGGTGTGCTGACTGTAGTGGTGTGCTGACAGTAGTGGTGTGCTGACATTAGTGGTGTGCTGACATTAGTGGTGTGCTGACAGTAGTGCTGTGCTGACAGTAGTGGTGTGCTGACAGTAGTGGTGTGCTGACAGTTGTGATGTGCTGACAGTAGTGGTGTGCTGACAGTAGTGGTGTGCTGACAGTAGTGGTGTGCTGACAGTTGTGGTGTGCTGACAGTAGTGGTGTGCTGACAGTTGTGGTGTGCTGACAGTTGTGGTATGCTGACAGTTGTGGTGTGCCGACATTAGTGGTGTGCTGACAGTTGTGGTGTGCTGACAGTTGTGGTGTGCTGACAGTAGTGGTGTGCTGACTGTAGTGGTGTGCTGACTGTAGTGGTGTGCTGACAGTAGTGGTGTGCTGACATTAGTGGTGTGCTGACATTAGTGGTGTGCTGACAGTAGTGCTGTGCTGACAGTAGTGGTGTGCTGACAGTAGTGGTGTGCTGACAGTTGTGATGTGCTGACAGTAGTGGTGTGCTGACAGTTGTGGTGTGCTGACAGTTGTGGTATGCTGACAGTAGTGGTTTGTTGACAGTAGTGGTGTGCTGACAGTAGTGCTGTGCTGACAGTGGTGGTATGCTGACAGTAGTGGTGTCACGAGTGGTCTTGCGTCTGGAATCAGACGTTCTGCGCGGCTTTCTAAGTGACAGGTTTGACAGGCTATTCCCTGTGGTTTGGGTGATGTTCACCACACCCCTTTCCCTCAGCTGTTGCCGCTGGGCAATTAGCTGTCTCCTACTTACCTCTTCCTCTCCCAGTATCCCTTGCGGTTTATATCTGCTACTTACCTGGTTGAGAGTGGTGTGGATCTCGGCTGAGATCCTGTTGCTGAGTTCTACTTAAAGTTAAGTGTTTTCCCTTCCTTTGGTTATTCCTGTTTGAGTCTCCTGTTCCTCCGTACGCTTGGAGGAACGGGTTACTCTCTTGTGTCATTAGACTGCAGGGTGTTCTAGGGTTTATTCAGATTAGGTTCCTGTGTATGAGCTTTCCTACCACCCGGGTTAGTTCATACTGGTAGCCAGCTAGGGCCTAGTCTTAGGGTCCCCTGCAGGAGGTGACCAGTTCCCTGGTTTTGTCTGTTCCCATCCCTCATACGCTCGGTGTGGCTTTTCCCCCCACACCCGAGCGTGACAAGTGGTGTGCTGACAGTATTGGTGTGCTGACAGTTGTGCTGTGCTGATAGTAGTGATGTGCTGACAGCTGTATTATGCTGACAGTTGTGATGTGCTGACAATTGTATTATGCTGAAAGTTGTGATGTGCTGACAGTTGTGGTATGCTGACAGTTGTGGTGTGCTGACAGCTGTGCTGACATTAGTGATGTGCTGACAGTTGTGCTGTGCTGACATTAGTGATGTGCTGACAGTTGTGCTGTGCTGACATTAGTGATGTGCTGACAGTTGTGATGTGCTGACAGTTGTGCTGTGCTGACATTAGTGATGTGTTGATTGTTGTGGTATGCTGACAGTTGTGGTGTGCTGACAGTTGTATTATGCTGACAGTTGTGATGTGCTGACAGCTGTGCTGTGCTGACATTAGTGATGTGCTGACAGTTGTGGTATGCTGACAGTTGTGATGTGCTGACAGTAGTGGTGTGCTGACAGTAGTGGTGTGCTGACAGTTGTGGTGTGCTGACAGTTGTGGTATGCTGACAGTTGTGGTGTGCTGACAGTAGTGGTGTGCTGACAGTTGTGGTGTGCTGACAGTAGTGGTGTGCTGACAGTTGTGGTGTGCTGACAGTTGTGGTATGCTGACAGCTGTGGTGTGCCGACATTAGTGGTGTGCTGACAGTGGTGGTATGCTGACAGTTGTGCTGTGCTGATAGTAGTGATGTGCTGACAGCTGTATTATGCTGACAGTTGTGATGTGCTGACAATTGTATTATGCTGACAGTTGTGATGTGCTGACAATTGTATTATGCTGACAGTTGTGGTGTGCTGACAGCTGTGCTGACATTAGTGATGTGCTGACAGTTGTGCTGTGCTGACATTAGTGATGTGCTGACAGTTGTGATGTGCTGACAGTTGTGATGTGCTGACAGTTGTGCTGTGCTGACATTAGTGATGTGCTGACAGTTGTGGTGTGCTGACAGTAGTGGTGTGCTGACAGCTGTGGTGTGCTGACAGTTGTGCTGTGCTGACATTAGTGATGTGCTGACAGTTGTGATGTGCTGACAGTTGTGATGTGCTGACAGTTGTGCTGTGCTGACATTAGTGATGTGCTGACAGTTGTGGTGTGCTGACAGTAGTGGTGTGCTGACAGCTGTGGTATGCTGACAGTTGTGGTGTGCTGACAGTTGTATTATGCTGACAGTTGTGATGTACTGACAGCTGTGCTGTGCTGACAGTTGTGGTGTGCTGACAGTAGTGGTGTGCTGACAGTTGTGGTGTGCTGACAGTTGTGGTATGCTGACAGTTGTGGTGTGCTGACATTAGTGATGTGCTGACAGTTGTGGTGTGTTGACAGTAGTGGTGTGCTGACAGTTGTGGTATGCTGACAGTAGTGGTTTGTTGACAGTAGTGGTGTGCTGACAGTAGTGCTGTGCTGACAGTGGTGGTATGCTGACAGTAGTGGTGTGCTGACAGTATTGGTGTGCTGACAGTTGTGCTGTGCTGATAGTAGTGATGTGCTGACAGCTGTATTATGCTGACAGTTGTGATGTGCTGATAATTGTATTATGCTGACAGTTGTGATGTGCTGACAGTTGTGGTATGCTGACAGTTGTGGTGTGCTGACAGCTGTGCTGACATTAGTGATGTGCTGACAGTTGTGCTGTGCTGACATTAGTGATGTGCTGACAGTTGTGCTGTGCTGACATTAGTGATGTGCTGACAGTTGTGATGTGCTGACAGTTGTGCTGTGCTGACATTAGTGATGTGCTGACAGTTGTGGTGTGCTGACAGTAGTGGTGTGCTGACAGTTGTGCTGTGCTGACATTAGTGATGTGCTGACAGTTGTGGTGTGCTGACAGTAGTGGTGTGCTGACAGCTGTGGTGTGCTGACAGTTGTGCTGTGCTGACATTAGTGATGTGCTGACTGTTGTGGTATGCTGACAGTTGTGGTGTGCTGACAGTTGTATTATGCTGACATTAGTGATGTGTTGACAGTTGTATTATGCTGACAGTTGTGATGTGCTGACAGCTGTGCTGTGCTGACATTAGTGATGTGCTGACAGTTGTGGTATGCTGACAGTTGTGATGTGCTGACAGTAGTGGTGTGCTGACATTAGTGATGTGCTGACAGTTGTGCTTTGCTGACATTAGTGATGTGCTGACAGTTGTGATGTGCTGACAGTAGTGGTGTGCTGACAGTAGTGCTGTGCTGACAGTTGTGATGTTCTGACAGTTGTGCTGTGCTGACATTAGTGATGTGCTGACAGTAGTGGTGTGCTGACAGTAGTGATGTGCTGACAGTAGTGATGTGCTGACAGTTGTGATGTTCTGACATTAGTGATGTGCTGACAGTTGTGGTATGCTGGCAGTTGTGATGTGCTGACAGTAGTGGTGTGCTGACATTAGTGATGTGCTGACAGTTGTGGTATGCTGACAGTTGTGATGTGCTGACAGTAGTGCTGTGCTGACAGTTGTGATGTTCTGACAGTTGTGCTGTGCTGACATTAGTGATGTGCTGACAGTAGTGGTGTGCTGACAGTAGTGATGTGCTGACAGTAGTGATGTGCTGACAGTTGTGATGTTCTGACAGTTGTGATGTGCTGACAGTTGTGATGTGCTGGCAGTTGTGGTGTGCTGACATTAGTGATATGCTGACAGTTGTGATGTGCTGACAGTTGTGGTATGCTGACAGTTGTGATGTGCTGACAGTAGTGGTGTGCTGACAGCTGTGCTGACATTAGTGATGTGCTGACAGTTGAGGTATGCTTACATGAGGTTTTTTTTCATCCTTGCTCTTGTATGAAGATTTACATAAAAACTTGAATTCTTCAGATGAAATGAAGCTTGATAGGCGATTACCTGATAATTTTACGGCTTTGTCTTCCTAAGGGATTTTCTCTTGTATTATGACCTAATTACTCATGGCTGGGGTGCTGGGAAGAGATGGATAATGATAACCATTAATCATGGCAGGTTTGTGGAGGACAGGCTGACGGACGGTGAGACCTCTTCTCCAGATGTCCTTCTCTCTTTCCTGTGAGAGGGAGCAGCGCTCAGGTGAATGATGGAGTCAGTGGTGGGGAGCAGAGAGGAGCCAGCGGGTAACCGTCAACATTCAGAGGAATCTCTCACTACAAGATTTCCGTTTTCTTCATTTCCGTTCCATACATGAAATCTGATTCTCTGAATGTTCAGGAACTTTTCGGATCTGAGCAGGCGACAGCCCGTCAGTATAAAGCTACATACAAAAAAACTGAGGTAAGTGTGTCAGCATAAATATTTTGTGGAATAGAAAACTCAGTTAGTTCAGAGCTACCAGCTCTCTGGGGGTTACAGACCAGCCGCTGACTTTTTCCTCTCACGTCCCAGGGGTACAGGCCGTGTCGGGACGGGGTCCAGGCCGTGTCAGGGCGGGGTGGAGGCCATGTCAGGATGGGCTGGAGGACATGTCAGTACGGGGTGGAGGCCGTTTCAGGACAGGGTGGAGGCCATGTCAGGATGGGGTGGAGGCCGTGTCAGGACGGGGTGCAGGTCATGTCAGGACGGGGTGGAGGCCGTGTCAGGACGGGGGGCAGGCCGTGTGAGGGCGGGGTGGAGGCTGTGTCAGGACGGGGTGCAGGTCGTGTCAGAACGGGGTGGAGGCTGTATCAGGACAGGGTGGAGGCCATGTCAGGACAGGGTGGAGGCCATGTCAGGACAGGGTGGAGGCCACGTCAGTAAGGGGTGGAGGCCGTGTCAAGACGGGGTGCCTCCTCACTGCTGCTTATGGTGCGGGGTCTTATGGACGTTTAGGACCTTTGCAGATTAATTTAAAGTAAATTATCCAAAAATATCCAGTAAAAACCCCGATGACTGCTGTGAGGATCTCCGGGAGCGGAACACCAGGCGCCGCACGGAAGAAAAGTTGTTTATGCAAACATTTTTTATGCAGATTTGGAGGTTTGCAGCTTGCGGATGAGTCAGCTCAATAACCGGAGTCAGATGACAAATAGTTTGATTAGGGGAGGATTGAACGCGAGCCGCATTATTATTCCACCGCAACGTTTGTAGGCGCTTTCCTAATGGATCCAGAACAATATCAATTCTAAGAAGAGGAAATGACTCCAAACACCCGGCACAGATGGAGGATCTTCCAGGTGAACGGCACTTGGCTTTCTACTGATATATTCAGATGTATCGCGGCCTATATTCTGTCTCTCTACACAAGCAAAGCCCTGTCTGTGTGGACAACCTGTCCCAGGGTCACAATGGCCTCAGCCCATCCATCCTGTTGGTCCAGAAGAGATTAAGCCAGAAGTCCAGCCTTGGGGCTGCTTTGCCGAATTTTACAAAAATTTGCTTTGTAAAGTATTGAGTGTATCCCTCAGATGCTGAGTTCATACATGATTGTTGCATCTGATTGCAATAAAAATAAAAAAATCATACTTACCTGCTCTATTTGCTCATGACAGGCCGGCCACCACCATCTTGCTTGAAGATCTGGTGTGAAATCTTATGTGGCCTGAGATGACATTATTCATTGTGTGTCCGCTTTCCCCTCTTTTAACTGTGCGGTCTGGAATCCACGGTCGGTGTGTAACAAGCTCCCATACATTCACAACTTCTTTCTTACTAATTCTCTTCGCCTTCTGGCCCTCACTGAAACTTGGATTCAGCATTTCTCCCCTGCTGCTCTCTCTTACAGTGACCTACATTTTTCACATACTCTACCCCCAGACCCCTAGACCTGACCACAGACATGGTGATGGAGCAGGTGTACGTCTTTCCCCAGAATGCACTTTCCAGGTCATTCCCCCAGTACTATCATTCTCATTCCCATCTTTTGAGGTCCACACTCTCAGACTCTTCTATCCCCTCTCCCTCAGAGTGGTGGTTGTATACCGACCTCCTGGCGCAACCACCAGTTCTTGGATCACTTTGCTGCCTGCCGTCCAGACTTCTTGTCTTCAGAGCTACTAACTCTCATATTAGGAGACTTTAACATCCCCATTGACAGCCCTATCTCCCCGTCTGCCTCCCAGCTTCCATCTCTAACCTCTTCTCTTGGACTTTTAGAACTTTCAAACTCTCAGACGCACAAAGACATTTACACACTTGACCTGGTCTTCTTCCGGCTCTGCTCCTTTTCCAACTTTACTAACTCTCTCGCTCTCTGTCCACAACCTACTCTCCTTCACTGTCACAAATCCTCATCCATCTCAGCACACTCCTACTTATCACACATTCAGAAATCTACATACCGTTGACCCTAAGAAGCTTATAGACTCTCTACAGTCATCACTTTCCCCGATCTCTGATCTGGCTGCCAAACACTATGTTGACACCCTCAGAAGTGCCCTGGATGAAGTTGCGCTCCCCAACCTTCAGAACCTCCACACAGAGATGAAAGCAACCTTGGCTTACACCTCAAACTCGCTTCCTCCAGCGATCCTCCAGAAGTGCCAAACACCTATGGAGAAAAACTCACAAGATTTCTTTCTTTCTGACAATATAACCCAAACCCTAACAAGGGGACACAATCTGAAATTAGCCGGGGGGGTAAGATCAGGAACAATGTCAAGAAATAGTATTTTACCGGAGGAGTGGTTGAAGCTTGGAACAAACGTTGAGCAGATGTGGTTGGGAAATGTATAAACACATGTCTGTCCAAAGTATTTTTCAGCTGTCAATCTTCTATTTTTCAATGTTTTCTAACTTATAACTCTTCCCTTCACATCGACAAACAGACCTACTTCACGACTCTCATCTCCTCACTATCCGATAATCCAAAATAACTTTGGCACTTTTCTCTCCCTCTCCTCTGTGGTGGATCTGGCCTCCTATTTCAAAGAGAAAGTTGAAAATATCTGACAGGAAATCTTCTTCCAGCCTCTCCCCTTCTCTACTGCATATCCCCTGGCTCACTCTCCACATTTGACCCAGTCACAGGAGAAGAAGTCTCCAGGCTCATCTCTTCCTCTCGTCCTACCACATGCAATAGTGACTGTTCCCTCACACCTCCTCCAGTCTCTTCCCCCTGCTGTCACCTCTCACCTAACTAAAATTTTCAACCTGTCTCTCTCTTCTGGTGTCTTCACCTCTTCCCTCAAACATTCTGTCATAACCCCATTATTAAAAAACCTTCTCTCGACCCGTCCTGTGCAACTAACTACAGACCGGTCTTCAATCTCCTCTTCATCTCTAAACTCCTGGAGTGTCTGGTCTACTCTTGTCTCATCCACTATCTCTCCACTAACTCTTTCCTTGATCCACTGGTTTGCACTCTCTACATTGTACAGAAACTGCTGTCACCAAGGTGACGCGACCTTCTGACAGCTAAATGTTACGGTGACTACTCTCTACTAATTCTTCTCTATCTCTCTGCAGTATTTGACACTGTAGACCACCATCTGCTCACCATGCTCCAATCTATCAGCCTTAAGGACACCGTTCTCTCTTGGTTTTCTTCCTATATCTCTGCCCGCTCTTTCAGTGTATCATTCGCTGGCTCAACCTCCCTTCCCTCTTGTTGTTGGAGTTCCTCAGGGTTCAGTCCTAGCTCCTCTGACTTCTTGACTGCTGTCTCTGACATCATGTCCTCTATCTGTCTGAAACTGAATCTTTCAAAAACTAACTGTATCTACTAACCTACCTAAACCTGAAATCTCCACTACGGCACTACCATCAGGCCTAGGCAGCTCACTCGTTGACTCTGGGTTATGTTTGACACTGATCTTTCCTTCACCCCTTCCTTCACCCCCTATATTCATCCTCTCATCCGCTCATGTTGCCTGCACCTCAAAAACAACTCTCTTCTCTTTTCTTACTGTAGAAACAACAAAAACTCTCATTGTTGCCCCGATCCATTCCTGTCTTGATTACTGTAACTCGTTACTAATTGGTCCCTCCCTCACCAGACTCTCCCTTCTCCAATATGTATGTATCCTGAACACAGCCGCCGTCTGTCTAACTGCTACTCTGCCACTGGGTTTCTGTCACCAGTTTTGGGCATATAAAACAGGATGACATTTGCAATGTGCAAATGTCACCTGATGCCCAATCTGGTAATCATTTTTTTACTGGTGTCCCTGTTTTTGTAATAAATCAACTTTTGTGATATGCAAATTAATCTTACTAGGTGCAAGGGGCAGTAACCCTGCACCTAGTAGCGCCGTTTCCCTACCTTTATTCATGCCCCCTTGCTTGTGATGGACAGGGCCAGGCAGCTCGCTCTATCTGCTCCTGGCCCTGTCCGTGCTGGAAATCCCGCGCCTGCGCCGTGCGGCCTCTATTCGGCGCAGGCGCAGTGAGTGCCGCTGGCTCCCGGCTTCCTCACTGCGCCTGCGCCACCTTCTCTTCCGGGTGTAGTGTGACGTCATCGGCGCAGGCGCAGTGAGCCTTCAAAGTACAATAAAGTAGAGAGATGATCACTTTGCATAGTAGCCATAAGGGCACAAATGTCCACAGTCCAAAGTATCCTTGTGCCAGGGCACTACAGGGGGGAAACAGCTCTTCAGGGTCTGCTAAGCCCTGCAGCTCTGCTCTGCCCCAGGGACATGATCGCCGGGTCCAGCAGAAGAAGTGGCATAGCTGCTTCTGAAGAAGTGGTAATAAACTGCTTCTGTCTTCTCCTCGGGTCCACGGCTGTCACTGACAGCGAGGGACCCGACCCATTCCCGCAGGTTGTGCCCCCCTGATTTAGGACATGTTCTGTTTCCGAACTCAAGGAAGTTCCCAGCTGCACCATCTCCAAGGCTTCCAACTGTAAAACTACAAAGTATGCCATGAACTCAGGAGAGCAGTCACGGCGGAAGCAAAGCGACGCTCGGCGACGTCCTGAATATAAATTGGTTCATTTTCAGATATAGAAATTAAAAGAATTAAGCATTCTGTCTGTTTATCGACGACACAAATCTTTGGCTCTCCGCCGCTCCGTATCGCTCCTTCCGCACATAGTCTGCATTGTCATGGCGGCTTCACAAGTCTCTGTAATTACTGAAAAGCTAAACATTCAAAGTGAGCCTGACAGAATCTCATCTTCTCCCCGTGGCCCTCGGTTATGGAATAAATTAGAGAGGAATATTAAGTTGCACAATCTGATCTTCATAAATGAATTCTGTTCACTTGTCAGCTTTAAATTAAGCTAATCGTGTAAATCGGAGGATTATAGAAGCGCCGTCTTGTCAATAAGTGCCGGCCGTTTTCTTAGCTATTGTTTTAATTTGTCTGCGTTTTACGTCTTATTATAAGGCGCCATTGTTTTTCTGCCTATGGAGGTGTCAAGATTGTAATTATCAGGCGAGCGGGGATGCAGACGGCGCAGATACAAACTCCCGAAAAAAAGATTAGCAGGGCGCCTTCTGATAATTACTAGACTCGAGGAACCAAGACAAGAACTTCTCAATGGCTGATTATTGGAATCAGTCTCTGTGAATGACAATTACTGGATGGGCTTCTGCTAATATGTGAGCGCCGGGAGGGTTATAATATACAGTCTCCCAGGGCCGCTGAGCTCCACGTCACTGGTTTCCTCACCCATTAAACCTGTCTGCCCATGAGCTCCACCCTGGCGTCCGTCCAGACCACCATCGTCTTTACACATCCAGCATGGTGGTCGCCTCTACCTGTGGTGCTCAGGAAGCTCTGCACTGAATACTAATGAATACACAGTTGATACATTTGTTACATTGTATCATTGTAGACCAGGGATCAGCAACATCCAGCACTCCAGCTGTCGTGAAACTACCACTCCCAGCATGCCCACCTGCTTGACTGTTGTCAGAACTCCTATAGAAGAGAATGGAGCATGTTGGGAGTTGTAGTTTCCGCACAGCTGGATTGCTGGAGGTTGCTGACCCTTGTACTTGAAGGCAATGCTCCTATTTGCATATCTGGAAAGTGGCCCCATAGAAAAAATCACAACTTTAGGGCTCATGCACACGACCGGTGCTGGGCCGTACCCGTATTGCGGCCCGCATCACGGATTGTGGACCCATTTACTTCAATGGGTCCGCAATCCGGGAGATGTGGAGCGGAGGCACGGATCGGAACACCACGGAAGCACACGCAAGCACTACTTTTTTGCGGTGCAGACCGTCGGATGCGGATCGCGGACCCCATTCAAATGAATGGGTCCGCGTTCCGCATTCAGCGGCCCCAATGTCAGTGCCCGTGCGTTGTGGACGGCAATTTCCGGTCCACAGCACGGGCACTGAATGCACACGTTCCTGTACATGTTGGGCGACATGGCACTTGGGTTGTTCTCTACTCCAGTTGTTACTGGGGAGTAACTGGGGGACAATTGCCTTGGAAACTGGAGAATGTGGGACCCGCTAGCTGCGAGGGTTAATGATACGGTTTTCACAGGGACACACAGTATTTTGGCAGGAGTCTCACTTTGCACGGTGGAGGAAGGCGACAATAATCTCGGCCATCACACGGCGTGAGGGTATTTATAATGTGGTGATTCGAGTCATACCTGTCAAGTCGTGTTGTTCTCACAGCCCTGAAAATGCTGAGGTGTCGCCGGCGCCAAACAAGATGGGAATTATTTGTATCAATCAGGGTAATAAGAAAGGAAAGACGGATGAATCTGAGGAACATTCCTGATGTAAAGGACAACAGTAAAGGAAGAAGAAGCGTCCGATCCAGTGTGTGTGAGCGCCTTACTACCGTACTTATCTCCATGAAAACTACTTTACCGCACCAGTAAGTAGCTGCCCGGCTCCGTTATCATGTCACAGCATCAGTAGTCAGATGCACACAGTTATGTCACAACTAAGCTCCGCCCAGAGCGCTAAAGATAATATGGAAAATCATGGACTCATAGAGAAAGCCTGAGAGTCCTGCTGAGAGATTGACAGCTCTACATGTAGAGAAAGTCACACGGGGAGAGCTGTCAATCACTGTATCTGGGACTCTTAGGATTTCTATATAAGTGGTGGGGGAAGCAGGACTCACAGGCTTTATCTATGAGTGTATGGGGGAAGAAGGACTCACAGGCTTTATCTATGAGTGTATGGGGAAAGAAGGACTCACAGGCTTTATCTATGAGTGTATGGGGGAAGAAGGACTCACAGGCTTTATCTATGAGTGTATGGGGGAAGAAGGACTCACAGGCTTTATCTATGAGTGTATGGGGGAAGAAGGACTCACAGGCTTTATCTATGAGTGTATGGGGGAAGAAGGACTCACAGGCTTTATCTATGAGTGTATGGGGGAAGAAGGACTCACAGGCTTTATCTATGAGTGTATGGGGGAAGAAGGACTCACAGGCTTTATCTATGAGTGTATGGGGGAAGCAGGACTCACAGGCTTTATCTATGAGTGTATGGGGGAAGAAGGACTCACAGGCTTTATCTATGAGTGTATGGGGGAAGCAGGACTCACAGGCTCTCTATATGAGTGTATGGGGGAAGCAGGACTCACAGGCTTTATCTATGAGTCTATGGGGGAAGCAGGACTCACAGGCTTTATCTATGAGTGTATGGGGGAAGAAGGACTCACAGGCTTTATCTATGAGTGTATGGGGGAAGCAGGACTCACAGGCTCTCTATATGAGTGTATGGGGGAAGAAGGACTCACAGGATTTATCTATGAGTGTATGGGGGAAGCAGGACTCACAGGCTTTATCTATGAGTGTATGGGGGAAGAAGGACTCACAGGCTTTATCTATGAGTGTATGGGGGAAGCAGGACTCACAGGCTCTCTATATGAGTGTATGGGGGAAGAAGGACTCACAGGCTTTATCTATGAGTGTATGGGGGAAGCAGGACTCACAGGCTCTCTATATGAGTGTATGGGGGAAGCAGGACTCACAGGCTTTATCTATGAGTGTATGGGGGAAGCAGGACTCACAGGCTCTCTATATGAGTGTATGGGGGAAGAAGGACTCACAGGCTTTATCTATGAGTGTATGGGGGAAGCAGGACTCACAGGCTCTCTATATGAGTGTATGGGGGAAGCAGGACTCACAGGCTTTATCTATGAGTGTAGGGGGGAAGCAGGACTCACAGGCTTTATCTATGAGTATATGGGGGAAGCAGGACTCACAGGCTTTATCTATGAGTGTATGGGGGAAGAAGGACTCACAGGCTTTATCTATGAGTGTATGGGGGAAACAGGACTCACAGGCTCTCTATATGAGTGTATGGGGAAACAGGACTCACAGGCTCTCTATATGAGTGTATGGGGAAGCAGGACTCACAGGCTCTCTATATGAGTGGGTGAAAGAAGCCAGCCTCATAGGATTTCTATACGAGTAATTGGGGAATCAGGACTCACAGGCTTTCTCTATAAGTGGGTGTGGGAATTAGGACTCACAGGCTTTATCTATAAATCAGTGTGGGAATTGGGACTCATATGCTTTCTCTATGAGTGGTTGGGGGAATCAGGACTCACAGGCTTTCTCTATAAGTGTATGGAGGGGGTAAAACTCACAGGATTCCTCTATAAGTGGGTGGGAATCAGGACTCACAGGCTTTCTCTATGAGTAAGTGGGAATCAGGACGCACAGGCTTTCCCTTTTACTGGGTGGGAGAATCAGGACGCACAGGCTTTCTCTATGAGTGGGTGGGGGAATCAGGACTCACAGGCTTTCTCTATGAGTGGGTGGGGGAATCAGGACTCACAGGCTTTCTCTATGAGTAAGTGGGAATCAGGACGCACAGGCTTTCTCTATGAGTGGGTGGGGGAATCAGGACTCACAGGCTTTCTCTATGAGTGGGTGGGGGAATCAGGACTCACAGGCTTTCTCTATGAGTGGGTGGGAGAATCAGGACGCACAGGCTTTCTCTATAAGTGGGTGGGAGAATCAGGACTCACAGGCTTTCTCTATGAGTGGGTGGGAGAATCAGGACGCACAGGCTTTCTCTATGAGTGGGTGGGGGAATCAGGACTCACAGGCTTTCTCTATAAGTGGGTGGGAGAATCAGGATGCACAGGCTTTCTCTATGAGTGGGTGGGAGAATCAGGACGCACAGGCTTTCTCTATAAGTGGGTGGGAGAATCAGGACGCACAGGCTTTCTCTATGAGTGGGTGGGAGAATCAGGACTCACAGGCTTTCTCTAGGACTTCTAGCAGTACTTTTATTGCTTTTTACCTAAAGATCTAATCAGGAACACCAGATACATAATATATACCTGAGCTCTGCACCGCTTCTTCACTGCTTCAGACAGGGGATCAGTGAGAGTCACTTCAAGTCGTCTTCGCCTATTTTCTGCCTCAGTTGCCATGACACTTTCTCAATTATTAATAGTAATTAAAAATAAAAGGAAAGCCTTCTTCACCGAGCTGTCAGTCCTCGCTGTCTGCACTGAGACCATCCCTTCTCCAATATCTTCATGTGCAGGACTCTCGAAAAGTTAGGTGCCAACATCTGGAGGCAATGTATTCCTCAGTGGTTAGCACCCATCTTTTCCTGGAACAGATTAGACTATTTAGGGATCCAGTGGCTTTCCATCATTATATCACAGGGTATTCCTCAATATCTGTCATATTACAAGTGTGGTCACTTGCTTCTCTGATTGAGTCCCTTTATACTGAGGCAGCAGGCACGCCCCATGTGCGATGTTCTGCAAGATGCTTCCTTGGCGGTGACGCATTACTGCACAGTTCAGGCTCTGACACCCGTATCTTATGTCCATTTTTCTCATCTCATATTTGGAATATTGGGCACCTCAATAAACCCTTTCCTGCTGCCGACACCTGATGTGAGGGTGTGAAGGGTCCACTATGTATAGGAGACAAATGGAGGAGACAAAGTTACTAACAAGGAGGATGAGCCCTCGACATGGTCAACACAAGAAGACTTAGTATGAAGCTCCAGCACAGTCCTGCCTTCCAGCCGCAGGAGCTGACATCACACTACTGCACCTGTACAACCTGCATTCATAGCCCCTGCTGTTTCCTCTCTCTGAGGCTCGTCCTATTTGACACTGGACTGAATGCAAATCCTGTTCTATGGAATTGAGAGACAAAGCTGTAAGATGACGTCTAGAAGTGTCACCACCCGCCATAGGTGGCAGCTATCATCAGCACATTGATCAGTCATTGGTGTGGTGATTTATTTCTGCTGCATGATCTGAGCAGTGATGATAAATCCGAAGAGATACAATGTTTCCAAATCTGTGATGGAATCATCTGAGACTCTAGGAAGTGATGGGGATGAACATAACACAATCTGACCCACAGATACATAATTACCAGGAGAAATCCCCTCCTGAAGAGCGATGGAAGGATGGCCTGGAGGTCCGGTGTCGCTCAGGGCAGGAGCCGGCGCTGGTTCCGGTGGACGACCGTTGTCCATCAGTGTCAATCCCTGATAATGAAATGTGGTTTTTCTGTGATTTCCAGGAAGAGATGAATGGAAATGAAGTGGAATCAGCCTCGTATCAGAGACTTGTTTTAATAAAATTAATTAGAACAAACACCAATCGCTTCAGACCCTGAGGACGGAAACTGCACCGGAATCTGATTAGTGCGTTTCGGTGTAACACATAGAACGATCACTGCTCTCAGGCCGGACAAGCACGGAAGTGAGGATGAGCCCCGATAGATGGAATGGTCATCCAATGACTCTCTGCTTGTTGTCAGTGAATGATAGTATTCACTCATTCATATTGCTTGTATTTAGAGGCTGAACTTCTGTCCTGACCTTATCCTGCTCACACAGAGTTTGTTACAATGTATCAATGTAGCAAAACATGCCTACAAATCTCTGTCCGAATTGACACATTGCAACCAATCCTCAGCATTGTGAGCAGCTTAAATAAACAGTAAAAGCAAAACCCCCTGTTATTTGCAGTGTAATGCCTAATTTAGCACCCGGGGGCGGCACATGATATAAGTAGGCTCCTTTTGTCATGCCCCGCCCTACATTGCACCCCAGCCAATAGTCATATTAAAGAGTTGCCAATGATGCTTTCTTCTAGAGACAGCACCACTCCTGTCCGCAGGCTGTGTGTGGTATTGCAGGTCAGTCGCATTCACTTCAATGGAGTTAAAGTGCAATACAGACACAACCCATGGACTGGTGCGGTGCTGTCTGTGGAATATGGCAGGATAGGATAGGATTAGATACACAGCTCAGCAGGCAGTATCACACAGGAGCAGTGCTGTCTGTGGAATGTGGCAGCCATGCTCTTCTAATCCTGGGGACCAGGACACTGCCACCTAGTGGCCACCTTTTCAGAAATGTAATGAAATGGCCTGTATGACTTGATGACATCCTCAGCAGTGGATTTTCAGGTCCATGCAGATGCACATATCCGTGAGAACACAGACAAGGCGGATTTGATGCTTTGTGGTTGCAGTTAGGGGACGTTTCTGCGATTCCCGGCTGTAAATCATGTGAGAGGCGATGGGACTGCGGCGCGTAGAACATATAGTTCCTCAGACACTTGCCAAGTAGATCCCAAGAATAATGATAATGAGCACAATTATCCTGCACGGAGCTCCCAGAAGACGTCCTCTCCGGGGTCACTTCCAGGCTAAACAAATGGAAGGGATGGGGGGATGCCAGAACCTGAATAACACAATAATCATTTATAAAATGTGATTAATGGGCCCCAACTCTGCAGATGGAGACGCTGGTGAACGCATGGAGCGTCCATCACACTGAGATATAAGTAAGTGAACCCCCGGCACATCCAGCGCTAGAAATTAGGCCTCTTTGGGATGAAATAAGAGGAGTGTCATGTAACCTCAGGAAGATGCGATATTCTGCCTCACAGTGCACAAGGCTGAAGATAAATGTATATACTGTATCTATACTATGATATCTGTGCTTATTCACATGAAGACACGGATCATATACAGATGTGTAAGACCGATGGCCCCTTTTTTACACTTTTTGCTCCGCTCTGTGCGCTGTGTTGTCCACCTGCCATCTACAACTGTTCTGGTTCTGGTAAAGAATTGAGTAGTTTTTGCTCTGTTTGTAACGTTGCAGCAAAAATAAGCAATAAAAAAACAAAGTAACAAATCCGCAGATGTGAACTGTGCAAACATGGAACATGTGTTTGTAAATTCAACCCATTGACTTCTATGTGCTGTTCCTGTGACTGCATAAATTATCCTTTTATGATTATTGCTGTGATTGTATCGAGCGGCTGTCATAGGCTGCTCTTACTGCTTATTGGAATGAGTGGCAGTCACATGACAACTGCCCTTTCTTGTGATTGGAAGGAGGGGATGTCACATGACTACTGCTCTTCCTTGTGATTGGAAGGCGCTGCTGTCACATGACTACTGCTCTTCCTTGTGATTGGAAGGCGCTGCTGTCACATGACTACTGCTCTTCCTTGTGATTGGAAGGCGCTGCTGTCACATGACTACTTCTCTTCCTTTCGATAGGATGGAGTGGCTGTCACATGACTACTGCTCTTCTTTGTGTTTGGAAGGAGTGGCTGTCACATGACTACTGCTCTTCTTTGTGATTGGAAGGATTGGCTGTCACATGACTACTGCTCTTCCTTGTGATTGGAAGGAGCTGCTGTCACATTACTTCTCTTCCTTTCCACAGGATGGAGTGGCTGTCACATGACTACTGCTCTTCTTTGTGATTGGAAGGAGAGGATGTCACATGACTGCTGCTCTTCTTTGTGATTGGAAGGAGAGGATGTCACATGACTACTGCTCTTTCTTGTGATTGGAAGGAGCTGCTGTCACATGACTACAGCTCCTCCTTGTGATTGGAGTGGCCGTCTTTCTTTCTTGGGAATCACTGTATAGACACCTCCTGCTGATTCCAGCTGAGGAGAGACGCCCCTGTGAATGCGCCCACCAAGAGAGGGAGCTGCCCCCCAATGTCCATAATTGTGTAATTGTCTTTTCTCCAGGAGCAGCGAGGAGTCCTCACAATCTCCCACTTCTTATTATCAGTAATCCGACCCAAGTCACAGGAGCCATGCGGATCTAGAATGATGATCAGCGTCTCCCGCCTCACACTTTCTACAGATTAATCTTTCTTAATTAGGAGACTTTGATCAGCAGAGACGATGAAGAAAATACAGAAGTATCATATTATTATCATTCCATCGTCTCACTCACATTCACCTCATCGTATTCTGATACAAGGACCGGCCTGATAGATTTGTCACTGGACGTGTCAGGCAGCCGCTTATCTCCCCCTCTATTTAGATAGCATGATAAGTGGCATCAGGCCAGATTTAGTTAAAGGGCCTGTGTCCAGTCCTGTGTAACTGTAGATTAGTCAATCTGTAATGAAAAGTAATTGACATATAATTGCTGATAACAAGATCTCTGCTTGCTGTCAGTAAATGGAACAATCATTTTTTACATCTAGAGGCCGGAGTCTCATCTGTATACCTGGAGGACGTCTGATGGATCAACCATGATGTGAAGATCAGGCGAGCGCTGCAGGCTCCTCCTCTTTGTTACACTTTTGCTGGTGGGACAGTTCAGGGGATTCAGGGATCTAATCCCACCACGTACCACGTCTGCTGGATGTTCTGGGGGCTTCCTCCTAATAGGTGAGCTGTGAGACTCTTCAGAGGACGGGTCTGTTCTAACTGAAGGCCACATCCAGGCTGCCTGTGAGGTGCAGTGATTCCCTGAGTGTCTCCTGTTCAGTGATGTCATCATCCCAGGTGATGTCACTTCGGTTCCTCCACACTCTGTACACAAAGATATGCACAGTGTCACATTATCAGGAGCACTGAGGTGAAGTAATGCTCCCGTGGAGGCAGAAATATTGGATGCACCAACCACGTGTTATCGATACTGTTTAACAATGGTTGTAAATGGATGCATCACATCGTCCAGGATCTACAGTGCCCCCTAGTGGATGCATCACATTGTCCAGGATTTAGGGTGCCCCTAGTGGATGCATCACATTGTCCAGGATTTAGGGTGCCCCTAGTGGATGCATCACATTGTCCAGGATTTAGGGTGCCCCTAGTGGATGCATCACATTGTCCAGGATTTAGGGTGCCCCTAGTGGATGCATCACATTGTCCAGGATTTAGGGTGCCCCTAGTGGATGCATCACATTGTCCAGGATTTAGGGTGCCCCTAGTGGATGCATCACATTGTCCAGGATTTAGGGTGCCCCTAGTGGATGCATCACATTGTCCAGAATTTAGGGTGCCCCTAGTGGATGCATCACATTGTCCAGAATTTAGGGTGCCCCCTTGTGGATTTATCATACTATCTAGGATCTAGGGTGCCCCCTAGTGGATGCATCACGTTGCGCAGTATCTAGGGTGCCCCCTAATGTATATGACAAGTTGTCCAGGATCTACAGTGCCCCTTAGTGGATACCCTGTAACCTGCCTCCATGCCGCCCCCACAAGCCTTCTGGCTGTATTACAGGGTGGTGTGTGGACGGCCGCTGGGTGGGGGTCTTTCCTGCATCTCCGCAGATGGCGTCATTTATTCTCTCTGGGCAGTTAGGCGGCACTCCAGGAGCGGGCACATCAAGCCGATTAATGGCAGCTGTTTTGGCCACTTTGTGAGTAATGTGAAAAGGTCTCTCAGACTCCAGCGATTGATCAGGTGTCGGGGTTTGTGAACAGCGTTCTGCTCCATCTCTCCGGACGCTCACACATTATTCCTGCGTGATGGGTGACGGCGGTTACAGGTTTCTTCCCAGGAATGTCGAAGTCACATTCATCAGCACGGAGGCTCTGCATAAGGAATGAGGTGGATACCCTGAGCTGCCATCTCCCTGGACGTGTGGGGGGTGCCGTAGTCCTGTGATGGGTCTGCACCATAGTCATGATCATGTGATGAATGTGCACCATGGTCCTGGTCACGTGATGGATGTGCACCATTGTCCTGGTCACGTGATGGATGTGCACCATTGTCCTGGTCACGTGATGGATGTGCACCATGGTCCTGGTCATGTGGTGGATGTGCACCATGGTCCTGGTCATGTGAAGGATGTGCACTATAGTCCTGGTCATGTGATGGATGTGCACCATGGTCCTGGTCACGTGATGGATGTGCACCATGGTCCTGGTCATGTGATGGATGTGCACCATTGTCCTGGTCATGTGATGGATGTGCACCATTGTCCTGGTCATGTGATGGATGTGCACCATTGTCCTGGTCACGTGATGGATGTGCACCATGGTCCTGGTCATGTGGTGGATGTGCACCATAGTCCTGGTCATGTGATGGATGTGCACCATAGTCCTGGTCATGTGATGGATGTGCACCATGGTCCTGGTCATGTGGTGGATGTGCACCATAGTCCTGGTCATGTGATGGATGTGCACCATGGTCCTGGTCATGTGATGGATGTGCACCATGGTCCTGGTCATGTGATGGATGTGCACCATTGTCCTGGTCACGTGATGGATGTGCACGATGGTCCTAGTCATGTGGTGGATGTGCACCATAGTCCTGGTCATGTGATGGATGTGCACCATAGTCCTGGTCATGTGATGGATGTGCACCATAGTCCGGGTCATGTGATGGATGTGCACAATGGTCCTGGTCATGTGATGGATGTGCACCATGGTCCTGGTCATGTGATGGATGTGCACCATAGTCCTGGTCATGTGATGGATGTGCACCATGGTCCTGGTCATGTGATGGATGTGCACCATGGTCCTGGTCATGTGGTGGGTGTGCACCATGGTCATGGTCATGTGATGGATGTGCACCATGGTCCTGGTCATGTGATGGATGTGCACCATGGTCCTGGTCATGTGGTGGGTGTGCACCATGGTCATGGTCATGTGATGGATGTGCACCATTGTCCTGGTCATGTGATGGATGTGCACCATCGTCCTGGTCATGCACCGGGTGTGCACCATAGTCCTGGTCATGTGATGGATGTGCACCATGGTCCTGGTCATGTGGGTGTGCACCATGGTCCTGGTCATGTGATGGATGTGCACCATGGTCCTGGTCATGCGGTGGGTGTGCACCATGGTCCTGGTCATGTGATGGATGTGCACCATCGTCCTGGTCATGTGATGGATGTGCACCATTGTCCTGGTCATGTGATGGATGTGCACCATTGTCCTGGTCATGTGATGGATGTGCTCCATGGTCCTGGTCATGTGATGGATGTGCACCATTGTCCTGGTCATGTGATGGATGTGCACCATTGTCCTGGTCATGTGATGGATGTGCACCATTGTCCTGGTCATGTGATGGATGTGCTCCATGGTCCTGGTCATGTGGTGGGTGTACACCATCGTCCTGGTCATGTGATTGATGTGCACCATCGTCCTGGTCATGTGATGGATGTGCACCATCGTCCGGGTCATGTGATGGATGTGCACCATTGTCCTGGTCATGTAATGGATGTGCACCATTGTCCGGGTCATGTGGTGGGTGTACACCATCGTCCTGGTCATGTGGTGGGTGTGCACCATTGTCCTGGTCATGTGATGGATGTGCACCATTGTCCTGGTCATGTGATGGATGTGCAACATCGTCCGGGTCATGTGATGGATGTGCAACATCGTCCGGGTCATGTGATGGATGTGCACCATTGTCCTGGTCATGTAATGGATGTGCACCATTGTCCTGGTCATGTGATGGATGTGCACCATTGTCCTGGTCATGTGATGGATGTGCACCATTGTCCTGGTCATGTGATGGATGTGCACCATTGTCCTGGTCATGTGATGGATGTGCACCATTGTCCGGGTCATGTGGTGGGTGTGCACCATTGTCCGGGTCATGTGGTGGGTGTGCACCATCGTCCGGGTCATGTGATGGATGTGCACCATTGTCCTGGTCATGTGATGGATGTGCACCATTGTCCTGGTCATGTGATGGATGTGCACCATCGTCCTGGTCATGTGATGGGTGTGCACCATCGTCCTGGTCATGTAATGGATGTGCACCATCGTCCTGGTCATGTGATGGATGTGCACCATTGTCCGGATCATGTGGTGGGTGTACACCATCGTCCTGGTCATGTGGTGGGTGTGCACCATCATCCTGGTCATGTGATGGATGTGCTCCATGGTCCTGGTCATGTGATGGATGTGCACCATTGTCCTGGTCATGTGATGGATGTGCTCCATGGTCCTGGTCATGTGGTGGGTGTACACCATCGTCCTTGTCATGTGATGGATGTGCACCATCATCCTGGTCATGTGATGGATGTGCACCATCGTCCTGGTCATGTTATGGATGTGCACCATCGTCCGGGTCATGTGATGGATGTGCACCATTGTCCGGGTCATGTGGTGGGTGTGCACCATCGTCCTGGTCATGTAATGGATGTGCACCATTGTCCTGGTCATGTGATGGATGTGCACCATTGTCCTGTTCATGTGATGGATGTGCTCCATGGTCCTGGTCATGTGATGGATGTGCACCATTGTCCTGGTCATGTGATGGATGTGCACCATTGTCCTGGTCATGTAATGGATGTGCACCATTGTCCTGTTCATGTGATGGATGTGCACCATTGTCCTGGTCATGTAATGGATGTGCACCATTGTCCGGGTCATGTGGTGGGTGTGCACCATCGTCCTGGTCATGTAATGGATGTGCACCATTGTCCTGGTCATGTGATGGATGTGCACCATTGTCCTGGTCATGTGATGGATGTGCACCATTGTCCTGGTCATGTGATGGATGTGCACCATTGTCCTGGTCATGTGATGGATGTGCACCATTGTCCGGTTCATGTGGTGGGTGTGCACCATTGTCCGGGTCATGTGGTGGGTGTGCACCATTGTCCGGGTCATGTGGTGGGTGTGCACCATCGTCCGGGTCATGTGATGGATGTGCACCATTGTCCTGGTCATGTAATGGATGTGCACCATTGTCCGGGTCATGTGGTGGGTGTGCACCATCGTCCTGGTCATGTAATGGATGTGCACCATTGTCCTGGTCATGTGATGGATGTGCACCATTGTCCTGGTCATGTGATGGATGTGCACCATTGTCCTGGTCATGTGATGGATGTGCACCATTGTCCGGGTCATGTGGTGGGTGTGCACCATTGTCCGGGTCATGTGGTGGGTGTGCACCATTGTCCGGGTCATGTGGTGGGTGTGCACCATCGTCCGGGTCATGTGATGGATGTGCACCATCGTCCTGGTCATGTGATGGATGTGCACCATTGTCCTGGTCATGTGATGGATGTGCACCATCGTCCTGGTCATGTGATGGATGTGCACCATCGTCCTGGTCATGTGATGGGTGTGCACCATCGTCCTGGTCATGTAATGGATGTGCACCATCGTCCTGGTCATGTGATGGATGTGCACCATTGTCCTGGTCATGTGATGGATGTGCACCATTGTCCTGGTCATGTGGTGGATGTGCACCATTGTCCGGGTCATGTGGTGGGTGTACACCATCGTCCTGGTCATGTGATGGAAGTGCGGGTCATCATCCGGGTCATGTGGTCGGTCGGCCATTCACATGATGGAGGTGATGACAGTTTTCTCCTGACCAGAGCAGGTGGCTCTTTACCATAGAGCTGTCCAGTAAAATGTATCAAAATCTCAGACACAATGTATCACTCAAAAATGTATCCAATACAGATCAGCTATATGACTCCTCTCACTATTGTCAAGGGCATATAGCAGGCACCATGTAATGGCGTCAGATGGCTGACATGAGCCACGTCTCTGCATCAGGCCGGAGTGTCTCTTTAATCCACCGATTTGTGGTAGTTGTGATCTTTGTAGCTGTAGATCCTCAGAGGAATCTTTAATCCCTCGCTGATTTCTCATATTCATCCCCAAGACAATCTAATGAAAGAATTAAAATCTCGTCTGTAAAACTCATTTACCATCATCCAACAAAACCGCAACTCTTCCCTGGATGGTGAGCGGCGCAGATCCGTAATACTGCTTACATCAGAATAATTGGAGGATACAGAGTACAGATAATATAGTAGATATCTCCTGCAGTCCTATGTAACATCACAGATAACACAGTGATAACTCTCTGAGTACAGATAATGTAGTAGATGTCACCTGCAGTCCTATGTAACACCACAAATAACACAGTGATAGCTTTCTGAGTACAGATAATGTAGATGTCACCTGCAGTCCTGTGTAACACCACAGATAACACAGTGGTAACTCTCTGAGTACAGATAATGTAGTAGATGTCACCTGCAGTCCTATGTAACACCACAGATAACACAGTGATGACTCTCTGAGTACAGATAAATGTAGTAGATGTCTCCTGCAGTCCTATGTAACACCACAGATAACACAGTGATAACTCTCTGAGGGCAGATAATGTACTATATGTCACCTGCAGTCCTATGTAACACCACAGATAACAGTGATAACTCTCTGAGTATAGATAATGTAGTAGATGTTACCTGCAGTCCTATGTAACATCACAGATAACAGTGATAACTCTCTGAGTACAGATAATGTAGTACATGTCACCTGCAGTCCTATGTAACACCACAGATAACAAGTGATAACTCTCTGATTACAGATAATGTAGTAGATGTCACCTGCAGTCCTATGTAACACCACAGATAACACAGTGATAACTCTCTGAGTACAGATAATGTAGTAGATGTCACCTGCAGTCCTATGTAACACCACAGATAACACAGTGATATCTCTCTGAGTACAGATAATGTAGTAGATGTCACCTGCAGTCCTATGTAACACCACAAATAACACAGTGATAACTTTCTGAGTACAGATAATGTAGATGTCACCTGCAGTCCTGTGTAACACCACAGATAACACAGTGATAACTCTCTGAGTACAGATAATGTAGTAGATGTCACCTGCAGTCCTATGTAACACCACAGATAACACAGTGATATCTCTCTGAGTACAGATAATGTAGTAGATATCTCCTGCAGTCCTATGTAACATCACAGATATCACAGTGATATCTCTCTGAGTACAGATAATGTAGTAGATGTCTCCTGCAGTCCTATGTAACACCACAGATAACACAGTGATAACTCTCTGAGTACAGATAATGTAGTAGATGTTACCTGCAGTCCTATGTAACACCACAGATAACACAGTGATATCTCTCTGAGTACAGATAATGTAGTAGATGTCACCTGCAGTCCTATGTAACACCACAGATAACACAGTGATATCTCTCTGAGTACAGATAATGTAGTAGATGTCACCTGCAGTCCTATGTAACACCACAGATAACACAGTGATAACTCTCTGAGTACAGATAATGTAGTAGATGTCACCTGCAGTCCTATGTAACACCACAGATAACACAGTGATATCTCTCTGAGTACAGATAATGTAGTAGATATCTCCTGCAGTCCTATGTAACATCACAGATATCACAGTGATATCTCTCTGAGTACAGATAATGTAGTAGATGTCTCCTGCAGTCCTATGTAACACCACAGATAACACAGTGATAACTCTCTGAGTACAGATAATGTAGTAGATGTTACCTGCAGTCCTATGTAACACCACAGATAACACAGTGATATCTCTCTGAGTACAGATAATGTAGTAGATGTCACCTGCAGTCCTATGTAACACCACAGATAACACAGTGATAACTCTCTGAGTACAGATAATGTAGTAGATGTCACCTGCAGTCCTATGTAACACCACAAATAACACAGTGATAACTTTCTGAGTACAGGTAATGTAGATGTCACCTGCAGTCCTGTGTAACACCACAGATAACACAGTGATAACTCTCTGAGTACTGATAATGTAGTAGATGTCACCTGCAGTCCTATGTAACACCACATATAACACAGTGATAACTCTCTGAGTACAGATAATGTAGTAGATGTCACCTGCAGTCCTATGTAACACCACAGATAACACAGTGATAACTCTCTGAGTACAGATAATGTAGTAGATGTCACCTGCAGTCCTATGTAACACCTCAGATAACACAGTGATATCTCTCTAAGTACAGATAATGTAGTAGATGTCTCCTGCAGTCCTATGTAACACCACAGATAACACAGTGATAACTCTCTGAGTACAGATAATGTAGTAGATGTCACCTGCAGTCCTATGTAACACCTCAGATAACACAGTGATATCTCTCTAAGTACAGATAATGTAGTAGATGTCACCTGCAGTCCTATGTAACACCACAGATAACACAGTGATATCTCTCTGAGTACAGATAATGTAGTAGATGTCACCTGCAGTCCTATGTAACACCACAGATAACACAGTGATAACTCTCTGAGTACAGATAATGTAGTAGATGTCACCTGCAGTCCTATGTAACACCACAGATAACACAGTGATAACTCTCTGAGTACAGATAATGTAGTAGATGTCACCTGCAGTCCTATGTAACACCTCAGATAACACAGTGAGAACTCTCTGAGTACAGATAATATAGTAGATGTCACCTGCAGTCCTATGTAACACCACAGATAACACAGTGAGAGCTCTGCTACATCTGTAGAGCTGTTTCTATGCACACTACTCCACTGTCCAGTGTCTTGGGCAGATAATGGGTTCACAGATTTATTACTTTTGCCCCAGTATTGGATATTTCCCCCCCTCCCGGGTGTCGGTGTGATTGAGAGGCTCCTCGGCTTCGACTCCGGGTTGGATTCGGATCCTCTGCAGTTTGTTGACTTTGAATTTGAGCCGTTGAAGTTTATATCACCATAAAATTCCCACCATCTGTGTCTCCTTTTTAATTTGCTTGTAAATCTGGAGATTTCATTACAATCTGCTCCGCTTTTTAAGGACGTAACGTTCCCTGCAGCACAATGGGTAACGTTAAATAGAAATCTGCGAGCGGCACGTAAATCCCGGAGGCTCGTCTTCGCTTCATTTATTTATTAGGGGTGTAGTGACGCTCTCTGTCCTGCAGGTGTCACTGCTGAGGCTCAGGAAGTCATCTCCTCTGAAGTGATCTCCAACCCCTGGCTCTCCAGATATTCTACTGCTCCTAGTGCTGCAACTACTACTCCCAGCAGATCTAATCCCTTTTTCAGTTCACCCTTTTATGTCATCCTCCAGCAATTCTCAGCAGAACTTCCTGAAAATTCAGAGTTACCCCTGTGACTCCAGGGTGAAAGAAATAACTGAGCCGGGGGCCACTTCTAATGTATATAAAGAGTAGTTATTCTCAAGATCTCTGCTTGCTGTGAGTGAATGAAAACCTGCATTATTTACATTCAGAGATGTTATAACATCGTGACTTAATACTTCACAGCTGAGATATTGCTACATTGTATCAGGTCCAGACTCCTAAACAAAGCAGCAGTACAGAACCAGCAAGCCAGTATCATGTGTGGGGGATGAATAAGCACCCATAGGTGCCCCTCTCTGTTCTTCACACTCTTTTGGGTGATCATTTTGCAGAATCAGTTACACGTCATCACTTATGACTCTTGTATGTACAAGACTTTAAGGGAAACTCCGCAGCCCTCAATTACGATATTACTGATGGATGCTAGAATACTCTGCTTTACACGATCAGTTTAGGAAGTTTCCTGGTCACACGAGGTCCAGAGGCCGATGATGACACCGAGTATCCAGATGCCATTATTAGAAACATCTTTATTTCTAATTTTTAGGGGCGAGAAACGATGTTTAGGGGCCAGTTATACTGTATATTGCATATTGATTTATTAACAAGTGCAAAAAGTTAATGCATTTTATTTTTTATCATTTATTAGGTTTAATGTCTCTATTTTTTCTTTCTATTTATTTTCTATTTATTTTATATTATTGACATTTATTTTGTTTTCATATTCTATTTATTTTTAACTCTTAAGTATTTTTATTTATTTATTATGTTTTATGTTTCAAATTTTTTTTCTTAGATTTATTTTCTATTAATTTATTTTTTTCTTTATTTCACTTGGTTTTAAGTTTTTCTTAACTCTTTTATGATTTAGTTTTTATTTATTTTATGTTTCTATTTTTTTTCACTTAGATTTATTTTCTTTTTATTGGTTTTCTATTTATTTTTTAACTCTTTGTATCTTTTTATTTACATTTCTATTCTTTTTTGTTGTATTTATATTCTTTTTAACTTATGTATTTTTTTTACTTGTATTTATTTTCTTTTTATTGGTTTTCTATTCATTTTTTAACTTTTATGTATCTTTTTCTTTACTATTCTATTCTTTTTTGTTGTATTTATATTCTTTTTATTCTTTTTCTATTTTTTAACTTTTATGTATAATTTTGTTATGTTTCTATTTATTGGTTTTCTATTTCTTTTTTTAACTTTTATGTATTTTATTTATGCTTCTATTTTTTACTTGTATTTATTTTCTTTTTATTGGTTTTTTATTTACTTTTTTAAATTTTATGTTTCTTTTTCTTTACTTTTCTATTTTTTTGTTGTATTTATATATTTTTTTTGTTTTCTATTTTTTAACTTTTATATATAATTTTGTTATGTTTCTATTTATTGGTTTTCTATTTTTTTTTTAACTTTTATGTTTAATTTTGTATTTACTTTTTTATGTTTCTAGTTTTTTTCTTGTATTTATTCTCTTTTTATTTTTTTTCTATTTATTTTTTTCACTCGTGTCTCCGGGAAAACCCTCTAACACAATATTAGATTTGAAATTGGGCTTCTAATCCCAGAAGTCACAGCCCTCGTTGTGTCCATTACAGGGCAGGATCATTCATCAACATCACACTGAAATAGCCGCAGTTTTCTGTCTGTTCTGAGACGGCGACATTTGTCAAAGTCAAACATCAGATCTTTTATCCTTCGGCCGCTTTATATAAGGAAAAATGACAAGAGAAAGATGCTGCAGCGATGTATGGGATGAGATGATGAGATTCTCCTCTGATGTGCGGGGCCTGGGCCTGACATTACATGCCGTCTGATGATGACCGATGATAAATGACAGCGTCCTGTATGGGGCAGCGAGCGCTGCCCGGGACTTCATTACTGGTCGCAGGACACATGAGCCGGTGGTGATAGAACAGAAAACCTAAGAAGATGGCGGTAAACATTATGGTTGTTACATGTTATCTCAGCCATCATTTATAGATCCAGATTTCTAAGGTCGGGTCTAAATGCCTCTAATTAAATCCCCAGGTTGTTACAGTTCCCATTGAACCTAATAATAAATCTGTATGCAGTGAACTTCTTAGCTCCCCCCAGTGGTGAATGAAGAAGTCTCTATGGAAAAGAAAAGGGGACAGATTAATGAAGTCCTTCCAGTTTCCATAATGAAAAGGAACATTCTCAGGAATATTCAGCTCCTCAGGCTTTGAGTGATTTTTGGGTCTAAATCCCCATCAATGCAATCTCCTGAGGAAGGACAAAGTGTAGGTGCAGAGCTCTGATACAATGTAATATATTGTATAATGCCTCCTACATACTCGTCCTCCAACCATCATGGCTGCCAGAACAGTAAAGTGCTGCCCCCTCCCCGTCGCTCTCTATACCGTGCGCTCATGAAAGGTTTGCAGTGATTGGGCGCCCGCTGTGATAATTACCCTAGTACAACATGTTACAGTCTGCAGCTCATGGAGATTATGTATATTTTATAGAGACGACATGAGTTTATAGACTCGAGGATCTGGGGGTAGAAAGCTCTGTAAATCTTAACGTATCACTTAGTGTAATAAACTATAACAAGATTTCCATATGTCAGTCTTAAGATGCAAAACTCCTTCATCTTCCTCTGCTGTTGAAAAATGTATGTTACTCGTCTGTTTACTGGTTGTCAACTAAACTGGGATACAACAAGCGAGGAATAATGAGGATGTATGGATGGATGGATAGAGAGCAGGGGCGTACATAGAAATCGAGGGGCCCCATAGCGAATCTCAGAACTGGGCCCCCCACCCAAATATAAAGTATAATTATTGTAACTGTATATTGTGTATATATACATACACACAGGGATATATATAATAGTGTTACCTTCAGTCCTATGTAAAACCACAGATAACATTAATGTAGATCATGCGGTAGTGTTACCTGCATCCTTAGTGTGCCTCCCTGTGCCTCTCCTACGGGACTCCATGCTGGCAGCACTGCCTACTCTTCCTTCTTCTTCTTGCCCCCACAGAATGTCCTGATGCAGCTCCGTCAAGAAATAGGAACACTGTGGGCATGGTGATGGTGACACACACAAGGACAAGGACACACAGGGACATACACACACAGGGACATACACACACAGGGACTGACACACACAGGGACAAGGACATACAGGGACAGACACACACAGGGACATACACACACAGGGACATACACACACATGGACAAGGATATACAGGGACTGACACACACAGGGACAAGGACACACAGGGACATACACACACAGGGACAGACACACACAGGGACATACACACAGGGACAAGGATATACAGGGACTGACACACACAGGGACAAGGACACACAGGGACAGACACACACAGGGACAGACACACACAGGGACAGACACACACAGGGACAAGGATATACAGGGACTGACACACAGGGACAAGGACACACAGGGACAGACACACACAGGGACAGACACACACAGGGACAGACACACACACATAGCTAGGCCTCACCAAACTCCAGCCTGGCTACTCTCCATACAGGGACAGCTCTCTGCTCCTCTGGCTCCTCTCCCACTGGTTACATGGGTGGATGACATCAGGAAGGTCCTTTAGCCCACAGCACGGTCTATCCCTTGACTGCAGGGGTGAGTGGAACTAAAGGAGGGAGGAGGGAACATCAGATAGGATGATGTTTCCTTCCTCTGCTGTTGGCTTGTAAGTGGTAAAGCTAGAAAGTGAGGAGGTGGGGCCATTCAGCCCTGCCAGGCCCCCCAACCTCATGGGCCCCATAACGATGGTGTGGTCTGCTGCCATTGGCGGTATGCCACTGATAGAGAGATAGATTGATAGGTAGATAGAGAGACAGACAGGTATATAGATAGATATATGGATGGATAGATAGATAATTTCAGAATTCCCTTCAGAATTTTCTATGTTTCTGAATACATTTGACTTAAAACTACATCAGGTTTTCCTCCATTTGTACACTAACTGTCTGACTGTGGATTGGTGGAGTACAAACTCTTTAGAGAAGGTTTTCTAACCTTTTTCATCCTGATGAGCATCAACAACTTCTTCTGAGGTCCTCAGAAATCTCTTTTGTTCCTGCCATGATACACCTCCACAGACGTGCTGTGAAGATTAGTCTTTGGTGGATCCTGTTGATAGAGTTTGTTGTTGGGTGACTGGGGGCCACTTAGCCACTTGGTCAGCTTCTTGAGCTCCAGAGGTAGGGGTGGAAATTTTGAATAGAGGAAGACTCTAACGGCAGCGCTTCTGTTGCTCATACAGGGGCATAGCTAAAGGCTCATGGTCCCCGGTTCAAGAGTTCAGCTTGGGCCCCCTTCCCTCAGTACTTTGTGTCCAGGGGCAGGGGAGCACATAGACTTTCTGCTGCCTGAGACAAAAATTGAAACAGCACACCTCCCCCCATGCCAGATTCTTGACCTAACCCCTTCCCTCCAGCCAGAGGTGTAACTTGACCAGAATGTACTTTTATAATACTGGTGTCTTATTAGGCACCACAAGGGTCTTTGGCCCCTCAGGCTCCTGGGACGGGTAGCGACTACTACCTCTGCACCCCCTATAGCTACGCCCCTGGTCTGTTCCACATTGTCCTAAATTGAGCTGAGGGGCCCAAGAGCTTTGCCTGGTGACTGGTTCTTGACTCCACACAGGAGAATTTTCTGGCAGATGTTTTTGTTTTCCCCTGGTGAACCTCCGTACATGAGAAGATACGCAGCGTCCGGCGCGCACTGGATTTCCTTCTGCCACGGCTGCCAGATTGGAACATCATTTCCCCGTCAGTGGATGTGACAATTACCTGCCACAACCTGACACGTCGTTACTGGACGCTCTGCGGCTCCTTCCATTGACAGCTCTGCTGAGCTTGCTGTTCTCTCGCTGTCTGCACCGTGTGATGGATGGAAATGCACCGAATGTTCTGTAGCTGAGACCTAACCGGCAGAAAGTCCACAACTCGGATCATTTACAGAGAGCTGAACTGAAAGGGTTAACCAGGAGAACTGATGGTCCACCACAGACACCAGCGGTCTGCATCCTGCTCACCAGGGAGAGGAACTTTACATGAAGATATCAGAGGGGACGCTGCAGGAGAAGCATCACAGTCCACGCTGGGAGAGATATCAGACACTGCTGCCACTAATCCTGCCACTAATTTATCATAAATAATGGCCCCATCTGTGGAGAAGAGGGTCCCAGAAAGGACGTAGACTGTCCAAAGGCGACCACTAGGGTTAATCCCCATACATTACATAGGAAACAAATACATAATACCTCTACATGATGATATTCTGCAGCAATGATGTCACAGTACAGAGATAATAAACACAGTGATGTCACAGTACAGAGATAATAAACACAGTGGTGTCACAGTACAGAGATAATAAACACAGTGATGTCACAGTACAGAGATAATAAACACAGTGATGTCACAGTACAGGGATAATAAACACAGTGATGTCACAGTACAGAGATAATAAACACAGTGATGTCACAGTACAGAGATAATAAACACAGTGATGTCACAGTACAGAGATAATAAACACAGTAATGTCACAGTACAGGGATAATAAACACAGTGATGTCACAGTACAGAGATAATAAACACAGTGATGTCACTGTACAGAGATAATAAACACAGTGATGTCACAGTACAGGGATAATAAACACAGTGATGTCACAGTACAGAGATAATAAACACAGTGATGTCACAGTACAGAGATAATAAACACAGTGATGTCACAGTACAGGGATAATAAACACAGTGATGTCACCGTACAGGGATAATAAACACAGTGATGTCACAGTACAGAGATAATAAACACAGTGATGTCACAGTACAGAGATAATAAACACAGTGATGTAACAGTACAGGGATAATAAACATAGTGATGTCACAGTACAGGGATAATAAACACAGTGATGTCACCGTACAGGGATAATAAACACAGTGATGTCACCGTACAGAGATAATAAACACAGTGATGTCACAGTACAGGGATAATAAACACAGTGATGTCACAGTACAGAGATAAGAAAACACAGTGATGTCACAGTACAGGGATAATAAACACAGTGATGTCACAGTACAGAGATAATAAACACAGTGATGTCACCGTACAGAGAGAATAAACACAGTGATGTCACAGTACAGAGATAATAAACACAGTGATGTCACAGTACAGAGATAATAAACACAGTGATGTCACCGTACAGAGATAATAAACACAGTGATGTCACAGTACAGGGATAATAAACACAGTGATGTCACAGTACAGAGATAATAAACACAATGATGTCACAGTACAGAGATAATAAACACAGTGATGTCACCGTACAGAGATAATAAACACAGTGATGTCACCGTACAGAGATAATAAACACAGGGATGTCACAGTACAGAGATAATAAACACAGTGATGTCACAGTACAGAGATAAGAAAACACAGTGATGTCACAGTACAGGGATAATAAACACAGTGATGTCACAGTACAGAGATAATAAACACAATGATGTCACAGTACAGAGATAATAAACAGAGTGATGTCACCGTACAGAGATAATAAACACAGAGATGTCACAGTACAGAGATAAGAAAACACAGTGATGTCACAGTACAGGGATAATAAACACAGTGATGTCACAGTACAGAGATAATAAACACAATGATGTCACAGTACAGAGATAATAAACAGAGTGATGTCACCGTACAGAGATTAATAAACACAGAGATGTCACCGTACAGAGATAATAAACACAGTGATGTCACCGTACAGAGATAATAAACACAGGGATGTCACAGTACAGAGATAATAAACACAGTGATGTCACAGTACAGAGATAAGAAAACACAGTGATGTCACAGTACAGGGATAATAAACACAGTGATGTCACAGTACAGAGATAATAAACACAATGATGTCACAGTACAGAGATAATAAACAGAGTGATGTCACCGTACAGAGATAATAAACACAGAGATGTCACAGTACAGAGATAAGAAAACACAGTGATGTCACAGTACAGGGATAATAAACACAGTGATGTCACAGTACAGAGATAATAAACACAATGATGTCACAGTACAGAGATAATAAACAGAGTGATGTCACCGTACAGAGATAATAAACACAGAGATGTCACAGTACAGAGATAATAAACACAGTGATGTCACAGTACAGAGATAATAAACACAGTGATGTCACAGTACAGAGATAATAAACACAGTGATGTCACAGTACAGAGATAATAAACACAGTGATGTCACAGTACAGGGATAATAAACACAGTGATGTCACAGTACAGGGATAATAAACACAGTGATGTCACAGTACAGAGATAATAAACACAGTGATGTCACAGTACAGAGATAATAAACACAGTGATGTCACAGTACAGAGATAATAAACACAGTGATGTCACAGTACAGGATAATAAACACAGTGATGTCACAGTACAGAGATAATAAACACAGTGATGTCACCGTACAGAGATAATAAACACAGTGATGTCACAGTACAGAGATAAAACACAGTGATGTCACAGTACAGGGATAATAAACACAGTGATGTCACAGTACAGGGATAATAAACACAGTGATGTCACAGTACAGAGATAATAAACACAGTGATGTCACAGTACAGAGATAATAAACACAGTGATGTCACAGTACAGGGATAATAAACACAGTGATGTCACAGTACAGGGATAATAAACACAGTGATGTCACAGTACAGAGATAATAAACACAGTGATGTCACAGTACAGGGATAATAAACACAGTGATGTCACAGTACAGAGATAATAAACACAGTGATGTCACAGTACAGGGATAATAAACACAGTGATGTCACAGTACAGAGATAATAAACATAGCGATGTCACAGTACAGAGATAATAAACACAGTGATGTCACAGTACAGAGATAATAAACACAGTGATGTCACAGTACAGGGATAATAAACACAGTGATGTCACAGTACAGGGATAATAAACACAGTGATGTCACAGTACAGAGATAATAAACACAGCGATGTCACAGTACAGGGATAATAAACACAGTGATGTCACAGTACAGAGATAATAAACACAGTGATGTCACAGTACAGGGATAATAAACACAGTGATGTCACAGTACAAAGATAATAAACACAGTGATGTCACAGTACAGGATAATAAACACAGTGATGTCACAGTACAGAGATAATAAACACAGTGATGTCACAGTACAGGATAATAAACACAGTGATGTCACAGTACAGAGATAATAAACACAGTGATGTCACAGTACAGAGATAATAAACACAGTGATGTCACAGTACAGGGATAATAAACAGAGTGATGTCACAGTACAGAGATAATAAACACATTGATGTCACAGTACAGAGATAATAAACACAGTGATGTCACAGTACAGAGATAATAAACACAGTGATGTCACAGTACAGGGATAATAAACACAGTGATGTCACAGTACAGAGATAATAAACACAGCGATGTCACAGTACAGAGATAAACACAGCAGAGATCATCATGGGGCTCCATACAGGGACATCCTCTGCAGGGCCCCTCACTTTATAGGAAAAGGGGATCAGCTGTGCAGACTATGTAGTATGTATACCCTGGGCCTGTGGCTCTAAATGACTGGACTCCAGTGTCTGGAGCAGGAGTCACACGCCGGGACTGTCCCTGAGAAGAGGATACACAGCTGTGATGGATGTCCTTCAGTCTGGTGGAGGGTGGTGGCAGCTCATGGACCTCCTCAGAGGATGCTGCTGGCACCTGGCCGGTATAACTATCTCGAACCCTTGTACCATCTGATCCTCAGGACGTCCTCGATGGGACTGTGTCAGGATTTCTCATGATGGGGTCGCTGGATTTTCCGTCAGTGACCAGACCCGGTGCCTCTAGGACAGGTGAGAGCAGGAAGAACTGCAGCCGGTGGATTTTGTGATTACCTGGGGACATGGCGGTGGAGATGGAGCAAGGACGCCAATTTATCTTCTGCGCTTTCATCACCCAGGAGGAATAATATCTGCCATATTAACATATCTGCGCATTGAAATGTAAACAATGGAGGTGCGCTCACCCCGCGCTGACATTCATCGCCCTTCACCGGCTCCACAGCAATGTTCTCCACTCCAAATAATGTGCATCAGCAGGGCCGGCAAAATGGGCAAATGCCAAGGGCCCCCGTTCCCAAGGGGGCCCCAGGAGATCTGATCCAGCACTGAATCACTGTGGGAGCCCCGGCTGAGACTTATGGTGCATGTTAGCATCGCCATACATACAGCACACTACAGGGTCGGTCTAAGGCCTTGTTCACATTACCATGTCACTTTGACGTCTGTCCGTTTTTCATCAGTGAAGAATCTGTGTTTGATCCGTGTGTCCGTGTTTTGCTCTCCACTTGTCATCCGTATTCCACGGACACTGCTCGGCTGAGTATCTCCTATCAGTGGTCCGTGAAGCACTCACAGAAAACGGATGACATCAATGTTGTGTCAGTGGATTTTCACAGACTCATAGATTTCAATGATCGTGTTTTGGTCCAAGTAGCACAAGACCCGCGGTCAGTGGAAAATCGGTGTGAACAAATATGTGAATATGTGAACAAACACATTAAACTCAATGGATACGTGTGCTAAAAATGCGGATAGCAAACATCTGTGAACAATGGAAATGTGAACAAGGTCTGAGGTAGTGGAGGAATTACTGCACAGTATCCCCAGATGGGGTGTGGGTGCTGTTCACCCTCCTGCTGGAAGGGGGCGCCACTTGGCTGGATCTGCTGTGCAGGTTGTGGAGCTTCTTTCCCTGGACTCTGAGTAGACAAAAGTTCTGTCCACACGTGAAGGAGGCAGAAGGACAGCAGGAAGCTCCACAGAGCAGCATGGAGGTGGTAAGTGGCTCTCATTAATCCTCCTGTAAATGCTGTGGTGTGTGTATAAGTGAGGAGGTAAGTTACTGGCTGTATACAGGGTGGGTATATACAATATGGCCACGGATGGAGGGACACATGGTAGGAGGTGTCTGCTCGGTCTGCACAGGTCCAGTACAGTCAGCGCATGTGCAGGAGGTGTGATGTTGCAGACGAATGTCTGTTTTCATACTATCAAAGGGAGGAGATGTGAGCCCGGGGCGTGGCCCTGCAGATAGCAAAAACAGTAACACAAAATCTGTAAAAAGATTTGTGGAGGAGGTGCTTGGGGGGTGCGCTGGCTGGAACCAGGGACAGATTGGCCATAGACCTTACAGGAATATTCCTGGTGGGCCGATGCCCAGGGGGCCGCCTGACCCCTCCTCACAGCCGGCCAGTGGAAGTTATTGGGGATGTATTTTGTGGACTGTGGTAATTGGCTCTGTTGGGCGGTATAATGTGCCACAATATGGTATTGCTGGCCCTGACTTCCATCAATTTGGACCCGAATACAAAACGGGGCCACTTTATGTTCCCAGTCTGCCCCTGGCTGAAACACCTGGTAGTGGAGGTGCCCTGACAACAGCAGAGGAAAGGGGCCAGAAATCTGCAGGTTGTCGTCACCTTGTGACCTCCTGGTTCTCTGCCCGTCAGTGTCCAGAGTCCACCCCCCACCTCTCCTGCTGACTGCGCCTCGCTGCTGTGTACACTGAACATGGAGAAACGGTGTAATGTGAACAAGCCCCTAATGTGTGGATTTATATCCCAGTAACGGTTCTGTGTTCATTTCAATCCATCTCGCCGCGTTACCTTCTCTTCTAGAACCTTTATAGTGATATTATTGGGTCACTATATGGCGGTGATGGCAGTGGTTGTGGCATGGCGGTATGGTTCGGGGTTGGGTATAGCGGTATTATGGGTAATACTTTGTACAGTGTCTATCCAGTATGGTGGTAATATTCAGTCATTACGTCGTGGTTTGGCGCTATCTTGTTGAAGCACTGAGTCCTCTGAGGACAGCAGGTTCTGCCGTGGTACCAGTGATGGCCACATGAGAGTTCTGATAATCCAGAACATTCTGTAGTCCGGTACCTGACCGATCCATTGATACCGTATATGGAAATGAAGCTTAATTATTGATGGATTTTGCAACTTTTGTTATACTTTGTGTTTCAGTTTCTCACCGTTTTGAAGATCTCTGCTTGTTGTCAATGAATAAAAATAAAGACCTTTATTTACTATTCAAAGGCTTAAAACCTATTCAGACCTAATGCATCTCAGAGCTGAAGCTTTGTTACAATTGCATCCAGTCTACACAATCCTCTGTGAGCTAAACACATCTGCAGCATCTACCTGATGGTCTGTTACAATGTATCAGTCTGCAGCCCAGGCTGTTATACTCACAGAGGATTTCCTAAACTGGATACAACTGTAACAAACCCTCAGCTGTGAGCAGTGTTATTTATGTGAACCTCTTTTTGTATATAACCCTGCAACATTTTTAAGATTATGCCCCTATTAACCCATAAATGGCTGACTTGCATGGACCACAAGACACTCTATAGGCAAACAGACAACATGACCCGGAGCCGCCAAGGGAGAAAATCAGTTTCCAATCCACGGACGGCTGCTGTGAATTTTGGGTTGATGGGCTGAGAAGATGACATCACATCTGTCAATGAAAGCTCCGCCTGATATATTAGATTGCAAGCTCTTTGGGTCAGGACTGAAGTAAGGCTACATGCACACGTCCACACAAAAAATGGATGACGTATGTATGGCATCCGTTTTTTGTTTTTTTTTTTGCAGTTTCATTGTAACAATGCCTGATGTCTACAAAACAGAGCAGAACATGTTCTATCTTTTTTGTGGGTCTACGAAACGTGCATACAGATTGAAATGAATGGGTCTGCATCCTATCCGCAAAAAAGAACGGAACGGACACGGAAACAAAATATGTTCGCGTGCATGAGGCCTAAGGACACATCCACCACATCTCACATCCGGGCACCGGCCGTAGCTCCGCATCCCTATGTCCTCGGTCTGCCAGCCTCCCACCTACCTCACTGGCCCACAGAGTAACCCGAGCGCCTGGCTCACTTTGCTGGGATTAGCGTCTGCGAGAGACATGACTTCATCCTGCCGAGGACGGCGAAGCGGCCAGAAAGTGGCATTAACTGCGATTAACCGGTAACAAAGCCATAAAAGCGGCGGACAGATCACAATAGTCATAGGGAACAATTAGCGAACACAAAGAGCTCAAGTGCCTGGTGCAGATGTCTCCGCGGCTCCGGAAAAACTTCAGAAGGAAATGGAAGCCTAAGTGCGGAGGAGCCGCTGAGCAGAGCCGAGCGCAGTATGGGGCGTATATAACGTCTACGTGTCTCCTGTGCCAGGATCTGCTGTAATTGTACAGAACCTACAGCGAGCACTTTACAGAACGTACATTGCTGCATTGTCTCCTGCTCCCCGCCGCTCATTGTTTCACTGCACACTCTTATTCCAGGGTATTATTCCCATCTCTGCCCCATAGAAAATGTGCAGCGGGGGCTCAGGTCCGAGACACAAGATATACAGCGATTTCAAAGCTCTTGTCCACAGGTTATATTATATATGTATAGAATCAAAGAGGAGCGTCTGTGATAGGATCTACTCCTACTCCCCATGTGACAACTATTCTCTTCTTATAAGTGCACATTGGGCCGTTCCTCTATTATTCCTTGTTACCAGCGGAGGGGGTGCCCCTGCACAGTCTGACACACCAGCAGCACCGACTGCATCATGTCAGACTCTGTGTATACAGTACCTAAACTGCTCGCAGGAATAATAGAAAAGTGGCACAAAACATAAAGTCCTAAGAATACAGAATTGTCATCTCATGTGGAATAGAATTATTTACTAAAAATACCAATCAGGAGACGTGACAAAAACTCTTTAATCTACACATGGAGCATCCTGTATTATACTCCGGAGCTGCACTCACTATTCTGCTGGTGCAGTCACTGTGTACATACATTACTTATCCTGTACTGATCCTGAGTTACATCCTGTATTATACTCCAGAGCTGCACTCACTATTCTGCTGGTGCAGTCACTGTGTACATACATTACTTATCCTGTACTGATCCTGTGTTACATCCTGTATTATACTCCAGAGCTGCACTCACTATTCTGCTGGTGCAGTCACTGTGTACATACATTACTTATCCTGTACTGATCCTTAGTTACATCCTGTATTATACTTCAGAGCTGTACTCACTATTCTGCTGGTGCAGTCACTGTGTACATACATTACTTATCCTGTACTGATCCTTAGTTACATCCTGTATTATACTTCAGAGCTGCACTCACTATTCTGCTGGTGCAGTCACTGTGTACATACATTACTTATCCTGTACTGATCCTGAGTTACATCCTGTATTATACTCCAGAGCTGCACTCACTATTCTGCTGGTGCAGTCACTGTGTACATACATTACTTATCCTGTACTGATCCTGTGTTACATCCTGTATTATACTTCAGAGCTGCACTCACTATTCTGCTGGTGCAGTCACTGTGTACATACATTACTTATCCTGTACTGATTCTGAGTTACATCCTGTATTATACTTCAGAGCTGCACTCACTATTCTGCTGGTGCAGTCACTGTGTACATACATTACTTATCCTGTACTGATCCTGACTTACATCCTGTATTATACTCCAGAGCTGCGCTCACTATTCTGCTGGTGGTGTACTGTGTACATACTTTACTTATCCTGTACTGATCCTGAGTTACATCCAGTATTATACTCCGGAGCTGCACTCACTCTTCTGCTGGTGCAGTCACTGTGTACATACATTACTTATCCTGTACTGATCCTGAGTTACATTCTGTATTATACTTCAGAGCTGCGCTCACTATTCTGCTGGTGCAGTCACTGTGTACATACATTACTTATCCTGTACTGATCCTGAGTTACATCTTGTATTATACTCCAGAGCTGCGCTCACTATTCTGCTGGTGCAGTCACTGTGTACATACATTACTTTTCCTGTACTGAACCTGAGTTACATCCTGTATTATACTCCAGAGCTGCCCTCACTATTCTGCTGGTGCAGTCACTGTGTACATACATTACTTATCCTGTACTGATCCTGAGTTACATCCTGTATTATACTCCAGAGCTGCACTCACTATTCTGCTGGTGCAGTCACTGTGTACATACATTACTTATCTTGTACTGATCCTGAGTTACATCCTGTATTATACTCCAGAGCTGCACTCACTATTCCGCTGGTGCAGTCACTGTGTACATACATTACTTATCCTCTACTGATCCTGAGTTATATCCTGTATTATACTCCAGAGCTGCACTCACTATTCTGCTGGTGCAGTCACTGTGTACATACATTACTTATCCTGTACTGATCCTGAGTTACATCCTGTATTATACTCCAGAGCTGCACTCACTATTCTGCTGGTGCAGTCACTGTGTACATACATTACTTATCCTGTACTGATCCTGACTTACATCCTGTATTGTATTCATCTTGTATTATACTCTCTTGTTATTATAGCTGTTTACAGGATGACACATTGTAACAAAGCTCCTGTGACAGTGAGTGATGGTGGTAATATGCTGATCTGCTTGGATGACAAATCCTCATGTATTGCCCAGATGCTGTTTGTTAATATAACACTTTATGAATCCGGGACCGGTTTCATACATCACGGCAGACATCCATCCATCTTCAGCCCTCAGAGGTTCCCATCTCGGGTCGCTTTCCAGTGCAGGATGACGATTGATTAGAATTTTGTCTGAAATCTTAATTTATTCCTTCTCATTTACAGGATGAATCATTGGGACAGCGGGTAATAAGCATTAGGCAGACATCTCAGCGGCTGACATGGCGGGGAGCGTGTCCTCAGTTACCCCATCACCGAACACCACTCCACATACCATCGGCTCGGCCACGTCTAGTACACGTGTAACGCTGAAGTGGTCAGAAGACCAAAGTATCTGATAGAAAAGAACACAAAGGAAACAAAGAAATACAAAACAAAAACACCAAATATAAGGAAAAAATACAAGGAATGTGAACACAAGGCCATCAGAAATGTACATGAAAATGCAGAAAATAAAAATTACAAAAAGGAAAACAAAAGTCTACAAATATACCATTAAGAAAATAGAAACATCAGCAAGAAAATACAGAAATATACAACCTACTGGACAGAAATGCTGCAAATTATGCACAGATTGGATGAGGCTGAAAAGGTTTTTATCCGTGTACTTGGCGTTTTCTTAATGTTAGTTAATTATTATTATTGGTTTAGAGGAGGCCACGGGGATGGAAATTTACATTATGTACAAGGTTAGACCTGGCGACCTGTAGGAGCTCGGTGCCACTTGATGCCGTCAGGTCAGATAGTGTGGAAGCCCCAGGTACAATGTGCCACGTGAAGTGATGTAGGGGGCACTTCCCCCTCTGTGTGCGCCCGCCTCTGTTAGTCCGGGCCTACCGGCTAGGCTTCTGTCCTAGAACAGGATTTTGGGGAGCGGTGTGATTTGGGCGCTCCTCTAGGTGTTTGTGTGGCCATCTGCTTCTTTAGTCTTCTGCAATCACCAGCCACAGATTTTCGTGGAGCCGTTTAGATTTTGAGTCTTGGAAGACACCAGAACCACTGTTTTTTGACCCTTTTGGTTTTGTGGACGGGGGTTGGTGAGGGACCCGTTCCCTTTTTTGTACTAGGATGAAAGCGCACACGACCCTGGGCCCGTACTTGTGATGTAACCATTTCACGACTGCAGGACGACCACAGAAATCTCCAAGTGTACTGATGTCTTTCTAAATGCAAAGATTGTCGCCCCTCCCCCGATGCTGCGCTCTTAGGGGCTCATTTATAAACTATGGTACACTTTCTGATCTAGATAGCGTTTTTGTGACTTTTTGCAAAATTTTGATCTCTGTCATTCTGCAAGAGTTCCATTTTCTAGATGAAAACTCATGGAATTTGGCACATTTACTTTGTGCAACCTTTCCAAATGTTGCAAAAATGTCGCATCTCACAACAGGCAATCCCCCGGTCTATGTCCACAACTAAAGGTATACACCACATTGCACTCGTGCCACGTATATTATTAAGTGCACCAGTTCATAAATGTGGTGCAGACGGAAAACTGACACAAAAACAGCCTTAAAGGGGTTGTCTCATCACAGACAATGGGGGCATTTCTTTGTCGTATAGGTGCAGGTCCCACCACTTGGAGCTGCACCTATATTGGGAACGGAGCCCTACAAAGTGGTGGCTGGAGGACTCTGGTCCAGCCACCACCAATCACGCTCCCCATAGAAGTGAATGGGAGTTCACTGCGCATATTCCAGCCACCGCTCCCATTCGCAGATGGAAATAGTCAAGCCAGCGCTCCATTTTTGGTGGCCCCATATAAAATGAATGGAGCACGGCTGCGCATGCACAGTGCGCCCTCCAATGCTTTTGGGGTTCCGTTCTTGATATAGGTGCAGGTCCCAGCGGAGGACCCACACCTATCAGACAATGGAGGCATATCCTAGCAATATTCCCCAATTGTCTGTTATGAGACAACCCCTTTAAGTGATAACTGAGCCCCTCAGTATCTACAGAACAGGAATTTGCTGCATAGTTTACGTTTTTGCAGGATTTGTGTCATTTGACCTTTCATTCTTTTCCGTGCGCTCGGCTCTCGTTAGGAGACGGCGTGCGTCCGTGATAACAATGCAAGCCCTTAAACATGGAACAGTGTAAAGAAAGAACGCACTTACGGGAAAGAATGATTGTCAAGCGCCGCAGGGAAGTCTGAAAATATTGGATGTGACAAGTCAGAATTGCGCTACTGTCATTTGTCCTTTCCCTGTGTTCTCGGCTCAGCTGGCTCTCCCCCTAATGCATTCTCCGGCACTTTATTCCCCATTATTGTTGTGATCCCACATAAGTCCTTGCATCAGCAGCAGCGCTTTCTGCCACCTCCGTCGTATCCCTCACCTCCATCTCTGTGTGGGAGGAAGTGCCACACAAAGAAACTCTTAAAATGTCGCCCTCAGCCTACGTTCCGGGCGCACCACAATGGAATGCCACCAGCGTCCTGGACAGGGCTTATCTGTATAGATTGTACCCAGCTTTCCCAGGCTCCTGAATCGTCCAGGTTCACAGTGATCTATCCACCACCCCATCACGGGTGTCACGGAAACCTCGGTCGCCCTTGGCTTGAGACGTTTGACGTCCCGCCCAAGGACGTCTGTGTGTTTAATGCATTCATGCATAAATAAATTAGAGACCTAAAGCAAGAAGAAGGAGAAGGAGACGTAATTAAATAAAGGAGGCCGCGCGCTCAAGGAGACGGGATTGACGGCTGCAGGGATTGTGCCGTTTTGGAGGGGGCGCTGCCGTCGGGGCAGGACAGATACATTTAGATACATTGTTGCTCATTTTGTTTTAGAAGCTTTTGTATCATTTTTAATTGGCAATTTTTAGGTTTTTTTTCCCAGGAAGATCCCAATTATAAATTTGCAATTTTTCCAGCAATTTATGCAAAACAAATGCAAATGTTAATCCAAACGTTCTCCCCGCTTTGTGTGCAGCTTCATTAGTAGGTTAATTGACTTAATTCTAGGTTGCCTTCGTTTTGTAGGAGATCTGGGCTGCAAGCTTCTCATTATAAATCCATAGCGAAGCCTCTAGAGGCCGCAACAAAACACAAACCGGACATGTCTGATGTGAAATCAATGAAAAGTTAATGCCCGGCTTCACTTCTGAACAATATTTTGCAGGATAAATCTCTACATAATACTGAGTGACCGTCCCTTACCCAGTCCTATGCCCCAGTCACATCCAGAGCTGCGTTCACCAGTCTGCAGATTTTAGCAATTAGTTCCAATCAGATATTTCTGCAACAAAATCGGTAGCGTGTGAAGGCGCCCTTATACTCCAGCCACCTCCACAGCAGTAATAGAGAGAGCTGAGCCCCTAGGTGTAATGGTAACGCCCCCGTTGCTCCTAGAGGCTCATTTGCATATATTAAAACATCATTTTTCTCAACAATGTGGACACATACTATATGAACATGGGACCTACACAGATGCCGTCAGCTGCCGAGTGCACATGTAACAGGTCAGCCAGTGTCATAGGGACAGAACTGCTGACAGATGCCCTTTAAGGTATTTGATAGTTGGGGCAATGAAGATTTTGTGCTGGAGTATAAATGCGGTGAGCGTGGGGTGCCCCTGACTTCAGAGTATTTATATCTGGTATGGATCCCGCTCATCTCGCCTGCTTCATACACACAGATCCTGGGGTCTGGACCCTTTATCCTGTGAAGCCGGGACCTGGAGAAGGACGGCACCAGCCCCAGTGATGGCCGACCCCGGGTGCCATAGACAGGTCATCCTTCCTGCGTGGCTAACCAGGAAATAATCACCAGATTTCAGTTACATTGTGGAATTTAATACGGATATAAAACGTCTGAGCGCCTCGTCTCTGCTGCACCCACCGTCTAAATCCTAACGCGGGGTCCTGAGCTCTGAAATTCCAGAAATGTGCAGAAGGTTTAATGAACAGACGGGAGCTGAGCCTTTAGACTGGGGTTAATGGTTCTAGCAGGCATCTCCCAGCAAACTGCGGCGCGGACTCAGGATCCGTGCGGTTGTGGCTGCGTTACATGTGGAGTGTCAGCATCGCCGCGGCAATGACTTCTGGCAGCCACAGGGAAGCATCAAGAAAACGTCAGATGTGATGCAGAGAGCACAACCCTCATGATGGCAGCTAGAGCGCCCCCATATCAGCGTCTGCCGCAGTTAGAGGGGTCAGTAGCTGCCATTACTATTGAACTACCTCCGGATAATCTACAGCGCGTGTAATGGTATGTGAGGATGCAGAAGAGGAAAACACGGAAACATGGCGGCCAGATGAGCCATTTTATCTAGTTGTATGTATGGACGGGCGCAGAGGTGCAGCATGGGGCTTCCTTCACACATGATTTTTTTAATGTAAAAAAAAACAGTTTTTTGGAGTGTTTTGGCTGCATTGTTTGTATCTAAACTTTTTTACGGGTGTTTTTGCAACTCATAGCGCATACAACATGCTGCGTTATGTCAAAAATGTAAAAAAAGGCATGCAAAAAAATCTTTTGTCTGCAGTGAATTTCACAATTCATTATAGACTTTAAAAACTAACATCTGGATGCAAAAGAACATGAAAAAAATCTGCAAAAAAAGAATGTATGAAACCGGCCTACAACTCCATGGGCTGCCCCCATAATGCACTATTCCCCCAGTTATCTGCATGGTTTCTGCGCTCAGCTACATTGTAACAACTGTTCAGCTGTGAGTAGTATTAGCTCTTTATGGATTTTTCATCTATGTCAGGAAAAACAATCAAGCTTTCATTCACTGTCAGCAAGCAGAGATCATGTAAGTAAGGAGGAGTTGAAATTCCAAGTATAGTAGGAAGAGCCTCTGCACCACAAAATGATAGAACATGTTCTATGTTGCAGATCACAGAGCCTTTCAAGTCAATGAGTCGACATCCACAAGCAGAGTGCACGTGGCCGGTGCCGTATATTGTGGACCCTCCGTTTACGATCCGCAGCCCGGGCACTGAGCCGTTACGGTCCTGTCCATGAGCCCTTATATTGTACGATTTTGTGGCTCCAGAACTATCTTGGGCACTCAGAGTTTTCTTCCTGACATCTTATTATTTGCGCACCACGTGTTACAATGTAGCAGCGCCGTCCTCTGTGTTCCCGTGTTACATGTAAAGTTGTTCAGGGAAACTTTCCGTGGACTTTCCGCGACCTCCCTCCTGCAGGATCTCATCCATTCATAACCGGCCGCTTTTTTATTTGTTGCTGTAAATGAATAGAAAATGAGCAAATGTTATTACTAGAATTATTTATTATGCGCTATGAATAAAATATCCGCCGTCGCCATGTTGCTGCGGCGCTGATAATAAGACCAGAGAGCGGTGCATCTCCTGGAGAAGAATAAAGGGAGCGGCTGCCAGTCCTGGACAATGAAGGGGCCCTCAGACCTTCAGAATTTCTAATTGATGGAGTCAATCGCAATTTTCAGAGCGCTGAACTCCTTAAGGTCGTGGTCAAGGAGCATCAGGTCATTTATCTTGAATATACCACAGATTTCATATTCGCTTGGGAAAAAGTAAGGATCTTTTTATAATTTGTGGAAATTTTTAAAAATTCAGTAACAATTGTCTTTTTTTTGGATATTCCCCTTTGTTTTTGGACTCTTCTGCCCCCTCTAGGCTTCTCTGTCCCCCACGAGGCTCCCCCGTCCCCCACGAGACTCCTCTGTCCCCCTCCAGGCTCCTTAGTCCCTCTCCAGGCTCCCCAGTTCTCTTCAAGACTCCTCTGTCACCCTCAAGTCTCCCCTGTCCCCTTCCAAGCTCCCCCTGTCCCCCTTGAGACTCCTCTGTCCCCCTCTAGTCTCTCCCATCCCCCTCCAGACTCCGTTACCCTCCCCTGTACCCCTCCAGACTCCCTCGTCCCCCTCCAGGCACCTCTGGCACTGGCATATCACTCTGAGCTCAAAGGGTCAGGCATGCCAACATCTTTCTTACCCCCAGCATCTTTGGCTCACCCTCATGCCCAACATAGATACTTGGCCAGTCTCGCCAGAATTGGGCAAAGGGGTTTTCCAGCTTCTAGATATTGATGACATGTCCTCGGGGTAAAACCCACCGGTACCACGTCCTGCAGCTGCAGATGGCTGGTGACCTGAGACAGGACCTAGTGCAGTACATCTACTTTGGACCAAGGTCTAGAACCTTCTGTTCAGTTTCTGACTAACCCATCCTGCGGTTCCTGGATCTCCGCTGCAGATTTGGCTCGCTGCTAATTCTTCCTCTTCCAGTTTCATACATTTATTATTCCTCCTTCCCCCTCGGGTCCCTTCCAGCACTTTCTAATTCGGGTTATGTTTTGCAGCCATCATCTCTCTATCTGGTAGATTCTAAACTCTCCCATTTGGCCTGTGTACTTTTTATTCATGAGGACGCCGTCCAAGTCTATGAGCCTTAATGTGTGTATGAGCTGATTAAATGAAGCTTTGCAGAACTGCTCGTTTTTGTAGCTCCCCTGCAGAACATCTTATTATAACACAAGTCAAACGTTAGGACCTAATGATGAGCCCTGCCCCCGCCCGGCCCTCACCTGTGCAGTGCATACGACGTCCGGTCCATTAATGCTCAGAACTCTTCCTTCTGCTCCCCTTTCCACCATTTCACTGAAGTCATTTTCTTATAATGATAAAAATTTGCAGTCCTGGCCGGAACTACGCATTTCGGAGCCCCAGCCTCTATCTGGACAGTTAAATGACCCCAGATAAGAGCTCGGCCCAGATTTCCTGTCTTTTCCATTTGCATTAAATCATTTTCTGCAAAGTGTTTTATGCTCTGAGACTCATAATCACAGAGCGCTCGTCTCCGGGTCCAGATACCCAGACTGACTCCACACAGCACTTTTCTATGTATAGCATGCAGATTTAAAAGGCACATATAAGCTCTGCTTTCTGCCTCTCTGCCCTCTGCCTCTCTGCCCTCTGCCTCTCTGCCCTCTGCCTCTCTGCCCTCTGCCTCTCTGCCCTCTGCCTCTCTGCCCTCTGCCTCCCTGCCTCTCTGCCCTCTCCTCTCTGCCCTCTCCTCTCTGCACTCTGCACACTAGCACTCTGCCTCTCTGCCTCCCTGCCCTCTGCCTCTCTGCCCTCTGCCTCCCTGCCTCTCTGCCCTCTCCTCTCTGTACTCTGCACACTAGCACTCTGCCTCTCTGCCTCCCTGCCCTCTGCCTCTCTGCCTCTGTGGACTCTGCCTCCCTGCCCTCTGCACACTAGCTCTCTGCCTCCCTGCCCTCTGCCTCTCTGCCCTCTGCCTCTCTGCACACTAGCTCTCTGCCTCCCTGCCCTCTGCCTCCCTGCCCTCTGCCTCCCTGCCCTCTGCCTCTCTGCCCTCTGCCCTCTGCCTCTCTGCCCTCTGCCTCTCTGCCCTCTGCCTCTCTGCCCTCTGCCTCCCTGCCATCTGCCCTCTGCCTCTCTGCCCTCTGCCTCTCTGCTCTCTGCACACTAGCACTCTGCCTCCCTGCCCTCTGCCTCCCTGCCCTCTGCCTCTCTGCCTCCCTGCCCTCTAATCATATGTGCTCCATCAGGAACAGCTCTGCTCCCATGTGCACTAACTGGAACATCTCTGACCACTCACTTTCTGTCCAGAACACATCTCATTATCTGACCAGGAGTCAGACACATGAAGAAGCTGCTGCAACATCACAGCCACGGATCCCCTTTATTCACAACTCTGCCCGGACCCCCTAAGAAGACCCATTAATAAATACAAATTCTCCATGACCCCTGAACTAACAGAGAGCACACCCCAGACTCCCTACAGTTTACAGACCCCTGACCCCTGGTATACGGCCCCCGGTTCAGTCCCCGCTGTGTACAGACCCCCCTCCCCCGGTATGTAGTGCTCCATTATGACATGTATAGCACATACAATTCCCGGAGCCTCGCCTGCCTTCAGATCTGCGCTTTTATGTTTCCAGAGCAGGAAAATGGAAAAGCAAATAAAAGAGATTGCTGGTTGTCAGAAAACGCTCTCGCTTTGTCTGCAGCCTTTTTCGTACCCGAAGCTGAGATTCTTCCTGTGTGGCTTCTTTTGTCTGATTTTACAGCATTTAGCGGCACTTAGAGCTTCTAACCATCAGACCGAGGAGGACTCCAACATGTCCTCTCACCGTGTGTGTCCCCAGTCCTCACACGGCTTCACCCTCTTCTTCACCTTTAGGTATGGCTTACATATAGTAAAGACAGACCCTCTTATACTCAGTGTGGGGGCCACATGGGATCCGCCGGCTCTTCCAGGGAATCTCCTCTTTTTCGGAATACTCCAGGAGAGCTGTCTCAATCTGTATCAGAACTTCTCAAACTCCTTGTACTCCTGACTCACCAGCTAACCCACGGTGATACCGGGGCCACAGCCACGAACAAATATTACCACCTAGTGTCCATATGACCCCCAACAGTGCCAACCAAATACCGCCCAGGTGGTGCCAAATACCACATCACAAAATACCTCTCCTGAAGCATCAAACGTCCAACAGCCCTCCCACAAATAGAGGGGTCACTCTGTGGGGGTCACAAAGTGCTGGCCGAAGGGCAATCTGGGACAGACCCCGGATCTAGCAGCCCCCCTGAGCATGCCCACTATAGGCAACCCTCTGCCCATGATCCTGGTACCTAGGGGTGTTCCCCAAGCAGGTGCCCCTTTTTGGCTATGCCAGAGTCGGACGAGCCCGTGCCAACAGGTCTCCGAGGCTGATGGGAGGATGACTTTGGAGTCGCCTGCCCGTGCGCCCACCTTCCTCCTCATACAGATCTGCGCCACGCTCCGGGCCCCATCGCCACCAGGATGCATCATTAATTTACGTAGAAAGCAATTGACTCGTGTTTAACTTTACGACTTCTCATTTATATCTCTAATGATCTTGAAAGTCTAACGTGGAGCGGCCTTTCCATGATTGCACCTAATTAAATGTCCAGAGACGAGCTCCATTTCTAGGGATTAGGCCAACGGTAAGAGATATGAGGCCCGATCTTCCACGGCCCCCCTCGCTGCACAGACGCTAATACGTTACTGATAGGGGATATTAATAACGCACCTGGTGTTACTTATTATTAGATCACTGATTGAATCAGTGCAGAGGGTGGAACATCTGCAGCGAGCGGGGGAGGTCATGTGACTGCGGCTGACATAATCGCCTTCCTCATCCTAAGATAATGAACCGAGCTGTAACGAAGATTGCGCGTCTCCTGAGAGCCCTATATATGGAGATCCTAGGCCGTCAGACTTGCATGAGCTTAAAGGGACAGTGTCGTCAGGAAATGACCGACTGGTTCAGTCCAGGTTCATGTTCAGGGTATTATTTTTTTTTTTTTTTTTTTTTAATACTAAAGTCTTCCAGTTTTCACTCAGACCCGTGAACCTCATAATAAGCAGATCTGTAAAGATCACTTCTCAGCAGTCATCTCATTATTAACACAGGCAGGATTACAATGACAGGTAATACCTATGTATAGATAACACAGGATCTGCCATTCACAAGTGATACCACTGCTTTTTTCCTCCCCCCTTCTCTCCACAATGCACAGAACGTGACCACACCACTCTTCCATAGAAGTCAATTGGTGATATCCCCCCCCCTTGCAAAATGACCTCTGCAAAGGTACCAGAGCATACCAACAAAATTCTCCTATAGAAATCGATAGGTGATGTCACAGCTCGTCTCCTCCCCTGCCTGCACAATGACCTCCTCACAGGACAGAGCACACCCCAAAACTGTCCTATACTGTAGTAATCATTAATGATGTCATAACTCACCTCCTCCTCGCACAATGACCTCTGTAGAGGTAACAGAGCACATCCCAAAACTCTACTACAGAAATCAATAGGTGATGTCACAGCTCGTCTCCTCCCCTGCACAATGACCTCCTCACAGGTCAGAGCATGCTCACAAGACTCTCCAATAGATGTCAGTGAACCATCTCTGGTTTACAGGTTTCTCCTATAATCTGTGTGATTGCTGTAAAACATATAACTGAATGCTATTAATTAACAGCTCAGGCAAGATGGCCGCCGCCATAATCTTATTCAGGATATAGAATGTAAAAAAAAATCTGCAAATCATAAAATAAAAACACATAAAAATATTTATCAGCATCTGGTTTTAATTAGTATTCTCTTTAAAATTATATGGTTAGGCGTGTAGGGGTTCAGTGTTACATCTTGTGACATGGAGGACTGTAAAACAGCCACGTTATGGCAGAGCGTAGCCCAAGCCGCATGACGAGCTTTCATCCCCCGCTGGGGGTGCAGACTAGGGCAGACCTGCTGCAGCAGCTGCTCTAACCATAGGAGAGCAGGCAGAGAGTATATCAGCTGCAGTACCTGTGGAGCAACGACAAGGTGCCTGGAGCGAAGCTGGGTCCCTGAGACAAGGGGCGGCAGGGTTAATGCCACCGGGAACACAGGAGCAGCAGGAAGAGTGATGTTTCGGGGAAAGGCGACAGCTTCAAAGTGAAAGCTAAGGTGCGTCGGGCCTGGAGAAGTTGAAAATCACCCCCTGGATCAGGGAGGTCCTGCTTGGGACTAGTATTACTATAAATGTGGACGTTGAAAATTGATGTTTCTTGTGCCTCTGGACTAAAGACGTGAAACCACTAAGTGTGTTCACCCCTCACTGAGTGACTGCAACCTACAAGCATACTGCGCACTGACGTACACTGACTATTTATCTGCCCTCATCTATGGTACGTGATCAGCAACCATTAGACTGCGCCCCCTGTGATTATCTGCTATGTAACAGTCCAAGTGTGAGCGCCCCCTTGTGGAGGGTGTAGTGTATATACGGTATATAGCGTACGGTAGAATTTGTTTGAATTTCTCTGCCTACGTCTGCTTTATTCCTGCACCATCCAAATGTTCCGTCCCTGCGCACTTTGTGTCCGTCTCTTTAAATATCTGACACTTCTGGTTTCCTCAATATGGAGTCAGCGGAGGACAGTTGTCAGAATCTCCGCTCGGCATCGGCTCCTTCTCATCTCATCGCAAAAAAAGAAATAAATAACGGGAAGTTTTTAATTTCTAGAACTTGGTAACCGGTCGTAACGAGCTCCACGTCACCGCCTCCAGTCCTCCTCTTTTCCGTGGCTGCTCCGCTCTTGTTTCCATGGCGACCTGGTCTGTTTTGCGGCCAGCATTTTTGCATCTGTTCTACATATTTTCTTGTTGATGGCGACGCTAATAAAGGAGATGACGGATTCAACCTTTTGGAGCAGCATTTATTGGGAATTAATAGCGTCTAAGTCTCTGCAGAGCGAGAAGATGGAGGCAGCGATGGCGGTATCGCCAGATGTAATAAGCAGCCGCCCGTCCCGGGATTATTGCTGTGATTAACTAATGCCGCCTGACGGTACAGATGCTCCACATCTCACCTCGTAAGCTTCGCTTTATACGACTATGCCGATTCTCGCTGCTATTTGACGCTCTTCGCCCGCAGGCCGGATACTGGGATGCAGATTCCGTAACAAATCTACCCCGACGAATATTCCCTGCCCCTCTGGAGAATTATTATACGGCGCAGTCATATCGCAGCTCTCCGTGGCCCAATGACCTCGTCACAGAAGCCGATCTCCAAGAAACGTTGCTTTGCTTACCTTGTACGGATCCTGACTTACACCATGCTTTATACTTCAGTCACATCCAAAGCTGCAGTTAAAGGCAACCTTGAGATCCCACAATGCACTGCAGACCATTGTAGCCAAGAATGCAATGTTGTCAGCAGCGGATGAATCTTGGTTCTTATTGCTAGTGGACCTGCCCCAACCAAACTGTGATGTCATCAACCTTCTACTGCAATGACATCACCAGTCCTAGGGAGTTGCTCTGCTCTATGTTTGGCCATGATATAGACACGGGGTCAGGATTCAGTGGTTTGTTCTCCATGTTAGCCGTGTCCTGACCTCAGGGATCGTCTCCCCTTTAAAGGGGATGTTGACCCCTGGCGACCTTTTCAACAGACCCCCTCCCCCCTCCTCCCCAGTGTGGCTGGACGCGCTGTGTTCTTCATACTTACCTAATCCCTGCTGCAGGGTTCTGACTCCGCAGGTCCTGGGTCTCCATACAACAACATCCATATTAACGTGGGTCACGTGATGCATGAGTGACATGTCCCCAATACAGGGACCTACAGAGCCGGCGGGCAGTGATGGAGCCGAAACCCATCGGCAGGGATCAGGTAGGTATGACCACCACGGGGTCCGACCGCATTGGGGGGTCTGTAGAAACAACCCCTTTAAGTGCGCCCAGTCTTCGATCACTACGGATACAATGTATCTTGTGTTTTGTCTTTTCTTCTGTTTGTTTTGTGTTACATAATTACAATAGTGATTTATAACCAGACTCCAAAAATTGCTTTCTCAATATCAGTGGATTTAAATGTATTATGGAACCAATTGCTCGGAGCGCTTAATGGATTCTTTCTTCTCTCGGCTGAAAGTGCCATTTGTTGATTTATAATTTTCGGCGTTGCTTATTGTACATAATTCTTTGTCTGATATTTCTGTTGATTTACGCCGGCGTCTCCCATTGGGGGAGGCTTATTATTCGCCTGTGATTACAGTCTTTTAGTTGTATCAATAGTTTCCGTTCCTTTTATTGTTTTAGGATTTTTAACATCATTTCGCATTACGCTGGGACGTCTCACAAGGTCTGCGCTCAGTTTTGCAGAATTATCTCAAGGCAATTTAAAGGGGTCGCTCAAGATTTAAAAAACGGCTGCCCCCCTTCTCTCACCCCCCCCTAAAAAAAAAAAAAAAAACCAGCACCACATCCGTCCGTGGGTTGTGTCTGGTTTTCATCCCTATTGAAGTGGAGAACCTTTTCAGCTCATGGAAAGAAATGAGCCATGTACTGTATTTCCTGGACCATTCCTTTAAGAAAAAGAGACACTAGGAGAGACCTCTTTAAAGGGATTGTCTACTCTGAGCTACCCTTCTCATATAGGGGTCTTAGGTCCAGAAAACTATTGAAATCAAAATTATTTCACAGTCTGTAGAAGGCACCGCACATGTATAATCCAGCTGTGGTGAGACAAGTCGCCGCTGTATACCACTGACGAGGCCTGTGCCATATCCTACTGGGGTGTATCACCAGTCCATACCTTATCTCAGCAGCAAACCAATGTATACCAGCCCAGTAGAGACTAAAAGGACTCTCCTTTGGCTAGTGGAAGCCTATGGACACTAAGCAGGTGTCGGGGGTTTTCTCTGGTGTACACAAGAAGCAGTCCAGTGGCTACAATGTAACAGTCCAGTGGCTACTACAATGTAACAGTCCGGTGTCTACTACAATGTAACAGTCCGGTGTCTACTACAATGCAACAGTCCGGTGTCTACTACAATGCAACAGTCCGGTGTCTACTACAATGCAACAGTCCGGTGTCTACTACAATGCAACAGTCCGGTGTCTACTACAATGCAACAGTCCGGTGTCTACTACAATGCAACAGTCCGGTGTCTACTACAATGCAACAGTCCGGTGTCTACTACAATGTAACAGTCCAGTGGCTACTACAATGTAACAGTCCAGTGGCTACTACAATGTAACAGTCCAGTGGCTACTACAATGTAACAGTCCAGTGGCTACTACAAAATAACACTCCAGTGTCTACAATGTAACAGTCCAATATCTACTATAATGAAACGGTCCAGTGTCTACTACAATGTAACACTCCAATATCTACTACAATGTAACAGTCCAGTGTCTACTACAATGTAACGGTCCATTGTCAACTACAACGTAACGGTCCAGTGTCTACTACAATGTAACGGTCCAGTGTCTACTACAACGTAACGGTCCGGTGTCTACTACAATGTAACGGTCCGGTGTCTACTACAACGTAACGTCGGTGTCCTACAACGTACGTCGGTGTCTACTACAAACGTAAACGGTCCGGTGTCTACTACAACGTAACGCGGTTACAACGGTCCGGTGTCTACTACAACGTAACGGTCCGGTGTCTACTACAACGTAACGGTCCGGTGTCTACTACAACGTAACGGTCCGGTGTCTACTACAACGTAACGGTCCGGTGTCTACTACAACGTAACGGTCCGGTGTCTACTACAACGTAACGGTCCGGTGTCTACTACAACGTAACGGTCCGGTGTCTACTACAACGTAACGGTCCGGTGGCTACTACAACGTAACGGTCCGGTGGCTACTACAACGTAACGGTCCGGTGGCTACTACAACGTAACGGTCCGGTGGCTACTACAACGTAACAGTCTGGGTTTGACTCTCTGACTAATAATTTCCTGCCAATAGATATGTATCAGACTCCTCCCTTTTCCCTACATTGGCGTCAATCGGCCATATCGCAGTCATGTGACAGGCAAGCTCCTCCCAGGATGGGAATGAATTAGAAAGTACCAGAGATGCATCATGGGATTTCTTTTAGTTATTTTCCGTCGTTCTCCTCCAGGGGGGTCAGCAGTGCGTCCCCATCCACGCAGCAGATTCTTCTTTTGTGCTGTTTGCCGTTTCCCGGCTGTTAATGTGCCTATAAATTGCTCTTTTTACTACCCTCGGTGACATCCCAGATGCATGAAATTATCAAACCACATTAGTTACAGCAAACGGCAGCAGAATGCTTGCTCAGGTCAAGAAAATCTGAATAATCGTTTTAGAGGCCGCCCCGGTGTTTATTGTTAACGCGCTACTTTATTGCCAGATTGAATTTAGGGAATGTTCTAAGTGACGCCAGCGATAAACGTATTTATACCGCAAAACCGTCTGGAATCCAGGAGATTCCTATCAAGTGCAAGTCACTTTCTGATCTCAGGATTTTTGTGCAATTTGCAAAAAAATAAATATGTGAAAGTTGATAAGTAACGTGGAGGTGGAGCCAAGAAGGGGGAGGGGGGGATGAAATCAGAGTTGATTCAAAGTTATTATAAAAGATAAAGTCTGGAAAATTAATTCAAATGTATCTCAATTTGACACATTGTATCCAAAGGTGCAATTATCGGGAGTGCAGAGATAAGTGGCCCCCAGCCCTGGTGCCTGACGGGGGCCCAGGAACCTCATAAGAAGACACGAGTGTTATACATGACAGGGCCCTGCTATAAATTTTGCGTTGGGGCCCGGGAGCTTTCAGGTACCTCCTGCTCATACGCCCAGTCCGATCTCCACAGCTCCGCTCACTCTTGACCATGACCCGTCCACCATTGACCTTGAACCTTCTGCTATTTATATTTTTTTTTATATTTTTTTTTCTTCAGACCATAATTTACAGTTATTTCTGTGGTTTTCTTGCGTCACAGCCTTGATTACAGGATTCAGAGATCTGAGGACAAGATGAATTTCATTTGGCAGAGCGGAGCATGAAATCTGGAGGTCTCTCCTGGTAATGGTGGCACAGGACACTGTAACTTTTGACCTTCACTCCACACATGAATTTCGATGTCTCCTGTATAATTGTCGCCCTATCTGATGTGGTCTGAGAGCACTTGATGCAGCGTGGCGATCCAGTAAGAGCTTCCATCTGGGATGATGAGCGACGGGAGAATGAATAATAACTACAAGACGGCGGTGCAGATGGGAAATGATGACGGCCCCGAAAAAAGACGATAAAATGACAACAAGGACGGCGCTCAAATAAATCCGAGCAAGTTCTGCCTGATTAGTAAATTAGGATCTACAAGATATGGAAAATGAAATTCTTTACTTGTGGCTGAAACACTTATTGTACAAGAAAGGAGAAGCCGTTTCTAATCGTATCCATCCAGAGAAAAACCACAATCCATATGGAGTAAAAACACCGTATAAAACTACAGAGGCCTGAAAGGGAAGATGGACACAGAGGTCCTCCAGAGATTATCCACAACTCAGACATATACAGAATTACTAGACATTTCTAAAGTACGTTTTGAAATGTGTGTACAAGAATATAACTACTATAATACTGCTCCTATATACAGGAATATAATTACTATAATACTGCTCCTATATACAAGAATATAACTACTAATACTGCTCTATATAAGGAATAATTACTATATATACTGCTCCTATTACAAGAATATAATACTATAATACTGCTCCTATGTACAAGAATATAACTACTATAATACTGCTCCTATGTACAAGAATATAACTACTATAATACTGCTCCTATGTACAAGAATATAACTACTATAATACTGCTCCTATATACAAGAATATAACTACTATAATACTGCTCCTATGTACAAGAATATAACTACTAATTTAAATACTACTGCCTCCTATGTACAAGAATATAACTACTATAATACTGCTCCTATGTACAAGAATATAACTACTATAATATCTGCTCCTATGTACAAGAATATAACTACTATAATACTACTTCCCTATGTACAAAGAATATAACTACTATAATACTGCTCCTATGTACAAGAATATAACTACTATAATACTGCTCCTATGTACAAGAATATAACTACTATAATACTGCCTCCTATGTACAAGAATATAACTACTATAATACTGCCTCCTATGTACAAGAATATAACTACTATAATTACTGCTCCTATGTACAAGAATATAACTACTATAATACTGCTCCTATGTACAAGAATATAACTACTATAATACTGCTCCTATGTACAAGAATATAACTACTATAATACTGCCTCCTATGTACAAGAATATAACTACTATAATACTGCTCCTTATGTACAAGAATATAACTACTAATAATACTGCTCCTATGTACAAGGAATATAATCTACTATAATACTGCCTCCTATGTACAAGAATATAACTACTATAATACTGCTCCTATGTACAAGAATATAACTACTATAATACTGCTCCTATGTACAAGGAATATAACTACTATAATACTACTCCTATGTACAAGAATATAACTACTGTAATACTGCTCCTATGTACAAGAATATAACTACTATAATACTGCCTCCTATGTACAAGAATATAACTACTATAATACTGCTCCTATGTACAAGAATATAACTACTATAATACTGCCTCCTATGTACAAGAATATAACTACTATAATACTGCTCCTATGTACAAGAATATAACTACTATAATACTGCTCCTATGTACAAGAATATAACTACTATAATACTACTCCTATATACAAGAATATAACTACTATAATACTACTCCTATATACAAGAATATAACTACTATAATACTGCTCCTATGTACAAGAATATAACTACTATAATACTGCTTCCTATGTACAAGAATATAACTACTATAATACTGCTCCTATGTACAAGAATATAACTACTATAATACTGCTCCTATGTACAAGAATATAAACTACTATAATACTGCTCCTATGTACAAGAATATAACTACTATAAATACTGCCTCCTATGTACAAGAATATAACTACTATAATACTGCTCCTATGTACAAGAATATAACTACTATAATACTGCTCCTATGTACAAGAATATAACTACTATAATACTGCTCCTATGTACAAGAATATAACTACTATAATACTGCTCCTATGTACAAGAATATAACTACTATAATATACTGCTCCTATGTACAAGAATATAACTAACTACTATAATACTGCTCCTATGTACAAGAATATAACTACTATAATACTGCTCCTATGTACAAGAATATAACTACTATAATACTGCTCCTATGTACAGAAATATAACTACTATATATACTGCTCCTATGTACAAGAATATAACTACTATAATACTGCTCCTATGTACAAGAATATAACTACTCTATAATACTGCTCCTATGTACAAGATATAACTACTATAATACTGCTCCCTATGTACAAGAATATAACTACTATAATACTGCTCCTCTATGTACACTTAGAATATACTACATATAATACTATATGCTCCTATGTAACAGAATATAACTACTATAATACTCTCCTATGTACTAGATTAACTACATAATACTGCTCCTATGTACAAGAATATAACTACTATAATACTGCTCTATGTACAGAATATAACTACTATAATACTGCTCCTATGTACAGAATATAACTACTATAATACTGCTCCTATGTACAAGAATATAACTACTATAATACTGCTCTATGTACAAGAATATAATACTATAATACTGCTCCTATGTACAGAATATACTATAATACTGCTCCTATGTACAAGAATATAACTACTATAATACTGCTCCTATGTACAAGAATATAACTACTATAATACTGCCTCCTATGTACAAGAATATAACTACTATAATACTGCTCCTATGTACAAGAATATAAACTACTATAATACGCCTCCTATGTACAAGAATATAACTACTATAATACTGCTCCTATGTACAAGAATATAATACTATAAACTGCTCCTATGTACAAGAATATAACTACTATAATACTGCTCCTATGTACAAGAATATAACTACTATAATACTGCTCCTATGTACAAGAATATAACTACTATAATACTGCTCCTATGTACAAGAATATAACTACTATAATACTGCTCCTATGTACAAGAATATAACTACTATAAATACTGCTCCTATGTACAAGAATATAACTACTATAAATACTGCTCCTATGTACAAGAATATAACTACTATAATACTGCTCCTATGTACAAGAATATAACTACTATAATACTGCTCCTATGTACAAGAATATAACTACTATAATACTGCTCCTATGTACAAGAATATAACTACTATAATACTGCTCCTATGTACAAGAATATAACTACTATAATACTGCTCCTATGTACAAGAATATAACTACTATAATACTGCTCCTATGTACAAGAATATAACTACTATAATACTGCTCCTATGTACAAGAATATAACTACTATAATACTGCTCCTATGTACAAGAATATATAACTACTATAATACTGCTCCTATGTACAAGAATATAACTACTATAATACTGCTCCTATGTACAAGAATATAACTACTATAATACTGCTCCTATATGTACAAGAATATAACTACTATAATACTGCCTCCTATGTACAAGAAATATAACTACTATAATATACTGCTCCTATGTACAAGAATATAACTACTATAATACTGCTCCTATGTACAAGAATATAACTACTATAATACTGCTCCTATGTACAAGAATATAACTACTATAATACTGCTCCTATGTACAAGAATATAACTACTATAATACTGCTCCTATGTACAAGAATATAACTACTATAATACTGCTCCTATGTACAAGAATATACTACTATAATACTACTGCTCCTATGTACAAGAATATAACTACTATAATACTGCTGCTCTATGTACAAGAATATAACTACTATAATACTGCTCCTATGTACAAGAATATAACTACTATAATACTGCTCCTATGTACAAGAATATAACTACTATAATACTGCTCCTATGTACAAGAATATAACTACTATAATACTGCTCCTATGTACAAGAATATAACTACTATAATACTGCTCCTATGTACAAGAATATAAACTACTATAATACTGCCTCCTATGTACAAGAATATAACTACTATAATACTGCTCCTATGTACAAGAATATAAACTACTATAATACTGCTCCTATGTACAAGAATAACTATAGATGCTCCTAACAAGATATAATTAATACTGCTCCTATGTACAAGAATATAACTACTATAATACTGCCTCCTATGTACAAGAATATAACTACTATAAATACTGCTCCTATGTACAAGAATATAACTACTTATAATACTGCTCCTATGTACAAGAATATAACTACTATAATACTGCTCCTATGTACAAGAATATAACTACTATAATACTGCTCCTATGTACAAGAATATAACTACTATAATACTGCTCCTATGTACAAGAATATAACTACTATAATACTGCTCCTATGTACAAGAATATAACTACTATAATACTGCTCCTATGTACAAGAATATAACTACTATAATACTGCTCCTATGTACAAGAATATAACTACTATAATACTGCTCCTATGTATATACAAGAATATAACTACTATAATACTGCCTCCTAATGTACAAGAATATAACTACTATAATACTGCCTCCTATGTACAAGAATATAACTACTATAATACTGCTCCTATGGTACAAGAATATAACTACTATAATACTGCTCTATGTACAAAAATATAACTACTATAATACTGCTCCCTATGTACAAGAATATAACTACTATAATACTGCCTCCTATGTACAAGAATATAACTGCTAATAATACTGCCTCCTATGTACAAGAATATAACTGCTATAATACTGCTCCTATGTACAAGAATATAACTACTATAATACTGCTCCTATGTACACAGAATATAACTACTATAATACTGCTCCTATGTACAAGAATATAACTACTATAATACTGCTCCTATTATACAGAATATAACTACTATAATACTGCTCCCTATGTACAAGAATATAACTACTATAAATACTGGCTCCTATGTACAAGAATATAACTACTATAATACTGCTCCTATGTACAGAATATAACTACTATAATACTGCTCCCTATGTACAAGAATATAACTACTATAATACTGCTCCTATGTACAAGTACAATATAACTACTATAATACTGCTCCTATGTACAAGAATATAACTACTATAATACTGCCTCCTATGTACAAGAATATAACTACTATAATACTGCTCCTATGTACAAGAATATAACTACTATAATACTGCTCCTATGTACAAGAATATAACTACTATAATACTGCTCCTATGTACAAGAATATAACTACTATAATACTGCTCCTATGTACAAGAATATAACTACTATAATACTGCCTCCTATGTACAAGAATATAACTACTATAATACTGCTCCTATGTACAAGAATATAACTACTATAATACTGCCTCCTATGTACAAGAATATAACTACTATAATACTGCTCCTATGTACAAGAATATAACTACTATAATACTGCTCCTATGTACAAGAATATAACTACTATAATACTGCTCCTATGTACAAGAATATAACTACTATAATACTGCTCCTATGTACAAGAATATAACTACTATAATACTGCTCCTATGTACAAGAATATAACTACTATAATACTGCTCTATGTTACAAGGAATAATAACTAACTATTAATACTGCTCCTATGCTACAAGAATATAACTGATCATCAATACTGCTCCTATGTACAAGAATAATAACTACTATGAATACTGCCTCCCTATGTACAAGAAGTACTAACTTACTATAATACTGCTCCCTATGCTACAAGATATATAGACTAGCTTATGAATACTGCTCCTATGTACAAGAATATATACTACTATGAATACTGCCTCTATGGTACAAGAATAGTAACTACTATAATACTGCCTCCTATGTACTAAGAATATAACTACTATAATTACTGCTCCTATTGTACAAGAATGATAACTACTATAATTACTTGCCCTATGTACAAAGCAATAATAACTATCTATAATACTGCCTCCTATGTACAAGAATATAACTAACTATAATACTGCCTCGCTATGTACAAGAATATAACTCTACTATAATACTGCCTCCTATTGTATCAAAGAGAATATGTAAGCTTACTATAATAACTGCTCGCTATGTACAAGAATATAACTACGTATCATTTACTCCTCCTTATGTACAAGAATTTATAACTACTATAATACTGCGTCCTATGTACAAGAATATAACTACCTATAATATACTTGCTCCTAAACTGCTCCTATGTACAAGAATATAACTACTATAATACTGCCTCCTATGTACAAGAATATAACTACTATAATACTGCTCCTATGTACAAGAATATAACTACTATAATACTGCTCCTATGTACAAGAATATAACTACTATAATACTGCTCCTATGTACAAGAATATAACTACTATAATACTGCTCCTATGTACAAGAATATAACTACTATAATACTGCTCCTATGTACAAGAATATAACTACTATAATACTGCTCCTATGTACAAGAATATAACTACTATAATACTGCTCCTATGTACAAGAATATAACTACTATAATACTGCTCCTATGTACAAGAATATAACTAAGATTTAATAAAAATCTTATTAAACTTGTTTTTTAATATTTTATTTTTTTTTGTAAGATACGGGATAATTTTTCGCCCTCCTCTACCACATGATTCAGTCATGTGTAGTTATGTGGGGTTGGCGGAGGGGGGGGTAATTAGTTGTTCATTAGGCGGCTGCTTCTTGTTTCTGTTTATTTTATTAGTTTTGTTCTAAATGAAGAATAATTAGATTATTTCTCTCTCATCATTTTCTATTACATTATTTCTGGCTGCACTTTTAATTAGGAGTGAGCACCAGATGAGTTTGGATGTTATGGAGATGATCAGGACGAGGACATCATTCAGGGTCCATCCATAGCCCCGAAAAAGGTCCTGTCCATTCACTAGAGATCAGCGGTGACATCACTGAGAATGCCGCCTATCCATTACTAGAGATCAGCGGTGACATCACTGAGAATGCCGCCTATCCATCACTAGAGATCAGCGGTGACATCACTGAGAATGCAGCCTATCCATACACTAGAGATCAGCGGTGACATCACTGAGAATGCCGCCTATCCATCACTAGAGATCAGCGGTGACATCACTGAGAATGCCGCCTATCCATCACTAGAGATCAGCGGTGACATCACTGAGAATGCAGCCTATCCATACACTAGAGATCAGCGGTGACATCACTGAGAATGCCGCCTATCCATTACTAGAGATCAGCGGTGACATCACTGAGAATGCAGCCTATCCATCACTAGAGATCAGCGGTGACATCACTGAGAATGCCGCCTATCCATTACTAGAGATCAGCGGTGACATCACTGAGAATACAGCCTATCCATCACTAGAGATCAGCGGTGACATCACTGAGAATGCAGCCTATCCATACACTAGAGATCAGCGGTGACATCACTGAGAATGCCGCCTATCCATTCACTAGAGATCAGCGGTGACATCACTGAGAATGCCGCCTATCCATCACTAGAGATCAGCGGTGACATCACTGAGAATGCAGCCTATCCATACACTAGAGATCAGCGGTGACATCACTGAGAATGCAGCCTATCCATCACTAGAGATCAGCGGTGACTTTACTGAGAATGCAGCCTATCCATACACTAGAGATCAGCGGTGACATCACTGAGAATGCAGCCTATCCATCACTAGAGATCAGCGGTGACATCACTGAGAATGCAGCCTATCCATCACTAGAGATCAGCGGTGACATCACTGAGAATGCCGCCTATCCATCACTAGAGATCAGCGGTGACATCACTGAGAATGCAGCCTATCCATCACTAGAGATCAGCGGTGCCAGCTCTGAGCAGACATTACAATGATGCTGATCTCTGTTAAGGGCGCCAATGTGGGCCTCTCTGCTGCGGAGACGCCTCTGCCGTCCTTGGGTCAGGTGCAGTGTGCTGAGCGCTGTGGATTATCCTGTCACTGCAGATTCTCCCGAGGCTGTAATTACTTCAGGACGGAACAATCGGAGGATTTTCGGACACTGAAGGTCACTTCAGAAAATCTCATAAAGTAAACACATTTTCTGTAGACACTTTTTGTGCGAGACGTCCTGAGTGCCGCAGGCGGAGGAGGAGGAGAGCGCAAGAGACGTCTCCACACCGTCCCGGACACCATTGATACCAGTGGCTCAGTTACTGGAATCGCTCCTTTCATACTGGAGATCTGTCGCTGCATCATCTTCTCTAATGTCGTTATAGCGTCAGATAACTGACGAGATCGATATGTGCTGATGAGAAGGGGCTGCCAGGAGCCACCACTGATCTCTGGGGACATCAGCATGGGGCAAGGAGAACACCCAATACATAGCTTCAGATCTGTAAACAGCTGGATCCAGCAAAGGTTATTTGTGCTCAGCTCATGCCAGGTCTTTAAAAGGGGGCGTGACGTGGGCTGGGCAGTGGGCGTAGGCCTGTCTCATGTATCCTTATCTGCTCCTGGTTTAGGTATAGAAAATATAAAAAATGGTCCAAATTTGATCCAGCAAGGAAGCCGGCGTAGATTTAGACCGGCGGTGGATGCAGCAAAGTTATGGAGAGGCCGGCGCACAGGGTTCTTAAGACCGGCGCCTAGAATGGCGTCTGTATCTATAATGTGTCTACAATGTATCTAGAATATATCTGTATCTATAATGTGTCTACAATGTATCTAGAATATATCTGTATCTATAATGTGTCTACAATGTATCTAGAATATATCTGTATCTATAATGTGTTAATAACATACTGTATAAATATGTGAAATTTGCCTCAGAAACTGACCATGCATCTTTCAATGAGAGGAGAGGGCTCAGATCTTGGGCCTCAGTGCAAAATCTATATAAGGACCACCCCCTGCGACCATGTGTCATCTTTAATTCTGTGGCAGAGGGACTTTTCAGGTTCTGAAGCATCAGACTCAGAAGTGACTGCATCCTCTGCACCATCGGCAGCTTCACCCCTGAGGCTGGTGCTGAACTGCGTCCTCCTCAGGAGCAAAGATCCTTCTCCAGAGCTGGTTACCGACCACCGCGAAGGTCCTCCACAGCTCTCAGGACAGGTGCTGGACTTCTGTAGCTCAGTGGTCACCTCCAGGCCAGGAATGACCAGTCTGAAGCCTGTACCTAATGCTTCCCACTACTGAACCCTTGACTGTAGTTTGTTTGGACCTCAGCTACCTGATCATGTCCTGGTGCCCAATGTTCTGGCTGCTCCTGATGACTCCCACATACAAGCTTCTCTATCTTGTAGGTCTCTCCATGGGATCCAGGATCACTGTGCCCATCATCTCATACTTTACGCCTCGGACACAATGGCTCCTGCACTCGAGAACATTTCCAGCCATGAACGTCCTCAGACTGAATAGTTACTTCATTCTTAATACAAGTCATCGTCGGCCTTGACTTCCAAGCCTCGGTGTAATATGTAAAGATGATGGATCTGTGGAAATTACCAGCAAATCTGCATTCCTCTATTGCGCTGGTAAATGCGGCCATCTTTATCCCGGCTGTCGCTCTTTAGGGATATTTGTACTTCTGTATATAAAAGGCTCCGTTCCGTTTCCTGAAATGCATTTCTCATCTTCTACATTACAGAATATGTTCTTGACTGTTGCCGGGGAGAAGTGAATCATTTTTCACAGTGGGGCCTTGAGGATTGCATGCTAATCGACTTGAAATATTGGTCGTCTTGATTCCCACAAATGCTAATTCCTTCTATGTACACAGCGATTTCCATCATCTTCCCATTAATGGCCCAGTGGAGCTCTGGATTGCACTCGGCGTTTGCTGTAGTAAATCACTGCTCAACCTTAGTCAATGGCAAGAGACATATTTTATATTCAACATGAAGAATTGGTAATAAGCGGAGATATGAAGTGGAGAAGGGGATTGTCCCCCGAGGTCAGGATCAAGGCGCTCCCACCTCAGAAGAGCTTCAAGATAGCGGATAACATGGAGGTGGACGCTGACGGCAGATAACGTGGAGGTGGACGCTGACGGCAGATAACGTGGAGGTGGACGCTGACGGCGGATAACGTGGAGGTGGACGCTGACGGCAGATAACGTGGAGGTGGACGCTGACGGCAGATAACGTGGAGGTGGACGCTGACGGCAGATAACGTGGAGGTGGACGCTGACGGCAGATAACGTGGAGGTGGACGCTGACGGCAGATAACATGGAGGTGGACGCTGACGGCAGATAACGTGGAGGTGGACGCTGACGGCAGATAACGTGGAGGTGGACGCTGACGGCAGATAACATGGAGGTGAACGCTGACGGCAGATAACATGGAGGTGGACGCTGACGGCAGATAACATGGAGGTGGACGCTGACGGCAGATAACATGGAGGTGGACGCTGACGGCAGATAACATGGAGGTGGACGGACGGCTGACGGCAGATAACATGGAGGTGGACGCTGACGGCGGATAACGTGGAGGTGGACGCTGACGGCGGATAACGTGGAGGTGGACGCTGATGGCGGATAACGTGGAGGTGGACGCTGACGGCGGATGACGTGGAGGTGGACGCTGACGGCGGATGACGTGGAGGTGGACGCTGACGGCGGATGACGTGGAGGTGGACGCTGACGGCGGATGACGTGGAGGTGGACGCTGACGGCGGATGACGTGGAGGTGGACGCTGACGGCGGATGACGTGGAGGTGGACGCTGACGGCGGATGACGTGGAGGTGGACGCTGACGGCGGATGACGTGGAGGTGGACGCTGACGGCGGATGACGTGGAGGTGGACGCTGACGGCGGATGACGTGGAGGTGGACGCTGATGGCGGATGACGTGGAGGTGGACGCTGACGGAGGATGATGTGGTGGTGGACGCTGGGACAACCCAAATGTCCAGAACTGTGATCTGTAGAGAAGGACATCTAGAACATGGAGTCCTGTCTCTGCTCCAACCTGGGAAATCTCTGCATTTCAGGGGTGTCCTGATGGTCCAATCACTTTATCTATGCAGCACCCCTCATAGACAAGCCAGAGGGGTAGCTTCCAACTGAGGATTATGGTTAGACTGATGGTTAGGATTAGGCTGAGGCAGGTTAGGCTGTGGTTTTTATTAGACTGTGGGTTAGGCAGGTATAAGGTAAATCTGGCCCCAGACCTGACATATTCACCTCCAGACCATTGGCCAATCCAATTAGATTTGGTGACACCTGTTGACAACCTGGCGCCTCTGGTAGTTATACACATAGGATTAGTAGATGCTGGAAGAATAAACCAAACCTACTAATGATAAGTAATCTAATGTCTATGGCCGTCTGTGGGCTGAGGGTACTTGTTGGGCTGGAGGTTGTCACTCTGGCGGTCCTTGTCCACCGCCATCTTGCTGTCCTGGGCAGGTGCGGACGTCGCGCTGCTCTCCCTGTGTGAGTTGGTATTAGAGCTCTGTGAACTTTCCTTCAGCACTGAGAGAGTTAATGCTTTCCCCCTGTCCATGTTCTGGTTTAAGAGGACCTTCCACAATGCTCCTTACTGTGGTCCTGACCTTGTGACCAGGATGACGCTTGTACTCGGCCTGACCTGACTATAGGACTGTGTTCACACTACACTTTTGCCTGTGTCTTTGGTGCTTCGCACCGGTGTCTCTGGCCGCCATGGGTCAGCAGCCAACTACACCAGGACTAACCCAGGAGGTAGCGGCCTGGTTGGTTCCTTGCAGTGAAGTCCAGGACCCTGTACAGGGGTTAAAGGGTGAAAACCAGGGAATCACCAGGACAACGCCATTAGGGTTATGCCAAAGCCAGACTGGTTAGTTGGCACAATGGGTGCACAGAGGTGAAGGTAAGGTTGAGGTTTAGGGGTGCGGTTAGTATTAGGGTAAAGCCAAGTGAGGGCTATGGTTAGGATTAGAGATGTGCGAACGTGCTCGAAATGAGCGCAGGGGAGCCGAGCGGTACAGTGCTCGTTTCTAGCACGTTTGCGCATCTCTAGTTAGGATCAAGGTTGGGCTGAGGGTTATAGATGGACGGTTATGGCGGTGGTTAGCTCTAGGTTGTGGGTTAGGGTTTGGCTGAAGACTAAAGTTTGAGTTTTAGGTTTAGGCAGGGGCCGGGAACTTAAATTGGCTCTGGACAAAAACCTAAAAGTGGCCACATGTTGGAGGTGGGTCCACATTCACAGAAGGTGGTGCAACACAAGTAGGTGGAGACAACAGAAGTAGGTGGAGACAGCAATACCAGAGTGCAGAACAATATACTGCCCCAGCAGAACCAAATACCACAGAGCAGTACAAAAAACTGCCACATGTGCCACAATATTCAACTGTATTGCCATCCTGAGGACAGAAATACAGTTGAATTCAGGAGAAACCTGCGGCCAATGGCCAGGAGAGAATCAGATCATTATGTACTTGGCTGGTGGCCATGAGGAGGGCTTTGGTGGCCTCCCTAAGGCATTGGCCCACCGGGAAAGTTCCCAGTAGGGTCTATGGCCAGTCTGCCCCTGGGTTTAGGCTGAGTTTATGTTTAGCTTTATGGTTGGAGGTACCTTGGATTGAAGGTGAAGGTATGGTTGAGGTTAGGCTGAGGTCAAGTGCATGTTGAGGGTTCTTGTTACATTGAGGGTGAGGGATTTCTGGAAGCTGAGGGTTATCGTTAGTCTGATTTTAGGATTAGTCTGAGGACTATTGTTAGGCTGAGGTTAAGTTACTGTTGAGGGTTGTGGTTAGACCGAGGTTTAGGGATAGATTGGGGGTTATTGTTAAGCAGATGGTGAGGTTTATGTGTGACTGGAGGAAAATTCCAATGAGGGATCATGGAGTGGCCCTGCCTCGCGTCCCCCTCCGGATTCACCTCCTTCTTCCAGGACAAAGATGGAAATTAAATATCGCAGCATCTTTTACGGCCCTGTGTGTCAGTCTTCACTGCAGTCCTCGCATTGCTCTTGCCACATGCTATTTATTGAGCGGCTGTGGAATTTTTTTTTTTTTTGTTAATAAAATTGTTTTGAAGATTTGAAATAAAAAAAAAATCAATTTCTGAAGATGCGAATGTGAAGCCTGTGCAGCTTGGTGCTGGTCCCTGCGTCTCTCCCCGCCGCCGCCGCTCTTCTCACCAGTCACTCATGCCCCCTGTGCTCCACAGCAGAAATAAGTATCTGCAATCACCCGAGCAGCGCCGCCGGGCATTCTGGGTAGTTGGCCGCTGCCGGCATCAGGCGTATTAAATATCCTGCTCTAATCTGCTCCTAAGTGATGCCCTAGAAATAGACCGGTGTCGACATGAAGCGGCAGCGATCGCTCCCACCCAGAAATCAGGAGTCTAACGTTTCACTTAAGCGCGGCTCGCCATGTACGTGTTCTTTCCACTCACTGCCGCCGTCTCCCGGTGTAGGTCTTGGCAGCGGGAAACGACTTAAGGCTCAGTATTAGTGATTGTGGAATCCACATAAGCCCCTCTGCCGCTCTCTAAATGACTGTTTGCTTGTACAGAGCCGGGCGCGTAATCTTACCCCGGGACCTCCCCGGAGCCAGGACTAGAAGACGTCTTCTGATACGACCTGCTAATACTCCATTACATCTCATGTTATTATCAGACATGTTTAGAATAGAGGTAGAAACGACTTCTCCGAATTTGCGCCCCGACCATTATATAAAGTGTCACCCGATAGTCCTGGGAAGAACCGCGCGCAGTAACCGTGCTGGATCACCGGGGGCGGCGCACAGCGCAGTATATACAGTTATAGAAGTAATGACCCCCATAACCATGAGATAGTGGAGTACATATTAATCAGCCGATCACAGACGTATCAATCAAGCCCCCTCCATCTGCAGCTCTGACCAATCAGGAGCTGCCAAATCTGATTCTCTGTGTAAGTAATGGGCAAAGACCAGTGCTACAGAGCGTGCCAGTGCGGCCAGTCAGGGGCCCGTACCTGGGGGGCCCTGAGACTATTCCGTGACCCAATCCAAGAGTACATCCAGGGATAAGTATCCCAAGCTGGAAACATTCAAGACGTTCCTTTGAGCTCATATCCCCCTGATGACATCACTATACCCAAGGATTGGGGGAGGGGACACTATATGAGGTAGGGTCACTTGGCCCATTCTAATATGGACACTTGTTAAACGGAAGGACCTCTTCCAAATTCACTAAAAAGTCTTATTCAGGGGCAGACAGAGATCCCCTATAAGTGACCTCATCAGTCCTGGGGCAGTCTCGGTCCGCCACACAAAAACTGTATTAAGTTTTAAGGTCTGGTGACCCCCTAAAAGGGGTTCTCTGACTTCAGCAAATATCATTTATCATGTAGATGTAGTTCATACCAGGCACTTACTAATGTATTGTGATTGTCCATATTGTCTCCTTTAATGGCTGGATTCATTTTTCCATCACGTTATACACTGCTCGTTTCCATGGTTACAGACCACCCTGTAATCCAGCTGTGGTGGTCGTGCTTGCACACTACAGTAAAAAGCGCCTATGTGCGCTCCCATGGTCCCGGCCACCAGGGAGGCTGATGCTTTTTCCTATAGTGTGCAAGCACGACCACCACAGCTGGATTACAGGGTGGTCGTAACCATGGAAACAGGCAGTGTATTACGTGAATCGTCCTCGCTGATCCCGGGTAGCATCCTCATTATCACACGTGGTGCCCTCGTTTATCGCATATTGGGGGTAACGTAGTTTTTAGGAGTCACTTTCTGCTCCAGCACCCGCAACCTCCGCTCACATGTAAAGACCAAGCGCCGGCCGCAGCACAAACCGCGAAAAGAAAGTCTCAGATGTTTCATAAGTGTCCTTTTTTGGCGCTGCAGGTTTCGTACATCACCCCATCATCCTCACTTTGACTGCAGACGGTGATTTGCATTTTTGCCGGGTCGTATTTGCATTTTGAGCCGCGCTGCCCACCGCTCCGTCACATCCGCGGAAAGTTTCATCTCCTCTGTTAATGAACTTGCATTTCATTAGAAACCTTCTGAGCGGCGGTTAATAACGAGCGATTCTCGCCCTGATTTACAGCAATATTAAATATGATAATTTTTGTTCAAATGCGATTTAATTAAGTGACTGAGCAAACAGTAAAAGCGGAGGAGAAGGAGCGCCGCAGCGCGAGTCGCCGCTGATTAACGGAGACGCAAAGATGATGAAGCGGCGGGGCAGCCGTGTTATACAGAATATAATGAGACGTCCCCGCCCTGGAGTCTGCTGGTCCTAAGTTATATCTGTATCTGAGAAAGCTGGGTGTCCTCCAACATGGCCGCCGCGATCACTTCAGCCGTCACCTATACTGCGCCCCAGTCTCCGGCCATAACAGAAATAGACAGTCAAAGAGAGTTTGATTACCCCATGATAATCCGCTGTCCTCCTGACTGTCACATTTGAGACAACCTGAACCAATTCCAGCCGCCTGTCACTGCAGACACATTGTAATCAATCAGTTCTGGACGATCAATACCGGTGACAGCCGCACGGCCCCGAACTACCCACATCACAATGCTTTATATCAGGAGGGTGCAGTCTCTTCCTCCTGCGCAGTCTCTGGGTGCACTATCTTTCTCCTGTGCGGTCTCTTTCCTCTATGCAATCACTAGGTGCAGTCTCTTCCTCGTGTGCAATCACTGGGTGCAGTCTCTTCCTCCTGTATAGTCACTTTCCTCTGTGCAATCACTGGGTGCAGTCTCTTCCTCCTGTATAGTCACTTTCCTCTGTGCAATCACTGGGTGCAGTCTCTTTCTCGTGTGTAATGACTGGGTGCAGTCTCTTCTTCCAGTGCAGTCTCTTTCCTCTATGCAACCACTGGGTGCAGTTTCTTCCTCTTGTGCAGTCTCTTTACTCTGTGCAATCACTAGATGCAGTCTCTTCCTCTTGTACAATCACTGGGTTTACACGACCATGATCGGCCCGGGAAGTTCGGTCCATGTGTCGTCTGCATCTCCTGGGCGCCCGTGGCCCCTATGATCCGAATCTGATTGCGTCTCTGTTGTACACATGATGTGTGCTGTCCATTAGCGCCGCCATCAGACAGAGATGGTAATAAATCGCTATGATGCAGTCACTTGGACCGTGCTTCCCGGGCCGATCATGGTCGTGTCAATCAGCCCTTAGTGGAGGTGACCCCTGGGATGGGGAAGATTTACTATCCATCCTGAGGCGCGATCCCTGAACATGTGACCGTTATAAAGTGGGAGGGGCCACAGAGGAGCGCCACCTCCAGGTGGACAGCGGTCTCGTGCTGTCTGTTCTTGGCCTTGTCAGACGTCTCCTCCGTCTTTAGATCCTGCGTTCACCCCTCCCCTCGTATGTGATGAACGTCGCTGGGACATAATTCATCATCACTGAAATGTGAGCTCATTTCACGCCCAGCGTGGTCCGCGACGCCCCGGGCCCGACGACACGCTGCTTAATGGCTGTCTTACCCTTTGCTCTTAAAGGGCAGCGGCTTATTGAAGGCAGCAGAGTCTCAGCCGCTCTCCGCGTCTCCTGCGGCAGGACTCGCACCACGTCCACCACACTTACGCCTAATGTGTTTTACTTCGGAGAAGTAATTAGTGTTTTCCTGTGTTAATTGCCACGTGTGATCCAGGACGATGTACGGGGCGCGCAGATATCTCATCACCTTCCATAATTATACAGCTGGCGGTTATTGCGGCGTTCCCGCAGACCCCTCAGGTCGCCCCTCCTCCTCCCGCCGCTTTTCTCCTTTATGTTTCTATGAAGCGTTTTTTCTGGTTCCCCTCTGGCGATCCTATAATTAAGCTTAAGAAAACACGAGGGGTGATTACATCTTCCTGATCTATTTAATGAAGCTCTCAGCGTCCGCTGGAAAGCCGAAATATGAAATGATACGCGCACTAATGGTTGACTTGTCGGCGTCCTGCTCTTCATGATGGCGACCTCAGGGCATCGCCATTCACCTTGAAGTGACACCAGAGACTGGGAAGCGTCTGGATACGAAGCTGCAAAAGACTAAGGCCTCGCTCACATTTCCGTTTTTCACTGACGTCTGCTGTCCGCATTTTCCACAGACAGCACATTCACCCATTTATATCAGTGTCTGTTCGCACATGAGTATTTTCTTACTGACTGTGGATGACGGAGACATGCATTACTTGAGCTTGTGATCACTGAAGTCTATGGGTCAGTGAAATTCATAGACGCAATTCGGACAGCATCCATGTTGCTCCTATTTTTGGTTCCTTTTTCTCTGACCACTGATAGGACATGTTTGTGAAATTGATTTTTAGCTGATCAGTGTCTGTGGAATGTGGATGACACACAGACCAAACACGGATCCTTCACAGATGATACACGGACTGATTTTTTTCATAGAGGGAAATGTGAACAAGGCCTAAAAAAGACATTCTGCAGTCTGTGGCTTTCTAATAGGCCTTGTTTTTGTGTTCCAATTCCAAGACCTCTGCTTGCAGTCAGTAGAAATCTTGTATCCAGTTAGAGGATCACTGTGTTGTATAAACAGACTCCAGGCTGATACATTTTACCTGCATGAAACATTGTAGCAAACAGAGCTCTGCCTGCTGATGTACTGCTCAGAGCTCCTCCAGGTTTCTGAGCTCTTTGTACCCCTTTCAAGACCTCTGTTTGCTGTCATTCAATGGAAATTTTATGGTTTACATGCAGAAGTAAAAACTGGATGCAGTCTAGACAATGATTATAATATACTGTACTGTACAGTCTTTAAAGGGTTACATTCTACCTGCACTGATACATGGTAGCGAACAGATCAGGGTACTGTGCACTGATGTGTTGCTCACCATTTCTAAGCCATGCACCCCCTGGGCTTTAGATCCATCTGCTGAAAGCAAGCAGAGATTGAATTGCCATTGAAAGTGTAGTAGACAGTGGCAGAAATAGTTATTACACAGTAATTAGCCTTTCAAGAGCAAGATAAATATCGCATCTTTCTGCTTTCTGTCAGTGAATAGACAGATTTCATCTAACATCTAAGCTCAGAAAATTTGTTCAGACATCACAGCTGAGGGTTTGCTACAATTGTATCCGGTATAGATTGTATCCTTTGTTAACTAAAAACATTAGCAGCATTATTCTCTATCTTGTTTTAATATTTAGCTACAATGTATCAGTGCAGGTATAATGTATCAGTCTGCAGTCCAAGCTGTTCAGTTCAATGCTGTCTTTTACAAATTTTAACAAGACCCTTGGCTGTATGAGCAGAACGAGATTACTCCTGGTTTTCTGTCTTTAGGCATGAACAGGAATGTTTCCATTCACTGACAGAACGTCATCTGGAATTTACATGCCGGTGACTTCCCCCTTCATATATGCTGCAGTATTACTGACTGAATTACCTACCCAGTTATATGCAATGCTGTATCCTCTAATGCAGAGGACTCTGTTGTTTCCAAGCTATATGATGAATAGAATACAGAACTACAGTACAGACTGACACAGGAAGAATAGCAAAAGAAAGCTGGAAGATTTCATATACATTTCTGCATACCATCTATGTCTGGAAAGCTGAGTGACAACCCTCATGGGCACTGTTATGGCCGCGCTTAGCAGTTGTCAGCCATGGAAAATATCCAAGACAGGAGAGGCTGGCTCAGGGGCCTATAACAATGTCTGCCATGTGCACTGTTTCCTCCGCGCTGCGGGCCATTGGTGCCGAGTGCCGGAGCTGCCGGTGTATATAACAATGCCCGTAATATCCATTATCAACTTAGAATTGCGCTGCGGTGACTTGTGACGCTTTATTGCTACTTTGTGCAACTCTGAAGAGATGTCGGAGGCTGCGCCAGTCGTGCCGCCATCACTCATAACTCCACCGCATTAACATTCCTGAGGGACTCGGAGCGCGATTTCGTATTCCAGGGGACGCAGCTGTGTGATACGCTCTGCAATTTCAGGCAGATTTAGCGTTCATCCCATCGCTGAATAATAGATGTTCCTCGCAATAACTGGTTATGTGAGAGTGGACTTTAATAGATTCTAAACTTGGTAAATTTGTGGCGGCTATCACCGGCGCCTAGGAAGAATTGCGCTGCCGGAGATTAGTAAGGCATCAGATTCTCTAGAAAGCCATTTCATGCAGATGATGAGCCGAGCTCAGGTGCTTCGAAGCCCGGAGGATACGATGTACGAGCCGCCGCTAACTTCTCACTCCTGGAAGAGATCTCCTTATAGAAGTCTTCTGCAATTACCGGAATGTGAAGAGCAAGAAGCGAATGCAGAATCCTCCTCGCCGGAGAAGATGGAACAAATCAAAGAAAACTCATTTCCTGCAGAAGTTTCTTTCAACTTCTCTTGGATTCTGGATAATAAAGAACAGCGGCGGCTCGGGCACCGGCGGCAAAAAACTGACCTGTTTGGATAAGCAGATGTTACATTGTAGTGAATGGAATGTTAGTAAATGGCACTGATACAATGTAACAGATTTATCTAACACAATTACATTGTAATATTTGGTGTTTGGGTCCATGGCCATGTTGGTTGTCATGTAATCTTCACAGTATCTAACCTGTATCACTGTGCCATTCTGGACACTGGGAAAGCTGGGTGACAGTCTCTGAGAGAGTTGTGTGCGGGGGTCACACAGCTTTCTCAGAAGCAGAACAACCACATAAATGGCTGATTAGAAGAATATGACGTCTGCTGAGTTGCCTCCAGTTACTGCAGTTGTCACACATAGACTTTGTAAAATAATTGGGGCACTCCACATACATAGTACGGCGCCCCCTGGTGTTCAGTTACTTACATAGTATGGCGCCCCCTGGTGTTCAGTTATTTACATAGTATGGCGCCCCCTGGTGTTCAGTTATTTACATAGTATGGCTCCACCCGGTGTTCAGTTACTTACATAGTATGGCTTCCCCTGCTGTTCAGATACTTACATAGTATGGCTCCCCCTGGTGTTCAGTTACTCACATAGTATGGCTTCACCTGGTGATCAGTTACTTACATAGTATGGCTCCACCTGGTGATCAGTTACTTACATAGTATGGCTCCACCTGGTGTTCAGTTACTTACATAGTATGGCTCCACCTGGTGATCAGTTACTTACATAGTATGGCTCCACCTGGTGATCAGTTACTTACATGGTATGGCATCCCCTGGTGATCAGTTACTTACATGGTATGGCTCCACCTGGTGATCAGTTACTTACATGGTATGGCTCCACCTGGTGATCAGTTACTTACATGGTATGGCTCCACCTGGTGATCAGTTACTTACATAGTATGGCTCCACCTGGTGATCAGTTACTTACATAGTATGGCATCCCCCTGGTGTTCAGTTACTTACATGGTATGGCTCCACCTGGTGATCAGTTACTTACATGGTATGGCTCCACCTGGTGATCAGTTACTTACATAGTATGGCATCCCCCTGGTGTTCAGTTACTTACATAGTATGGCTCCACCTGGTGCTCAGTTACTTACATGGTATGGCTCCACCTGGTGTTCAGTTACTTACATAGTATGGCTCCACCTGGTGATCAGTTACTTACATAGTATGGCTCCACCTGGTGTTCAGTTACTTACATAGTATGGCTCCACCTGGTGATCAGTTACTTACATAGTATGGCATCCCCCTGGTGTTCAGTTACTTACATGGTATGGCTCCACCTGGTGATAAGTTACTTACATGGTATGGCTCCACCTGGTGATCAGTTACTTACATAGTATGGCATCCCCCTGGTGTTCAGTTACTTACATAGTATGGCTCTACCTGGTGATCACTTACTTACATAGTATGGCTCCACCTGGTGATCAGTTACTTACATGGTATGGCTCCACCTGGTGTTCAGTTACTTACATAGTATGGCTCCCCCTGGTGATCAGTTATGGGACCACCTGGTTTCCCTTGCCCTTAACCCCCACCCTTCATACATCTGTGATTAGTCAGATTTGACACAATATAGTATAATGCATTACATAAGTGTCAGTCTCTGGTGGGGGCTTCCTCCTCCTGCGTCATGCACTTTTCTGCTGTGAACCTCTGTGCAGCAGTCCCGGCTTGTCCTTGCTGAGCACACTGGGGCGGTACGCTGGTGGGATGTTGGTAGATGATGTATCTCTTTATTGTATTGCGGAGGCCCCGGGGGATAATTGCCGGCTGATTACGCTCTCCCACAAATGAGACGAGTTGTTTATGGATCCGGTGAAGCCGCGGAGACTCTTCCAATATATATAACCTCCGGACACAACGCGCAGGACATCATGGATTTACAAACCGCACAGACGCCAAACTGTCAATACCGCCAGCCGAAATACAGGCTTTATGGGCGGCCATTGCCCCAGTGTTTTATAATTATTGAATGGCGCTCGCGTCGTCCCGATGGTAAATTGTAGCGAGATTCGATTCAGCCGTAATCACTTGTGACATAAATATAGTCGTAAAAAGCCCATCACTTCTCGAGTACAGAATAACCGGGCGACCTGGAGCCGCTCACAAATCTGCCGCTCTGGAGTGACCACTGCCCTGGAGTAACTGCCGCCCTGGAATAACTGCCACCCTGGAGTGACCGTCGCTCTGGATTAACCGGTGCCCCGGAGTGACCTCCGCCCCGGAGTAACTGCTGCCCTGGAATAACCGCCACTCTGGAGTGACCTCCGCCCCGGAGTGACCGTCGCCCCGGAGTGACCTCCGCCCCGGAGTGACCGCCGCCCTGGAGTGACTGTCGAGTCCAAACCATGGGATACCAGGGAATGAAGCAACAAATTGAAGTATACCAGGAACTTATTTTAAATAATGATGAGACGGTGTAGGGGGAGGAGGTGTAGAAATAATCATCTGGTTCTGAGCGCTGCCAAGCCTAAGGAGTTAGTGATTTTAGAAGGAAACCTCCAAGACGTGAGCCTATTGTCATCACTGGCGGCTTGGCTGAGATTGTTCACACTATAAAGTTTCTTGAGGTCTCTTCATCCCTCAGCGTTGGTTAAAGAGATGAATCAACGCCAGTTTTTTTCTGCGGCGATTAACGAGAGCTTCTTTCATTTCCTCTGTTTATATTGAGGTGCGGTAGACGCGTGTTACGTAGCGGTATTACTGTACGGTATGGAGGCCGCACCAGTAGGTCACTGAGAAGATTATTGGGGTCTCTCCCCTGGCACTGAGAATGCGGCTAAAAGACTCATAAAGCGAGAAGCATTATTGGGGATCTGTCGCCCCCGCCATAGTGTTTAATCTTTTGCCGGCAGGAAGCAGGTACAGGATCTGGCGGTGTAACACAAAGCGGTATAAGGAGAGTTATGAACAATGAGGTGAATCAGTCGGGCCTGTATTACTTTCTATACGTTGTGTTTAGGGCGCTCGTAATGTGTGAGCAGAACTCGGGGAGGACGTGTCTTCAGCCTCTGAAATGAATGACAGCAAGCAGAGGTGTTGACATGGTGTGTACCGTCTATCAGATAGTTGGGGGGGGGCAGGTACAGGACGGCATCTCTGATCTGATCTATCATCAGCATTGCCGACGACCATCACCCTCATCATCCTCAAGCCTCCAGTTGTGCTGTATTATCTCTCCCCGTCAGTCAGAGCCGTCACTTTGTATCTTCTTTTCTGGCACACGTCTTAATCTGGGGCTGGTGAGAGCTCCTTCCTCCTATACCTGCTCCTATCAGATGTGATAATCTGGCGTCCTCCTGACATTGAGCTTACAGCGCACTCTGCCATCTATTGCCGGATTCGATGCATGTGTGATCCTGGTATGATGACGCTGAGCCCCCTGTGACAGCTGCGTTATCGTTCCTGTGGTTGTCAGACATCTGAAGGGACTGCAAGAAAACATATGTAAGAAGTCAGCCGCAAGCTGCGGGCACCAGACGTGATGCTGAGTGACAGGTAAATGGCGGCAGCAGCCACAAGAGGAAAGCGCTGCACCGCTCAGAGCCAGCGCCGTAAAACAGCCTCTCTAATAGACTTTGGCTTGTAATTCCTCACCCTTTTTAACATCTCTGCTTGCTGTCAGTGAATGGAACATTCGTCTTTACACTCAGGGGCTGAAAACCTGTTTAGATTCTTCTCATAGCTGATGGTTTGTCACACATTATCCACATCAGCAGCATATACTTATCTCCTGTTCTTATAATTCGCTACAATGTATCAGTGCAGGTAAATGTATGGGCCGGAGGTCAGGAGAATAAGAAGGGCTCTCACCTCCCCCGACATGTCTGTTTTAGTAACTACTGCCATTCCTTGTGTAATAAAAATTCTGGAGCATCTATTCTTTTAACTCTGTGTTGTCCCATTCCTCTATTATCCCTGATAAAGAGTATGAATGAATTCCTAGAAGATTGTAATGGAGGTCCAGATGGGTGTTACCAGTTGGGAGGGTGTCCTTGCAACCTGCCACTGGCAGCACTGACTGAATGGTGTCAGACACCCAGCTGGATATTTATTGCAAACTGCTAGTAATTCATTCATAACTTCTAGCAGGAATAACAGAGGAACGGCACAATAGAGGGTCATAAGAACAGATGTTCCAGGATTGTTATTACATGGGGGATGCACGATGTTAGTAAACCTGCCGTGTCAGGAGCAGGGGCGTGTCCTCTTTACGTTCCAATATAGAAAACGTTCCCTTTTCTGATCCAGGAGCGGAAAGGAAATTCCTGGGAAGTTTTTTTCCAGTCGGAATCTGCGCAGGTGTTGTGTCTGCCCGGGAATTATATTTAGGTCTGAAATCACTTCCATCTGTTCTTCGGGGCCTTTGAGGGAAGAATGAACCTTTTACTGCAGCAAACAAGAGGATTTCAGGGATGTTCAGTGGAAATGCAAACGTCAGCAGGAACGGGGCGCTGACCGTGCATCATGTGACCGCGGCCGTGTCCGGACAGGACGGCACGTTCAGTAAGTGGCTGCCGCTCGTGCCAGGAATCAAGTGTTTTATCATGCCTATAATTAAGCCCCCCCCCTCATATAATATCATAATGTAAATACATTACAGATGCAGGGCTGTCACCTCCACTGGCTCCTATGGTAGTTCTGGTTCCTCTTACCATTGTATCCTCTGCAGATCTCCCCTCTATAACAATGCTAATCCTGAATACAATGTAACTGCAGTGAAGACTGACAGCAGTGATGACTGTGACTGTAACAATGCACGTGAGTATGCCCATGTAATATGTGCCGCTCATCTGTCACCACTTTTCTTATGAGGCCCCTAACATATGTGCAGCTGTACAGGGGCCTTACCGACAAAGGGGCCACTGCCATGTTGATCCCTGCGGTTTACTAGGACTGTGGTCAATTGCTGGGGCGTTACGGGACTTTTCTGCAGAGCCACCATTCAGATGGGGCTCCATATCTTATTCTTGCACCTCTGTATTGTTCTTTTCAGCCTGAGCCTCCTGGTTCATGAATAGAATGCCAGAACTGCAGAGAGCAGCTGTAGCTGATGTGGAGGGGGGGGGGGATGGTGTTACTGTCTGTACATCCACATTTCGGGGGCACACGGTTCCTCGGTGATTGACCCAGGGACGCCCCAGGAATGCGACCTCCGAGGCGGCCGACATAAGCGCAGCGCTGTCACCGCGCGCCCCCGCCTGTAGGATGCTGAGCTCTGCGGCGGGTGACTTTTCTCGCCTCAGTGCATTGAAATCGATGGCGACAGCTCAACAGCGTCGTCAGAAGGCGGCAGCCGCCATAAAGAAGACGTGTGGATGTTATTGTGTGTCCTGACACCGGCTCTATACATGCAGCCGTCAGATCAATAGCAGCCATGACTCAAGCGGCTTCATTAGAAAAGCGCGGGCTGCTCGTTACATAAAACTTGGACGCATGAATCGCTTGTTGTCTTAGAAACTCGTTAGCTTTCATTTGCGCACAATAACCCATGTATATCGCCGTACACAAAGCGGGCAGGAAATATGGATCTGTGCTGAGAATGTCAGCAAACCAGGAGCCCGGAACATTCCAGGCCAGATATACACCGCGCCAGGCAAGACGAGGCGCCACAATGATGGTCCAGAGTGATGGAAAAAGAGCTGCATCACAGTCTCCAGAACAGATCTGCAGCTTTCCAACATATAGTAGAAGATATCTGCTTGCTGTCAGTGAACTGGAGCATTCATTATCTACATTCAAAGACTGTAGGCCTGATGATTGATACAATGTATTAGTGCAGTGTTTGGATATTTTCCTGCCTGGATACAATTGTAGCGAATACCTCAAACAAAGGGTCAGGACAGGTTTTTCGCCTGAAGCAAGTTCACACTCACTGTCAGCAAGCAGAGATTGTGAAAATGGCGGGAGATTGAAACAGGAGGTCCCACATTTTGGCTAGTTTCACACTTAGGGCTCGTTCACATCACCGTTAGGGCTTCCGTTCAGGCTTTCCGTTATAACATCGTTATAACGGAAAGAAACGGAATCCCTAGGACGGACATCAAAACGGACACCTTTAAGAGGCATTCCGTTTTGATCCGTCATAATAGAAGCCTATGGCCCTGCATAACGGATCCGTCTGGTTTCCTGTCGACAGGACTTTGTTTTCCGTCCAGCATAACGGCATCCAGACGGATCCGTTATGCAGGGCCATAGGCTTCTATTATGACGGATCAAAACGGAATGCCTCTTAAAGGTGTCCGCTTTGATGTCCGTCCTAGGGATTCCGTTTCTTTCCGTTATAACGATGTTATAACGGAAAGCCTGAACGGAAGCCCTAACGGTGATGTGAACGAGCCCTAAGGCTAAAGCAATCCGGCAGAGGAACGGCATGCTGGAGTTCTCCGGACCCGGCATAATGGGATATCGTCATTTGCTATAATGAGATCTGGTGGGAACCCATCTGATCCTCAGCATAAAAGCTTGTATTCGGTTGGACAAAAATTGCTGCATTCACCACGCCCACTCCCTGAAGTCCTCGCCCACTCCCTTAAGTCCTTGCCCACTCCCTGAAGTCCACGCCCACTCCTTGAAGTCCTCGCCCACTCCCTGAAGTCCTCGCCCACTCCCTGAAGTCCTCGCCCACTCCCTGAAGTCCACGCCCACTCCTTGAAGTCCTCGCCCACTCCTTGAAGTCCACGCCCACTCCTTGAAGAACGGATTCCCTACTGGTCAAAGTGACTCACTTAGGAAGATGTACACCCTCCATTTGCTTCATGAGGCCTGACCCTGAATAAGTGACATATACATATATATTATGCATGATAAAGGGGCGGAGCTGTGACTACCTTCATTTAAAGGAATTCTCTATAGAGCTGTAAAACTTCCAGGAAACGAGAAGGATTCCTCACATTTTCCAACCGTCCAATCAGCCAGGCAGAAAAGTTTGATTCTTACTAAATGTTCTTGCAGGAGTCTGCCGCAATCCTTTTATCTGTGTAAAGTCAAGAGAACGAAGCGAGTCTTCCACTTGGAACAGACGCTTGTTCCCGGGCTATGTCCTGACAGACGGGGGCTCAGTTGCTTGTGATAAAGCGGTTACTGAATAGATTTGCCCGAGGAAACTCAACAGATGTTCAAGTCTTCTCAGAACACACTTGAAACAGACTTGGGAACCCTGAGACGGTGATAGAAGAAGATCCCGGGGTAACTGTGACTGGAGTTAATGGATGCCAACCATCATTTTGGGTTTTTGCCGCACACAACTCTATATTTCAAGCCGTTGACCTTTGCTGAATTCCATGGTGACTAATTACCGGGGAACGAGCTGCGTTTACTGTTTGCAAAAAGCGCAATTTTGTTGCTAAATAACCTTGAGTCCTTTGTAGCCAACGAGGCTGAAGAATGCGCGCAGTTACTTGGGGTCTTTCCTGGCAGGCGCAGTCTGCTGGCAGCTCCCCGAGCCTCCGCTGCCTGCCACCGTCAGCACTCTGCTATTCCCTGCCTGCTGTTTAGGCTGCAAATAATCTCCAATTTGTGCAGTTATTTGCAAGAGAAAAAGCTTTACGGTAATTTGGGGGTGAGCCCAAAAAGAGGAGGAATAAGAATCCTGGGACTTAAGAAGTTAAGAAGTTCAAGTCAGGAAGTTAAGAAAGGGCCAAGGAGATAAATGCCAGGAGGAGACGTCGCCACAGAAGTCTGGAGCGGAAGCAACTCTCAAAAAGTCAAGTTTTCGGGATCTGCAATCTGAATTCTAGAAAGTAAAACCTTCAGAAATGAATGCACTGATTGCACCCTAAAATGGATGCGCCCCAGACAGGCCGTTCTATGTTGCTCCATTTTATCACATTGCAGCTTCCTTTCTTTAGTAATGACATGATTGCTGCTTGAGATACTGCTGGGATTTCCCGCTGAGGGAGAGAGGAGAGAGCTGCATCATTCACAATCTCATAACCCAAGGGAAATGCTGGTAAATGAGAGAGAAATCCAGATCGTTCCAGGCGCTGCTGAGAGTTGTTCTCAATGGAGAATCAGTTTTTGTATTTTTTTGGGGGGGCCAGTTTTAGGGACCCCGGTTTGGGTTAAATAGCCCCAATACTACCTCATCTCTCACCGTTCTCAGGGTTCATAAAGATATTTTATCTACACACCAGGAGGACAGCTAGAATCAAATTCGGGGACCAAAATGGAGCTTGATCATGTCCGGCCCTGGTCACACATAATGGGTGTTTCTCCTGTGACGGGTCAGGGTCTTGTGCAATTTATTTTTTTCTTTCTTGCACCCTTTCACAGAGTCCAATGGTTTTCAATTCTGAAGAGCTGACAATCTAATCATGTTCAGATTCTTTATATTACGATGGGGTTTAATACTGCAGTGCAGCAGTGCCATCCTCTGTGCCACCCCTGCACCGGTGACCTTCCCAACGTCTTCCAGCCGCGCGGCTCTGGCTCTGCTATTACACAAGGTTACATATCAGCCCTCTCAGTGTTATTTTGGCGACGCCGCTGATCATCATCAGCCATACATATTTGCTTCTCCTTGGGTGAGAAGAGGACAAGCAGTAATTACCAGCAAATTAAAATAGTATGAAATTTTAATGCCTGCAGACAACGCGGAGACGTCAACATTTGGAAACAGAGGTCGAGGCCGACCTATTAAGGGAATGAGTGAGCGAGGCGAGGTGTCTCTGTAAAGAAAGGGCAAAGCTGAGTTTTCCTGGTAACAACTGCAAATTAATGAAACGGTGAAGATTGCCGAGCGCCAAAGGCAGCGTCTGTTTCTTTCCAGAGCAGAATGGTACGAGACAGACTATTAGCAAAGAAGGAATATAGTTGTGAGTCCGTCTCTGACTCCCGCTACCTGTGAAGCACAAGTAATGGCTGCTGCAAGCATCAAGTGCAGCAAAAACACTTCCACATCAACCCTGCCCCGCGCCTAATAAGACGATATGTATATTTATAAGACTCACTTAGCCTACAGCCGGGTCTCGGGGGAGGCAACAAGAAAAATGTATCTTATGGGTAAAATACATAGAAAATCAGAAAAAAACAACATGTTCACAGTTCTGGCTGCAGGGAAAGAGCAGCGAGAGGGTCGGAGAACGCGGAGCTGCCACTGACCGCAGGTGCCGCTCCGAGGGCCGGAGGACTGGATGGAGGGGGGAGGGGGGGTCTGCGGCTCCGGAAAACAGCTTGACTTCTCTTTTTGCTGCCGACGTCAGATAAAGAAGATGTGAATCTTCTACACGGTGGGAGATGATACTAGGAGGATATTATGCAGCTTCTCAGCGACTTCACCGACTCTGCAGACTATTACACTTCACATGGAGAATAAATCTCCATAGACAGAAAGGGCATGGCATGAAGACCCTGGGGCCTCAGTGCAAAAGCCAAGGGCAGGTGTGGATCATAAATGGAGACAAAGTAGTTCTGCATCTTCTCCTGGTTTGGGCTTCAAAAACTGCATCAAGAAACCTGACTGTGTGACCGTGCCCCTAGACGCCACCAGGGAGTGAGCCAGATGTGATCTGCAGACATCCCGGCTCGTTTTAAAATGACCCCATCAGTAGATTAACTCTGAGCGCCCCCTGCTGGCAGAGCGAGTCCTTACAGCTGAGTGTAAACTGCAATTAAAAGAAAGTAAGTAACTATAAAATCTCTCAAACAACTGAATAAAAGATAAAAACATGGAACTTAGGTTGATTCCCCCCCCCATTGTCATTGAGCGACCCCAGTACTGTTCCATAGCGTCCTATAGGTTCTGTATTATGGCTGCATAAGACGTGCTGCTTGTACAAAGCCATTACGTGACTGTGTGCGTCAGACCCAAAAACATAAAAAAAATAATTACATAAAATATAATAAAAATTCACAGGATTAAGGCACCAACAACCAGATAATGCAAAGCAACTGGCAGCAAAAGTGTTAAAAATAGCAAAACTAGTGTATCTACTGTATATATATATCCTGCTGTCTAGTTATTGGGAGCGTTGAGAGCCATAATCACACCCCAGTAATAGGCGATGACACTTGAGATCACATTATGCGCTCGTTCCCACCTGCCCCTGCCCCCTCCCCCGTTACCACGTTCCTTCTCTTTGCTCCATAGATCCAGGCGACTCCCGTCAGCAGTTTATCCTTTAATTTCATTACATCTGCGGAGCTTGTTTGATGGGGAACGTCCCCCTCCCCCGTCCTTACCCTTCACATATTTGCTTAGGGAGTAAAAAATAAACCCCAAGCCAGTAATAATAATTTCATGGGATTGTAAGTATTGCGCTAATGTGTCGGACCGCTCTTAATTCGCACGCTTGCCGCAGGCTGGAGCCGCCTCTGTTTGATCTCAGAATACATAAGCAGCACCCGTATTATTATTATTAGTAGAAATCTGCCGCTTCTCTGGGTCACCGCGTTCCTTTACTGAAATAACGGAGAGCGTGGAATCTACTAAATATGTGAGGAACCGTCTCAGGTTAATTGGCTCCTTATTCCTGCAAGGTGAAGGGTCTGTACTGGGGGGTCACCTATCAAGAGGAGCGCAGGAGAAGAGGCACCGGCGGAGGAGGCGGCGGGATGTTTACACAGATGAGGATGTTTATCTCATGTCTTGTTATTTTGTATCAAATCAGTTTTATCAGTGACTCCTCTAATATTTAGTGCCGGAGACCAGACCAGTAATGGATAGGGCACTGCTAGTGAGATTTTATGGGTACAGAGGACTATTATCTGACCTCTAGTATCAGCACCTGAAGATTCAAGTTTCCCCCTTATCATTCTGCACTCAATCCCCTATAATGAGAAAGCACCTAAAGGACGTCAGACTGTGAGAAAGAAGATTCTCTGCTCTGATGAAACCAAGATTGAGCTTTTTGGCCTCAATTCTCATGTCTGGAGGAGACCAGGCGCCGCTCATCACCTGCCCAATACCATCCCTACAGTGAAGTATGGTGGTGGCAGCATCATGTCTGGGGGAGACCAGGCGCCGCTCATCTCCTGCCCAATACCATCCCTACAGTGAAGCATGGTGGGGGCAGCATTATGTCTGGAGGAGACCAGGCGCCGCTCATCTCCTGCCCAATACCATCCCTACAGTGAACCATGGTGGTGGTGGCATCATGTCTGGAGGAGACCAGGCGCCGCTCATCTCCTGCCCAATACCATCCCTACAGTGAAGCATGGTGGTGGCAGCGTCATGTCTGGAGGAGACCAGGCACCGCTCATCACCTGCCCAATACCATCCCTACAGTGAAGCATGGTGGTGGCAGCGTCATGTCTGGAGGAGACCAGGCGCCGCTCATCACCTGCCCAATACCATCCCTATAGTGAAGCATGGTGGGGGCAGCATCATGTCTGGAGGAGACCAGGCGCCGCTCATCACCTGCCCAATACCATCCCTACAGTGAAGCATGGTGGTGGCAGCATCATGTCTGGAGGGAAAGCTGAATGGAGCAAAGTCCAGAGATATTCTTAATGACAACCTGATCCGGAGCCCTGGACCTCAGACTGGCCCGAAGGTTCTCCTTCCAACAAGACAAGGACTCAAAGCACGCAACCTGGACAACACAGGAGAAGCTGAGGGATAACTCTGTGAACATCCTTGAGTGGCCACAGCCAGAGCCCTGAACTCAATGGAACATCTCTGGAGAGACCTGAAAATGTCTGTCCACCGACATCCCCCATCCAACCTGACAGAGCCGGAGAGGATCTGCAGAGAAGACCGGCTGAGAAAACCCAAATCCAGGGGTGTAAACCTTGTGGCCTCATCTCCAAGAAGACTGGAGGCTGGAAACAATGCCAAAGGGACTGAAGACTTATGTCCCGAGTAAAGGGGCTGAAGACTTATGTCCCGAGTGAAGGGGCTGAAGACTTATGTCCCGAGTGAAGGGGCTGAAGACTTATGTCCTGAGTAAAGGGGCTGAAGACTTATGTCCTGAGTAAAGGGGCTGAAGACTTATGTCCTGAGTAAAGGGGCTGAAGACTTATGTCCCGAGTAAAGGGGCTGAAGACTTATGTCCTGAGTAAAGGGGCTGAAGACTTATGTCCCGAGTAAAGGGGCTGAAGACTTATGTCCCGAGTAAAGGGGCTGAAGACTTATGTCCCGAGTAAAGGGGCTGAAGACTTATGTCCCGAGTAAAGGGGCTGAAGACTTATGTCCCGAGTAAAGGGGCTGAAGACTTATGTCCTGAGTAAAGGGGCTGAAGACTTATGTCCTGAGTAAAGGGGCTGAAGACTTATGTCCTGAGTAAAGGGCTGAAGACTTATGTCCCGAGTAAAGGGGCTGAAGACTTATGTCCCGAGTAAAGGGGCTGAAGACTTATGTCCCGAGTAAAGGGGCTGAAGACTTATGTCCCGAGTAAAGGGGCTGAAGACTTATGTCCCGAGTAAAGGGGCTGAAGACTTATGTCCCGAGTAAAGGGGCTGAAGACTTATGTCCCGAGTAAAGGGGCTGAAGACTTATGTCCCGAGTAAAGGGGCTGAAGACTTATGTCCTGAGTAAAGGGGCTGAAGACTTATGTCCTGAGTAAAGGGGCTGAAGACTTATGTCCTGAGTAAAGGGGCTGAAGACTTATGTCCCGAGTAAAGGGGCTGAAGACTTATGTCCCGAGTAAAGGGGCTGAAGACTTATGTCCCGAGTAAAGGGGCTGAAGACTTATGTCCCGAGTAAAGGGGCTGAAGACTTATGTCCCGAGTAAAGGGGCTGAAGACTTATGTCCCGAGTAAAGGGGCTGAAGACTTATGTCCCGAGTAAAGGGGCTGAAGACTTATGTCCTGAGTAAAGGGGCTGAAGACTTATGTCCTGAGTAAAGGGGCTGAAGACTTATGTCCTGAGTAAAGGGGCTGAAGACTTATGTCCTGAGTAAAGGGGCTGAAGACTTATGTCCTGAGTAAAGGGGATGAAGACTTATGTCCCGAGTAAAGGGGCTGAAGACTTAAAAAAGTAAAAGTTTAGTTTTTCCTTTTCAATAAATTATTTATTATGGGACATTGAGAGCAGAATGATGGAGGAACAAGGAGCAAGAGGACAAAATGTGAGGACAGTCAGGGGTGTGAGAACTTTCCCAAAGCACTGTATGTCCATTATTGGTAATAATATAATGCTTGGACCTGGCGGCCGCTGTAACAAATGTACAATACGCCATCTGTAATGTTCTAGAAAGTAATGAATCTTACTGGGTGGGATTGCTACTTGTCATGGTTATGGGTACGTCCGCCATTCACACGCTAGTGATGGACACGGTCTGGAATATCTATAACTGATAATAAAATACAATGTAACATCAGCCACAATGGAGAATTGTTATTTCTACCTCAGATTGGGAGGTTAAATATCAAGACAATGGAAAATCCACAGACGAATCTCAGACTCGCTCCCTGTCACCTTGAAGGCCGCGGTCGCCGCCTGACATTGTACCAATCACCCCAGAAGGCTGAGCGCCGCGCTTTGTGCGTCTGGGAATGTTTTATGAATCTAATTGAGCATAAGAATCAAGTTTCTCAGACAGACACCATTTATTTGGGAGGAGAGGGATGCAGCAGCAAGTTATTGATCCTGGAGAAATCTACACCTCGTGAAAAATTAAGCAGACATTTGGAGGGGATCAATACGATTATCTCCGCTGTTTTAAAACTGCTTAATCTGATCAAATACACATCTCCAGAGCAGAGCGCGCTCCCTGCAGAACACGGGCGGCCACGTGAGTGCCCTGCTGTACAGACACTGAGGCGGAGGGACAGGGAGATCTGTGAGATCTATAGGGGGTGTAATAATACACGGGGTATAGAGGGGTGTAATAATACAAGGGGTATAGAGGGGTGTAATAATACAAGGGGTATAGAGGGGTGTAATAATACACAGAGTATAGAGGGGTGTAATAATACACAGAGTATAGAGGGGTGTAATAATACACAGAGTATAGAGGGGTGTAATAATACAAGGGGTATAGAGGGGTGTAATAATACACAGAGTATAGAGGGGTGTAATAATACACAGGGTATATAGGGGGTGTAATAATACACAGAGTATAGAGGGGTGTAATAATACAAGGGGTATAGAGGGGTGTAATAATACACAGAGTATAGAGGGGTGTAATAATACACAGAGTATAGAGGGGTGTAATAATACACAGGGTATAGAGGGGTGTAATAATACACAGAGTATAGAGGGGTGTAATAATACAAGGGGTATAGAGGGGTGTAATAATACACAGAGTATATAGGGGGTATAATAATACACAGAGTATATAGGGGGTGTAATAATACAAGGGGCAATAGGGGTGTAATAATGCACAGAGTATATAGGGGGTGTAATAATACGAGGGGTATATAACGGGGTGTAATAATTGAAAGGGGCTTAAAGTGGTGTAAAAATGAATAAAGAAAGAAATGAAAAAACCCCACAGGATTAAATCTCATAAAATTATTACAGCAGCCTATGCAATATTACCACCCTGTATCCAATAGTAATCTAATGTATCCAATTTTAGCCCAATGTTTCCTGTATGACTCCAGTGTATCCAATATTACCCAACTGTATGTAACATTAACTGGTTGTATCCAGTGTACATCCAATATACAGTATAATGTATCTAATACTAACCCAGTGCATCCCATATTACCCCAGTGTATCCTGGATTACCCCAGTGTGTTCACTATTACAATGTATCTAATATTAACCCAGTGTATCCTGGATTACCCCAGTGTGTTCACTATTACAATGTATCTAATATTAACCCAGTGTATCCTGGATTACCCCAGTGTGTTCACTATTACAATGTATCTAATATTAACCCAGTGTATCCTGGATTACCCCAGTGTGTTCACTATTACAATGTATCTAATATTAACCCAATGTATCCTGGATTACCCCAGTGTGTTCACTATTACAATGTATCTAATATTAACCCAGTGTATCCTGGATTACCCCAGTGTGTTCACTATTACAATGTATCTAATATTAACCCATTGTATCCTGGATTACTCCCAATTTACCCAGCAATAGCCCAGCACATCCAGTCCATCTGATGTATCCTATAGATGACTGAGTATAATGCAAAAAAGAAGTTTGTGAACCTTTTGTGAGATTCTCTTTGTTCTTATCTTTGGAGTCTCAATCCCTGAGAAATCAATGTACCTCAGTCCTGTCTGAGGCTCCTGTGTAGGTGACACCTCTCTCCCTGGTCGTGATTTGTGCTCCTCTGTCCCTTTAAATGTGGTTATTACAGCGATACCGCAGGGAAGGGGCGCAGAGGAGACGGCTCTGCAGTAATGTATTTCCCGCCTGCGCTAAGTTCACAGTCCTAGCAGCATAAAAATTACTACTTAATTCAACATCTTGAGAAAAACCAAAGAAAATCCGCTGTTTACATCCAATTTAGGCAGAAATGTTTCTCTGATAAATAATACTTAAAGCTAAAGTCAAATAATATCCCCCGGCATTGTTATTACAGGAGTCAAATCCCAGAATTCATTTCACAGTCATAGATGTGTCCTTATTGGCTTTATTATAAATCCCTGCAACTGGAACAAGCAGAACACCTGCCGCAGACATAATCACTGCTCCTGGGTGAAAGTCTCTGATATGGATGTCTTAAAGGGGGACTCCATGGAAAAGGCAAATACCCCCTGTTACCTGCTGTACCCTGGGCATAAACATCCATGAGACTCACATACCTTATACTACAGGAACATCTATTACTGCTGACAACCTGCCTGTATATCCTGTCTCAGAGGTAGTCACAGCCCCGCCCCCTGCTGATGACATCACTGATATAATGACATGTGATCAGACATGAGATCACACACCTTATACTACAGGAACATCTATTACTGCTGACAACCTGCCTGTATATCCTGTCTGAGAGGTAGTCACAGCCCCGCCCCCTGCTGATGACATCACTGATATAATGACATGTGATCAGACATGAGATCCACACACCTTATACTACAGGAACATCTGTTACTGCTGACAACCTGCCTGTATATCCTGTCTGAGAGGTAGTCACAGCCCCGCCCCCTGCTGATGACATCACTGATATAATGACATGTGATCAGACATGAGATCACACACCTTATACTACAGGAACATCTATTACTGCTGACAACCTGCCTGTATATCCTGTCTGAGAGGTAGTCACAGCCCCGCCTCCTGCTGATGACATCACTGATATAATGACATGTGATCAGACATGAGATCACACACCTTATACTACAGGAACATCTATTACTGCTGACAACCTGCCTGTATATCCTGTCTGAGAGGTTGTCTCTCTGTTTAAAATCGTATAAACTGTAACAATTTTATTCTAAGGGCAGGCGATCAGTTACCTTTTCATGTAGGTAATTAAAAAGGTATATAATAAGAAGCAGGATCGGGAGGGATGAATATTTTTGAAAAGGCTGTAAATCTTTGTAGTTCAAAAATCCAAACTGAACAGAAATCCGACAGAAAGTGGAATAAAACAGACATTTTAGGATTTCACGTTGGTCTCTCCTGCAGGATTAATGGTGTCATAAAGCCGCATAGATCCAGTGTGACCCGTCCTTAAAGGGGCCGCTCGATCTGCTACATTGTTACATTAATTATTTACTAAACGTCCTTCCTTTAATGGTTCTATTGACCTCAATCCCCCACAATTACTCAGTTAATTTCCACCACAATTGGAGCATCAATCTCTGTTGTGAGGCTCCATTCACTTCACCCTGCAGCCGATGCTCCATCCAAATTCAATAAGCAATGAGCAGATTGTCCGATTTCCCTTACACGTTGTAACTTTAGTAAATTTATTGGGGATTTTACATCATCTTTGCTTCCATGCAATAAATGGCCAATAAGACATGCCTGTCCCCACAACTGTGACCCCAAAATTATCCGTTTTAATTATTTCAGTCTTCTGCAAATGTTCTGCTTCGGTTTGCCCCATTTTTTAATATCTCTGCTTGATGTTTGCAAATGTTTGTCTGCATTCAGTTCACGCAGTATCTAATTGTATCCAGTCTGGAGAATCCTCTGTAAACCGCTTGGACCCAGACTGATACATTTACCTGCACTGATACATTGTAGCAAACTTTCAGAACAGGAGTGAGAGCTGTGCTGCTGAGTTTAGGTAACCAGGGATTATTTAGACTAAATACAACTGTAATAAAAGCCCAAATATGGGAAATATCAGGTCAGGAAATTCCAATTCCAAAAAATGTGTATTGGACGTGGACCAAAACTACGTGTGCGGGAGACCTTGGATTGAACATTGTTACAAATTTGTTACTTTTTTGTTGCATATTTAATAGTAAATTGCATTCCTGATTGTAAAAGTAACAATGTAACAATGTCCGTCAGCTCCTCCGCCCGTGTCCTCTCCAGTCACGTAATACGGGCTATGATATAAGGTTCAGTATCCACCACCGGTGGCTGCAGCCGGGAGTTTGAGCTCCACTTCACACATTGTCCAAATCTCCTCTGCATTCACTTATATAACGTCTATCATGGCCCTGAGGTCGCCCCATTCACTAATATAACGTCTATCATGGCCCTGAGGTCGCCCCATTCACTAATATAACGTCTATCATGGCCCTGAGGTCGCCCCATTCACTAATATAACGTCCATCATGGCCCTGAGGTCGCCCCATTCACTAATATAACGTCTATCATGGCCCTGAGGTCGCCCCATTCACTAATATAACGTCTATCATGGCCCTGAGGTCGCCCCATTCACTAATATAACGTCCATCATGGCCCTGAGGTCGCCCCATTCACTAATATGACGTCCATCATGGCCCTGAGGTCGCCCCATTCACTAATATAACATCTATCGTGGCCCTGAGGTCGCCCCATTCACTAATATAACGTCTATCATGGCCCTGAGGTCGCCCCATTCACTAATATAACATCTATCGTGGCCCTGAGGTCGCCCCATTCACTAATATGACGTCTATCATGGCTCCGAGGTCGCCCCATTCACTAGTATAACGTCCATCATGGCCCTGAGGTCGCCCCATTCACTAATATAACATCTATCGTGGCCCTGAGGTCGCCCCATTCACTAATATGACGTCTATCATGGCCCCGAGGTCGCCCCATTCACTAGTATAACGTCTATCATGGCCCCGAGGTCGCCCCATTCACTAGTATAACGTCCATCATGGCCCTGAGGTCGCCCCATTCACTAATATAACGTCTATCATGACCCTGAGGTCGCCCCATTCAATAATATAATGTCTATCATGGCTCAGAGGTCGCCCCATTCACTAATATAACGTCTATCATGGCCCTGAGGTCGCCCCATTCACTAGTATAATGTCTATCATGGCCCTGAGGTCGCCCCATTCAATAATATAATGTCTATCATGGCTCCGAGGTCGCCCCATTCACTAATATAACGTCTATCATGGCCCCGAGGTCACCCCATTCACTAATATAATGTCTATCATGGCTCTGAGGTCGCCCCATTCACTAATATAATGTCTATCATGGCCCTGAGGTCGCCCCATTCACTAGTATAATGTCTATCATGGCCCTGAGGTCGCCCCCATTCACTAATATAATGTCTATCATGGCCCTGAGGTCGCCCCATTCACTAATATAATGTCTATCATGGCCCTGAGGTCGCCCCATTCACTAATATGACGTCTATCATGGCCCTGAGGTCGCCCCATTCACTAATATAACGTCCATCATGGCCCTGAGGTCGCCCCCATTAACTAATATAACGTCTATCATGGCCCTGAGGTCGCCCCATTCACTAATATAACGTCTATCATGGCTCTGAGGTCGCCCCATTCACTAGTATAATGTCTATCATGGCCCTGAGGTCGCCCCCATTCACTAATATAACGTCTATCATGGCCCTGAGGTCGCCCCATTCACTAATATAACGTCTATCATGGCCCTGAGGTCGCCCCATTCACTAATATAACGTCTATCATGGCCCTGAGGTCGCCCCATTCACTAATATACGTCTATCATGGCTCTGAGGTCGCCCCATTCACTTAGTATAACGTCCATCATGGCCCGAGGTCGCCCCATTCACTAATATAACATCTGTCATGGTCCTGAGGTCGCCCCATTCACTAATATAACGTCTATCATGGCCCGAGGTCGCCCCATTCACTAATATAACGTCTATCATGGCTCTGAGGTCGCCCCATTCACTAATATAACGTCTATCATGGCCCCGAGGTCGCCCCATTCACTAATATAACATCTGTCATGGTCCTGAGGTCGCCCCCATTCACTAATATAACGTCTATCATGGCCCTGAGGTCGCCCCATTCACTAATATAACGTCTATCATGGCCCCGAGGTCGCCCCATTCACTAATATAACATCTGTCATGGTCCTGAGGTCGCCCCATTCACTAATATAATGTCTATCATGGCCCTGAGGTCACCCCATTCACTAATATAACGTCTATCATGGCCCCGAGGTCGCCCCATTCACTAATATAACATCTGTCATGGTCCTGAGGTCGCCCCATTCACTAATATAACGTCTATCATGGCCCTGAGGTCGCCCCATTCACTAATATAACGTCTATCATGGCCCCGAGGTCGCCCCATTCACTAATATAACATCTGTCATGGCCCTGAGGTCGCCCCATTCACTAATATAACGTCTATCATGGCCCCGAGGTCGCCCATTCACTAATATAATGTCTATCATGGCCCTGAGGTCGCCCCCATTCACTGATATAATGTCTATCATGGCCTGAGGTCGCCCCATTCACTAATATAACGTCTATCATGGCCCTGAGGTCGCCCCATTCACTAATATAACGTCTATCATGGCCCCGAGGTCGCCCCATTCACTAATATAACGTCTATCATGGCCCTGAGGTCGCCCCATTCACTAATATAACGTCTATCATGGCCCTGAGGTCGCCCCATTCACTAATATAACGTCTATCATGGCCCTGAGGTCGCCCCATTCACTGATATAATGTCTATCATGGCTCTGCAGGTCGCCCCATTCACTAATATAACGTCTATCATGGCCCTGAGGTCGCCCCATTCACTAATATAACGTCTATCATGGCCCCGAGGTCGCCCCATTCACTAATATAACATCTGTCATGGTCCTGAGGTCGCCCCCATTCACTAATATAATGTCTATCATGGCCCTGAGGTCGCCCCATTCACTGATATTAATGTCTATCATGGCCCTTGAGGTCGCCCCATTCACTAATATAACGTCTATTCATGGCTCTGAGGTCGCCCCATTCACTAAATATAACGTCTATCATGGCTCTGAGGTCGCCCCATTCACTAATATAAACGTCTATCATGGCCCTGAGGTCGCCCCCATTCACTGATATAATGTCTATCGTGGCCCTGAGGTCGCCCATTCACTAATATAACGTCTATCATGGCCCGAGGTCACCCCATTCACTAATATAATGTCTATCATGGCCCTGAGGTCGCCCCATTCACTAATATAACGTCTATCATGGCCCCGAGGTCGCCCCATTCACTAATATAACGTCTATCATGGCCCTGAGGTCGCCCATTCACTAATATAACAATCTATCATGGCCCTGAGGTCGCCCCATTCACTAATATAACGTCTATCATGGCCCTGAGGTCGCACCCATTCATAATATATTCATCATGGCCCGAGGTCGCCCCATTCACTAATATAACATCTATCATGGCCCTGAGGTCGCCCCCATTCACTAATATAACATCTATCATGGTCCTGAGGTCGCCCCATTCACTAATATAACATCTATCATGGCCCTGAGGTCGCCCATTCACTAATATAACGTCTATCATGTCCTGAGGTCGCCCATTCAGGTCGATATAATGTCTATCATGGCCCTGAGGTCGCCCCATTTCACTAATATAACGTCTATCATGGCCCCGAGGTCGCCCCATTCACTATACGTCTATCATGGCTCCGAGGTCGCCCCATTCACTAATATAACGTCTATCATGGCCCCTGAGGTCGCCCCATTCACTAATATAACGTCTATCATGGCCCTGAGGTCGAGGTCGCCCCATTCACTAATATATGGCCTGACGTCCCATTCACTAATATAACATCTATCAGGTCGGCCATCTGAGGTCGCCCCATTCACTAATATAACGTCTATCAATGCCCGAGGTCGCCCCATTCACTATTTCGCCCATTCATAATGTCGCCATCATTCACTATAACGTCTGAGGTCTATCCCCATGTAATATCGTGAATATTCGTCTATCATGGCCCTGAGGTCGCCCCATTTCACTAATATAACTTCCTTATAGGCCGAGGTCGCCCCATTCACTAATATAACGTCTATCATGGCCCTGAGGTCGCCCCATTCACTAATATGGCTTCTATCAATGGCTCTGAGGTCGCCCCATTCACTAATATCCGTCTATCATGGCCCGAGGTCGCCCCATTCACTAATCATGACTTCTATCATGCCCTGAGGTCGCCCCATTCACTAATATAACGTCTATCAGGCCCTGAGTCGCCCCATTCACTAATATAACGTCTATCATGGCTCCGAGGTCGCCCCATTCACTAAATATGACGTCTATCATGGCTCTGAGGTCGCCCCATTCACTAATATACGTCCATCATGGCCCCGAGGTCGCCCCCATTCACTAATATAACGTCTATCATGGCTCCGAGGTCGCCCCATTCCACTAATATAACGTCTATCATGGCCCTTGAGGTCGCCCCATTCACTAATATAACGTTTATCATGGCTCTGAGGTCGCCCCATTCACTAATATAACGTCTATCATAGCCCCGAGGTCGCCCCATTCAGTAATATGACGTCTATCATGGCTCCGAGGTCGCCCCATTCACTAATATAACGTCTATCATGGCCGAGGTCGCCCCATTCACTAATTATAACGTCTATCATGGCCTGAGGTCGCCCCATTCACTAAATATAGCTTCTATCATGGCCCGAGGTCGCCCCATTCACTAATATAAACATCTATCATGGCCCTGAGGTCGCCCCATTCACTAATATAGCTTCTATCATGGCTCTGAGGTCGCCCCATTCACTAATATACCGTCTATCATGGCCCTGAGGTCGCCCCATTCACTAATATAGCTTCTATCATGGCTCTGAGGTCGCCCCCATTCACTAATATAACGTCCATCATGGCTCTGAGGTCGCCCCATTCACTAATATAATGTCTATCATGGCTCCGAGGTCGCCCCATTCACTAATATAGCTTCTATCATGGCTCTGAGGTCGCCCATTCACTAATATAATGTCTATCATGGCTCCGAGGGTCGCCCCATTCCACTAATATAGCTTCTATCATGGCTCTGAGGTCGCCCCATTCACTAATATAATGTCTATCATGGCTCCGAGGTCGCCCCATTCACTAATATAGCTTCTATCATAGCCCCAGGGTCGCCCCATTCACTAATATGACGTCTATCATGGCCCTGAGGTCGCCCCATTCACTAATATAGCTTCTATCATGGCCCTGAGGTCGCCCCATTCACTAATATGACGTCTATCATGGCTCCGAGGTCGCCCCATTCACTAATATAGCTTCTATCATGGCCCTGAGGTCTTGTTTTCCTTTGTACAGATAATCAGGTTGCATTCATTTTACCGAGTGCTGTTTTATTCCTCCATTCTCTACGCTGAGTCTCGGCTGCCGCGTTTCAGGGCACCCGCACTACAGACAATACAAGAAGCAGGTCACAGCTTCCCACCGGCTTCATGTCCTTATAAAACTAACAGGTGCCAGCAGGTGTTGCGGGCTTCTCATGGCTGCCTGTTATCGCAGACTGGAGCAGGCAGCAGCGGTGATTAACCCTATACTGGATAGCGCATTCTCAGCCTAAGCTCAGCGCAGGTACGACGGGAACCTCCGCGCTCAAACCCATCTAAGAAAAAGTCACCAGCCGACTAATTACCGTTGTTGATGGCGTATGATGAGGCGCTGTAATCAGACCACAGAGAGTCGCCTCATTCCATCGGATTTCGATCTCTGGTTTCGTTCGGCTAGCGCTCACTAATGGAAATTGCATTTAAATGTTAACATATGCAAGATCCCCGGGGTGAGGAATAATGAAAACACGTTGAAAATGAGGATGAACTTTCTCTTACTGCAACAATTGGACTGAATCTTCCCCGACGGAAGTTTACTTTACACTAAGATGCGAGGAGTTAAAGGGAAACTCTCATCAGATTGTTGGAGAGTAGGGGTTTTATTACCACAGCCTGGAACCAGTGCGGCCATAGAACAAGTCAGTCTGCGCCCATTTAGGGAGACTTATGGTTCTCAGGACCGCCCAGTCGCCATGCAGCAGATTCTCTGGTGACACGGTGATATTTAGGCCAATCATCTGACCAGTGATACAACCAGTCTTACCACCTCTCCATCTAATGAGCTTCATATGCTGCCTGTCCACATCACCAGTTCTGCTCCAGCACCAACCAGCAAGAACTGGGAACTCCACCAGGTACTGGAACTGGTCCAAAGGTGACTGGAAAAATGGCTGCTTGGTGGAGAGTCCTAGTTCTTTCGGAAACATGGATAAGGTTCTCTTGGAACATGTTAGTGATGAGATTGTTAACATAGTTACTGAGCAGGTTTATCATAGTATCCAGTCTGCAGTGGAAACCATCAGTAGGACAATGCTTGATATCACAGTGGAAGTCCATCGCTCAGATCTCCAGAAGAAAACCTCTATTAATTCATACGACTTCATATCTCTGCTAAAGCATATGAAATGTCCACGCGTTTTGGGCTATCAGTTATAGCAAACCTCATGTTTTCATTAGTGATGAGCGAGCATGCTCGGCCAAATACGATATTCAGCTGAGCATGGCGGCGCTCAGGACCATGCGTGTGCTCGAGTGCCATGCTCGAGTCCCCTCCCCGCACACTAATTAGCCAATCCGCGTGCGGGGAGGTACTGGCATTCACTTTAATGTTATCTACTGGAATTACAGTGATTGGCTGGCCAGGAACGCGTCAACGGATGCTATATAGCACCTGGTGACATGTGACCCGGCCCTGGGAGAGCTGCTGCAAGGAGGAACAGATAGTGTAGGGAGAGAAGAACGCTAGGCAGAGATAGTATTTCTTCTGAAAAGATCCAAAAGCTATTATATCTGGCTGCAATATATATATTTTTATTTTTTTTTGGGGGGGGGGCAAAAATTGTGCAAGGTTGCCTGACCTAAACACCACCTGCGCAGCGTGTGCATTATAACATTTTTGTGTCCTATATACCTGACATCCGGTGTCATTTTTTCTGCCACTAATCAAGGCGACATTACCTGCGCTGTGTATGCTGTATAACGTTTGCGCAAGAAGGGACAAATAGTGTAGGGATAGAAATTGGCTAGGCAGGGCTAGTTTTTCTGTTGAAAAGACCCAAAAGTCCTTTTAAGGGCCATTATTATATCTGGCTGTAAAATGTTTTTTTCATGGGGGGGGGGGGGCAAAATTAGCGCAAGTTTGCCTGACCTAAACACCACCTGCGCAGCGTGTGCTGTATAACGTTTCTGTATCCTAAATACCTGAAATCCTGTGTCATTTTTTTCTGCCGCTAATCAAGGTGATATTCCTTGTGCTACCTCTGCTGTATAACGTTTGAACATCCTAAATACCTGTGACATTCAGTGTAATTTCCAAACAATGTTTCCTCTAAAATCAATTTTATCCTCGGTTTTGGGCATATTCTTGTCATTCCGTAAAAGTGGCGTAATACTCGGACAACATAGCTCCCAGCAGCGACTTTGGAGTCCAAGATGCATCCAGACATCCTCCCCGTGCTGTTCCCAAACCATTTCTGTGGTGTTTCCACCATTTTCTCACCTTTCCCTATGAACCAGACGCCCTCCCCTCTTCAGAGCAGGGGGTGCCTGGTTTAGTGCTCGGGTTCTCCCATTGACTTCCATTGTGCACTTTGGCGCTCGATCAAAACTAGTTTTCATTGATTCAGTAAACTCAAGCTCTCCTTTAGATACATTGTATTTATTTTTATTGGGTTTTGTTATTTTGTGGGCAACTTAAAGTGTGTCTATGTGACATATGAGTCTGCAATGACCTTTCTCAAACACTAAATGACAAAGTGAAAGAAAATAGAACTTAGAAACAATTGATTAAACTGAAAACAAAGTATATACAAGTCAGCTGATTTACTGAATCAATCATTTATGGGGTTGGAACCCCACAACAAGAGCAGCCGAGAAATAGGACACGAGTGCCACATCTTCGTGATTGACTTAAACCTCATGTTTTCCCCATCAGCTCTCACCAAGTAAAACGTGTTTCTTATTCTTCAAAGTTATTATAAACACAAGATAATATGGCCCAAAATGCGTGGACACACGATCGTCTCGGATGGAGATGTAAAGTGATATGAATTAATAGGGAGTTTATGGACTTTTGAACCAATAACATTCTGAACTGATAACTTCATTGAGATGGAAAGATTATGACCGAGGTGCCTAAAATGCGTGGAGACCCTGATGATACATATTTTCAATGGAGAAGTGAAGCAATTTTAGTGCAATCTAGCAGTGGAGAAGGATTTCTAAGTGATTGGTTCTTACATCCTGGTAATCGTCCATTATTATTATTATTACTATTCCTACTTGTAAACAGAAGTCTTCTTCTGATGTAGCAGAGCCGGTGCAGTGCTGTTGCTGCTGTGACTGTATATTTCTTTTTAATTCTTGACTTTCAGCAGATGAATCCGTTCAGATCCAGCAATCAGTGGAGAGCGGTAGGAGCGCACAGCTATTCATCATCCGCAGGGAAGTCGGTGTCTGCACTTCACAAGGGATAAACCTTAAGAAAAGTTTATGTTAAATACATTTGTAGAACTGGAATGAAGCCGGTAACTTTGTAATCTTCCTCGGTGGCCGGGGATGCGCTGTCGGCTCCGTCACATTACGGCTTCTGTTCACACCATGTAATGTCCACACAGTCACACGTCTGTTATTACCTTATACTCCGAATATAAACTGAGAATTAATTCCTATCAAACAAGCAGCCGGACATCATTAACAAGGCCGGAGCCAGCGTGTCACCACCAGCTTATTATCGAGCACAGCCGAGGGGCCTAAACGTGCAAGAACAAAATCACCCGTCACCGAATCTTACAATTCAAAGAACAGGTTACATTGTTACCTTATATAATACAATGATTCACTGTATGTTACATAACTTGTGTTATACTCCAGAGCTGCACTCACTAATCTGCTGGTGCAATCACTGTGTACATACATTACTTATCTTGTACTGATCCTGAGTTACATCCTGTATTATACTCCAGAGCTGTACTCACTATTCTGCTGGTGCAGTCACTGTGTACATACATTACTTATCTTGTACTGATCCTGAGTTACATCCTGTATTATACTCCAGAGCTGCACTCACTATTCTGCTGGTGCAGTCACTGTGTACATACATTACTTATCTTGTACTGATCCTGAGTTACATCCTGTATTATACTCCAGAGCTGTACTCACTATTCTGCTGGTGCAGTCACTGTGTACATACATTACTTATCCTGTACTGATCCTGAGTTACATCCTGTATTATACTCCAGAGCTGCACTCACTATTCTGCTGGTGCAGTCACTATGTACATACATTACTTATCATGTACTGATCCTGAGTTACATCCTGTATTATACTCCAGAGCTGCACTCACTATTCTGCTGGTGCAGTCACTGTGTACATACATTACTTATCCTGTACTGATCCTGAGTTACATCCTGTATTATACTCCAGAGCTGCACTCACTATTCTGCTGGTGCAGTCACTATGTACATACATTACTTATCATGTACTGATCCTGAGTTACATCCTGTATTATACTCCAGAGCTGCACTCACTATTCTTCTGGTGCAGTCACTTTGTACATACATTACTTATCCTGTACTGATCCTGAGTTACATCCTGTATTATACTCCAGAGCTGCACTCACTATTCTGCTGGTGCAGTCACTGTGTACATACATTACTTATCCTGTACTGATCCTGAGTTACATCCTGTATTATACTCCAGAGCTGCACTCACTATTCTGCTGGTTGCAGTCACTGTGTACATACATTACTTATCCTGTACTGATCATGAGTTACATCCTGTATTATACTCCAGAGCTGCACTCACTATTCTGCTGGTGGAGTCACTGTGTACATACATTACTTATCCTGTACTGATCCTGAGTTACTTCCTGTATTATACTCCAGAGCTGCACTCACTATTCTGCTGGTGCAGTCACTGTGTACATACATTACTTATCCTGTACTGATCCTGAGTTACATCCTGTATTATTCTCCAGAGCTGCACTCATTATTCTGCTGGTGCAGTCACTGTGTACATACATTACTCATCCTGTACTGACCCTGAGTTACATCCTGTATTATACTCCCAGAGCTGTACTCACTATTCTGCTGGTGCAGTCACTGTGTACATACATTACTTATCCTGTACTGATCCTGAGTTTACATCTTGTATTATACTCCAGAGCTGCACTCACTATTCTGCTGGTGCAGTCACTGTGTACATACATTACTTATCCTGTACTGATCCTGAGTTACATCCTGTATTATACCCCAGAGCTGCACTCACTATTCTGGCTGGTGCAGTCACTGTGTACATACATTACTTATCCTGTACTGATCCTTGAGTTACATCCTGTATTATACTCCAGAGCTGCCACTCACTATTCTGCTGGTGGAGTCACTAGTGTAACATACATTACTTATCCTGTATGATCCTGAGTTACTTCCTGTATTATACTCAGAGCTGCACTCACTATTCTGCTGGTGCAGTCACTGTGTACATACATTACTTATCCTGCTACTGATCCTGAGTTACATCCTGTATTATTCCCAGAGCTGCACACATTCTTGCGGTTCACTGTGTACATACATTATTATCCTGTACTCTGAGTTACATCCTGTATTATCACTCCAAGCTGACTCACTATTCTGCTGGTGCAGTCTGTGTACATAAAAAACAAAAAAAAAAAAAAAAAAAAAAAAAAAAAAAAAAAAAAAAAAAAAAAAAAAAAAAAAAAAAACATTACATTATTACTGATCCTGAGTTAGCTGCAGCTGCACTCACTATTCTGCTGGTGCAGTCACTGTGTACATACATTACTTATCCTGTACTGATCCTGAGTTACATCCTTATTATTCTCCAGAAGAGTTACTTGCTTGGCCTGTAATATATACTCCTGAGTTACATCCTGAGGCTGCACTCACTATTCTGCTTCTACCTCATTTTAATAGTCCAGTCACAATTAGAGCTGCATTCACATTAATTTCTCCTGATTCGGTCATATCCAGAGCTGTAGTCATAGTTCTTCTGGAACCTGTCTTATACACTAGTCATATCCAGAGCTGCATTCACAGTTCTGCCAACCTCCTGTTACCAGAGAGCAATGCATTGTGGGGGATCTGTTGCTAGTCTCAGAGGCAGAGCTCATGTCTGACAGTGATATGATGGAATTACTTACTAGAGCAATCAGTAAAATGTTGCATGCAGCTCTGGTGAACTGTTGTAAATAATCAACCCTAGGGGATTAGCGGGATTTCCAGCGAGTGACGCAGTGGTCACCTATGACCCAACTGAGGGCCAGGCCTTGACAGTACCCCAAGTGCAGCCTGTGCACCCCCATAATTACCTCATAGGAAGTGGCCAAGAGCAGCGATTTCCCAGCTGCAATCTCATGAAGTGCATTTGGCCTAATCTCTGAATTATTAGCCGACAAAATATTAAATTAATTGATTTCATTTCGACTAAATGAAGCCGTTATTTCCCCCGAGACGCCATATTAAGCGCTCCCTCGTCTCCATTACCAGCCACACAACTGGTGTCACTAACATGTAGCGGTAATGTGATATAACAGTAATAGCGGCGGCAGTGATATAATGCTCTGGAGCTGGAAATGATTGCAAATTAATCCCATAATATTAGCATATTATTCATATTACGTATCGGCGTGGGCCGCGGGCTGAGGCTGGAACGCTCCATGTTTATGTAGCTGTTTATGTAGTGATGGCCCTTTAATTAAATTGGAAGGTTGGATACAATATGATACATCACATAAATATCCTATAAAGGCATGAAGTTATGTATAAAAGAGAATATTCATCAATGGCGCCGCTCGTAGCGGAAGCACGCAGGTGTTCGCAGGAGCCAAGGTCTCTGGATGGCTGATATGACGTGAGATACTGGAAGAAAAACATATTTGCATCCAGTACGATGAATCCTGTCAGTCTGAGCGCTGTAAAAATAGATCAGAGAGAAGGTGCCAGCCGGCGCGTGTAGCTGATGTCAAAGGAAAAGAGATGATTAAAATATCTAATGAGGAATACAAGTCTGAGCTCAGCAACCGCCACACACAGCAATCACACAACAATCAGCAGCCGCCAGATGGGACACAATCCGCGATGTGTTACCTCCCTGAAGGCGAGGGAGGCCTCCATGTCTCCTCTGAAAAATAGATATTCTACAATGTATCATCAGAAAGTGTAAATATTGTTATTAGGAATTGGCATAAAACTAATGGAATGCTGCAGTTCTCAAGTTCGCCACTAGATGTCGGCGCATAAGACCGCACCACAGATTGACACATCCTCATTTTCCAATCTGCTGTGAAACTGAATCTTATCATTTCATTATCGGGGCAGTATGATGGTTAGTGATAGAATGACAGCTCTGTTGTACTGACGGAGCCTGGAGAAAATGACTTTACACTTCTTCTGGTGACAGACCGTCCAAATGACACAGAGCAGGGAGAGGGGCGATCTGGGTGGCGTCACATTTTAACTTGCATTACTAAAAGAGCAGAGAAAGGGGGAAATATGCAATTAAAAAGGTGTAGGTGCCAGCTGGTTGCTATAGGTCCAGCGTTTTTAACCTTAGTGCAGGTGCTCCAAGGTAAATTTGACATTGCATGGCACCCATTCAAATACAGTATATGGCCACACTGTGCAGCAGCTCTCCTCTCTCTCTCTCTCTCTGATACCTCTCTACTATTTGCAGTAGTTCTCCACTTTTTGTAGTGTCTGTCATCACTCTACAATGATTCTCCTCTCTCTGCAGCAGCTCTCTCCTCTTTGCAGTAGCTTTCCTCTCTCTCTTTCTTCAGCGGCTCTCCACTCTCTGAAGCAGATCTCCACTCTCTACAATAGGTCTCCACTTTTTGCAGTAGCTCTCCATGATCTACAGTAAATCTTCTCTCTTTGTAGAGTCTCTTCACTATATCCAGCAGCTCTCCACTCTATGCAGTTGCTTTTCACTCTCTACAATGGCTCTCTACTCTCTACAGTGGCTCTTCATTCTCTGCAGTGTCCCTCCACTCTCTACAATGGTCCTCTACCCTCTGCATTGGTTCTCCACTCTCTCTACAATGGCTTTACACTCTTTGCTGTAGCTTTCCACCCTCTCCAGTAGCATTTCATTCTCTGCAATGGTTATCCATTCTCTGTAGTAGTTGTCTACTCTCTACAGTGGCTCTCCATTCTCTGCAGTGGTTCTCCACTCTCTTCAGCAGCTCTCCACTCACTACAATGGCTCTCTACTCTCTTCAGCAGCTCTTTACTCTCAACAGTGACTCTCCATTCTCTGCCATGGTTCTCCACTTTCTGCAGCAGCTCTCCAAACTCTACAGTGGCTTTTCATCCACTTCAATGGTTCTCCACTCTCTACAGTGCCTCTTCAGTCTCTGAAGCAGCTCTCCACTCTCTACAGTGGATGTTCATTCTCTGCAATGGTTCTCTACTCTCTGCAGCAGCTCTCCACTCTCTGTAGCAGCTCTCCACTCTCTGCAGTGGCTCTCCACTTTCTGCAGCAGCCCTCCACTCTCTACAGTGGCCCTCTTACCTATGCATTGGTTCTCCACTCTCTCTAAAATGGCTCTCTACTATCAGCAGCAGCTCTCCACTCTCTACAATGGCTCTCTACGCTCTGCATTGGTTCTCCACTTTCTGCAGCAGCTCTCCACTCTCTACAGTGGATGTTCATTCTCTGCAATGGTTCTCTACTCTCTGCAGCAGCTCTCCACTCTCTGTAGCAGCTCTCCACTCTCTGCAGTGGCTCTCCACTTTCTGCAGCAGCCCTCCACTCTCTACAGTGGCCCTCTTACCTCTGCATTGGTTCTCCACTCTCTCTAAAATGGCTCTCTACTATCAGCAGCAGCTCTCCACTCTCTCCAGTGGCTCTCCTCTCTCTGCAGCAGCTCTCCCATCTCTGCAGCAGCTCTCCTCTCTTTTCATCAGCAGACCCCCCTTATGGCATTCGTTAGCTATGCGCAGTGATTGTCCAGATGGAAAAACCTTTTCAATAGTCAAGTTATGGAATGAATTATGAGAAATCTATATTTATTCCCAGAACAGTCCGCGTCAGATTTCTCACCAGTCTGGAAAAAGTCATTCACTTTAAATTTTCACTAAATCTGGACTTTGTTTCTTACATAATTATTGAAACATTGGCTATAAAATAAGGGATAAAATTCTATAAAATTATCCTATTAGAAGTGGAAGCAGAACGCGGAGGTTAATTGTCCTGAAAATGGAGGTGATGGAAGTCTACACCCTAAAAAATACTAAGTGTTCACAGCCGCCGATCACCGCCATCCAACTATGGAATATGGAGCTGACTGGTCTTGGGCCGCTCGCCTTCTGTATCCCCCACTTTTATAGAACTTTCTCCATAATCCTTCCTTCTCCTTTTATAAGGGATTAAGGGGCTTATTCTATAAAAGAACTTAATGGAGGAAACTGGTTATGTTGTAACTTTTCCGATGTCACATCCGATAATTTTCAGGTCATTTGTACGTTTTATGCAGTGATTTATAATCTAATGTACGATAATCAGGGACAGAGAGTTTGCTTGAAATTGATGTCAGAAACTAAATTTACAGCAAAACTTAAAGTTATCAAAAATGCAAAAATTCTGAATCAACTCCTTTTCCAGAATAGGATAAAGATCCATAATGGCCTGTAATGCTAGACATCGGACAGGCAATCCAGAGATCTACGGGTATAAATCCGGTGTCTACTTCATGTGGTTCCTGACTTTACACTATTTATACTGTATGTACGGTATAGACCTGATACAAAGAGCTGAGTAGGTGCAGGGTTTGGGCTTCCTTTCCCTCCAGTACTTCACTTGTTTATACATCTTGATAGAAAGTTTCCGCTTGATACATTGTTTGTAGCTCATTTCCTAAGCAATGTGTTTACTATTGGTTTGTCTCTCTGTACACAGACCTGTCCAGAGTGAGGACATCAGGGAGTTTTTTAGACTTTAACCCCCCCCAATAATCCAGAACATCTGATAATCTGCTATCAGTCACATCCCCAGTGCTGCCAGATAAAAGGATTCCTTCCTGACCTGACACAAGGTCTTGATGATGACCCCTCGTCTCTGCCATTTCAAGGGCGATTCCTGAAGGTTCTTGTAAATTTACCTCTAAGGTTACTTTCACACTAGCGTTTTTAAATTCCGGTATTGAGTTCCGTCATAGGGGCTCAATACCGGAATAAAACGATTCCGTTTTGTCCCCATTCATTGTCAATGGGGACAAAACTGAACTGAAGACAACGTAGGCTCCTGAAAGCATTCCGTTCCGTCTTCAGACCGGAGAACAAACCGCAGCATGCTGCAGTTTTCTCTCCGGTCCAGGCATCCGCACCAAGACGGATCCGGAATGACCCCCAATGCAAATCAATGAAAGTTAAGAAAGTTTATTTTTTGCAGAATAAAATCTTTCCTGAACTTTGTGTCAAGGAAGCGAAATATCCGATCAGTGAATTCAGACCCTGAGAAGATGAAGAATTTACTAAACTTTGGAGGATTTCACAAAGGAAATTCTAAAGATGGAGGGAAGACATTTCTCTGCTGCACACTTAACCCTTAGGCCACCTGCCCTCGGTCGTGTCTGTACTTCGATATGCGGAATACTGATCCCTTCTGAGGCATTCTGCATTTTTCTCAATCTCATCAATAGAAACAACTATTTTCGTCTGCAGTAGATCATGTTGTATAATTTGTGGAACAGCTTCATGGATTTGCTAATCATATGGGTCGGCGTGCTCACTCAGCACATGAATGAAAAATCCAGTCATGTGCATGAGGCCTTAATGATCTCATAGAGCAGGGACTCTGACAACTTCATTTACATATGCAGTAGAATGGTTGTCACACCTTCAGTTGTCAGTATGTCGCCTCAATTGTTGTCAGGCAGGAATCCCTGGACCTGGAGCTTTCTTCTTGCACCTGTAATTGGGAAATATCAGAGGATCTGATGGTTTTGCAGACGTGAGGCTGGTATTGAGTCGCCCGCTTGTCACAGGAGCAGCCATTACTGCTTCTTATATTGAGGGATTTGGAGAATTTCTGTCTTGAAGCTCAGGACATCTGCTCCGTGCTGTTTTCCATGGAGGTGTTATGGGGAAGGCTGCACTTCAATTATAAGATGGAGAAGTGAGAATCCACATTATTGAGCCTGCAATAAATAGATCTGACAGGGCCACCTCAGCGGGGGAGGGGGGATTTAAAGGAGCATTCTGCTGTGAGGAGCCGGATACAACACGAGGACGTGACCTGTGTGCACAGGGCTAGAAACACGCAATATGTCACACATGTCTCATACAAAGTGAGACAATGGAGGCGAGCGGCTTCAGATCCTTAAAGCTGCTCTCCAAGCTCCTCCCACTTACATAGGCCCCTCCCTATTAGTTAGACCCCTCCCACTTAATGAAGCATCTCCTTATAGTTCTTACTGTATTCCTGATTCCATTAGGTTGTGCTTATACATAGCAGCCAAACAGAACAAGCAGAATTGCAGTGTAAAGCATGGAGAAGAAACCAAGCAGCAGCCTGACTATGTGAAACTCTAACAGACTAATCTGTGGCCAATAATCATCATGGATGGGTTGAAATGTAATTGAGCGTTTGTCACTGAAGGGAATGAACAGCAGTGAAGAATCAGCCATAGGCGGCTCGTGTAGACTGGTGTGGAGCTCTCCATATCACTCCCTAGTGGTCGGAATCAGAACTGCAGCTTGATTGATCGATGTATTTATTTGTATTATTTTCAGTATTTATTCATTTTGTGAACATTTGGATACTTTTGTGCCCTCTACTTCTGTGTGATTCTCATCATCCTGGAGGACTTTTCTCCATTTCCGTGTCCATGTCTGAAGGCTGCGGGCGGCTCCGCTCTGGGGCTTCATTGCTGCATTTATAATTTGGGTGACACAAATCCTTGATTGATATTAATGGCTCTGAGACTTTTGCAGGACGTGAGGCGGTGAGACACGTCCGGCTGCCGGGCTCGGGCCTTCGGCTCAGGTTTCGGACCATAAAACCTTGATTCCCTTGAATGTTCGGAGCGTTAGATATTTTCTCTTCGTCTCCTTGGATGGGGAAGGTGATGGAAAATATAAGCTTCAGGGAAGCACAGGAACAATTCAAAAAGTTTCAAAAAGTCAACAAGTTTTTGTCAATTTTAATAGAATAAAACTAAATTGTGAAATGTGAGATTTTTTTTTAGGAATATGATTCATTTTCATAGAATAACTTTGATTTCAGATCAGATCTTTGATATCAGTAGACATAAATCAGATACGACCTCACAGTGTAAGACATTAGATCATTCATAATACCAGTATACTGGGGCACCAAGGGCCAACGGTGCCACGCCAATCCACTTTTATGTTAGTATAAGGCATATCTGTGCCCATATAATACCATCCACACCTGTGCCCATATAATACCATCCACAGCATGGCCCATATGCACTCACACCTGTGAGTTAGCCAGCAACCTGTGGCCCATATAATACCATCCACACTTTTACCAACCTGTGCGTGGCCATATTTCCCCACATGTATCATCCATCCACCTGTGCCCATATATACACCTGTGCCCATAAAACCTGTGGCTCATATAGATATACCATTGCCTATATGTCATTTGATCGATCCAGTGCCATATGATCCACAGTCCTTGCACCATTATAATACCATCCACACCTGTGCCTAGTAATCATCCACACCTGTGCCCATATACCATCCCACCTGTGCCTAATATCATCCACACTCCTGTGCCCATATAAATAGATCCACACCTGTGGCCCATTATAATACCATCCACACCACATGTGCCTATATAAATACCATCACACCATGATGCCATATATATCCACACCTGTGCCCAATATATACATCCACACACTGTGCCTATTATAATACTCATAACTGTGCCCGATATAATACCATCCACACCTGTGCCATATAATACCATCCACACTGTGCCCATAATACACCAAACCTGTGCTATTATCATCATCACAGCTGTGCCTATATATCATCCACACCTGTGCTAGATACCATCCACACCTGTGCCCATATACCATATCTGTGCCCATATATACCATCCACACCTGTGCCCATGCCCTATATCCATCCACTGTGCCATATAATACCATCCACACCTGTGCCCATATATACCATGAAACCTGTCCATATACCATCCACACCTGTGCCATATAATACCATCCACCACTGTGCCCATATATACCAATAACCTGTGCATAAATACCATCACACTGTGCCTATTATACATACACACTGTCCTACCATACCATGCCACACCTGTGCCCATATAATACATCCACCCACACACCTGTGCTATATATACCATCATCCAACCTGTGCCATACATATACATCCACACCTGTGCCTATATAATCCATCCACACCTTGCCCATATAATACCACCTAATACCATCCACACCTGTGCCATATAATACATCCACCACCTGTGCCTATATACCATACCTGTGCCATATAATACCATCCACACTGTGCCTGTGTATAATACCATCCACACCTGTGGCCATATATACCATCCACACCTGTGCCCATATAATACCATCCACACCTGTGCCATATAATATCCATCCAATGCCCCATACCATCACATGTGCCCATAATCCAATGCCCATCCACACCTGTGCCCATATAATATCCACCATCCACACCTGTGCCCATATAATACCATCCACACCTGTGCCCATATAATACCATCCACACCTCTGCCCATATACCATCCACACCTATGCCCATATAATACCATCCACACCTATGCCCATACAATAGCATCCACAGCTGTGTCTATAGCATTGCCATGATGCCTAGTCATAGTACTCTGCCCACCGTCCACACCCTCTGTACATTATTCGCAGTGCCCATTACCAGCGGCGCCTCTCCTGTCCACCGCCTGTAGAAAATTTAATAAACTAGAATTTCATCAAAAAGTTAATTTATTTCAGTAATTCAATTAAAAAAGTGAAGCTGATATATTCTGTAGATTCGTTCCACACAGAGTGATGTATCTCTTAATTTCTTTCAATATTGATGATTCTGGATTCTGAGTATTGTAGCCTCATGATACTACACTCTAATGACGTAAGCAACACAAAACAGGTCTTCTAAGCCTTTAAGTGGTCCCTTAATCTGGTTCAATGGCCTACACAATGAAGGGGAAGACTGCTGACTTGACAGTTGTCCAGAAGACAGTCAAGTGCTGTATTCAAGCATATTAATGGAAAGTTGAGAGGAAGGAAAATTGGTGGTAGAAAAAGGTGCACAAACAACAGGGAGAACCGCAGCCTTGATAGGATTGTTAAGAAAAAGGAGATTGACAAGGAGTGGACTGCTGCTGGAGTCAGTGCCTCCACCTCACACAAATGTATCCAGAACATGGCCTACAAGTGTCGTATTCATTGTGTGACTTGGCACCGGCCCACCCTGCCAAAATACCAATACCTGATGTAATAACCAGGGTATCCGCAGACCCGCCTGACCTAAACCCCATGGAGAATCACCAGAGGAGCTGAAGGCCGCTATCACCTGGGCTTCCATGACACCTCAGCAGAGGCACAGGACTGGCTTCTCAGTAGGCTAATATTTCCCAAAAATAATTTTTAATTGGTTTTTCTATAATCTTCTAATCTTCTGAGATAGTCCTGTCATTGGTCCCATTGGAGGAGCAGCCCCTGTGAACCCTCTCTCCTCCATAGACCACATCCAGCATGGAGACAATCCGCCCGGACCCTGGAATCCACCTTCTCCGAGCGCTTTAATGGCAGCACGTAATCTCGCTCTCCAAGCTCGTAAATCACGACGAGTTGTAAGTGGACAATATATTCCTGGCTCTGGGCGAGCTCGGTTAGAGCATAATAAAAGTAAATAGACTTTTTGAGGAGGTTTATAGTATCCTCTGCTATCGAGAAGAAGAGATATCACATCTATAAACCGGAGCCAGTGGCTCGGTAAACAGCCGTTCAGATGACTGGCTGCTCCCATAACGCCGCACCGCAGCGAAGAGGCCGACAGCACAGACGCAGAGGGCGGAGACCGCGGACAAGCGGCTCCTTTATTGTCACTTATATCCCAATCTCAGGCAATCTGACCAAAACGACCACTGGAAGGATGAAAGGAGCCATGAACTGGACCGGAGGGAAAACCTAATGATGTCTGTGAGTTAGCGGCCTCCACAGGCTCCCGCGTGACTGCTTCCTGAATGTCGCCGCTGAATTGGATAGTGGCAGGAGGGTGGATGTAGCTGTGATTAGAGGAGCCCCCTCCCCAGTAAATAAAGTCCTTGTCCGTCCTGTCCGCAGGTCAACACAGTCTATTCATTTATGTCTGCACCCGGGAAAGCTGGGTGATAAAAATCATTACAGGAGTGGTCACCCAGCTTACCCAGGCTCCTGAATGGCAGATCTATCCAATCATGTGGTATAGAGCTCCAATAGTGTTTAACACCCAACTTTCCTAGGAGCAGATATAGCAGGAGAGGGGAAGGAGGTGACCAGGGCAGCTGACTAGAGGAGAGCTATAAGGGATGCACACTGGACAAAGACTTTAAAGCACCAGGTGGTACAGAACGTACACTGATCCGCTCCCAGGTGGACTGTCAAGTAAAAAACCAGACAGATGACCTGCATGACGCACAGCGATTAGACGACGAGGATGCATCACCACAATGAAGACACTTTACCTTTAAGGACTCAGGTCATCTCTGCATCATTTTTCCAAAAATCGACTCAAGCTTTCCATCCATTATGGCTTTGAATGCATTATTGTGGGAACATTTCATGCAGTCAGCACTCTTAACCACTGAGCCATCGCATCCTTCTCTCAGAATCGTCCATCAGCCGCCATTTTGCTGTTAATTTTAAAGCACCAGAACAGAAAAACTGCTGTGGCGGCCTCTTCATCTCCGGAGGCGACGCTGCCAGCTATGGGATTCCCTAAGAAAGAAGCATTGGGCTGTCTATATATCAATATCAGTATTTATGGCACCAGCGCGGAGGGTCAATCAATCTGTATCTCGTGAATAGAAGGCGATTTAACCCCAGGGTCTGCGTACTGCGCCGCAAATCAGTCAATTCATGAGTATGAAGGTGTGTGAATGGGTTTTCTGATTCTCAGTGATGTCAATGGAACAAATACAAATAATAGAGATAAAATGTATCAAATCATCACTGTGGCTCCTGGCGGCGAATCCTTGGATGGAGATCTACGAAAGGAAGGCAAAGATCGCTCATGTTCAAGGTGAGGCCTCTTTTCATGATGGGTATTAACAGTAATACTTTCCCAGTCACATCACAAACAACCGTCTCAATGTCTCATTCCCTCTCTGCTGCCGGAGCCAATATCTCTAATCCGACTGGAAAAGTCTGCGTCCGCTCAGCTGTGACAGGGAGAGAAGGTCGTGTTTATTGCAAACTGCATATAAAGATGATGAGGCCTGGATGAGATGGAAAACGCAATACTCAACGTGGTTGAAATCATAGCCCCGCCACATAATCAGCGTTTATAAAGGGAAATCAGGATTTAGGATTTACTGAGGAAAGAGATGAAACCAAAAATGAAAAAATGTAAAGAGAAAGGAAACAAACTATCAGAAATAAAAGAAGAGAAAACACAACAAATAAACAGATAAATATCAATAAATAGAGTCAGTGCTAAATAACAAATAATCGGCTGGCTGCTCTCACAATGCATCAAGTCACAATTAGTATCACACCAATAGCAAGCTACTGAGAATATCAAGAGTGTCAAGGATGTTCAATTGTCAACCTGAGCAAACAAGCATAAGTCTCAGATATCAGAGGAAATAAACTCACAAAACAAGCTACGGTATATAATCTATCCACTGGATAACGGGTCAAAGCCATTACAGGGCGAGAATGTAACTGTCATCACCCTGCATCTTATGTACAATAATATAACCACTATTATACGGCTCCTATGTACCAGAATATAACTACTATAATACTGCCCCTATGTACAAGAATATAACCACTATTATACGGCTCCTATGTACCAGAATATAACTACTATAATACTGCCCCTATGTACAAGAATATAACTACTATAATACTGCTCCTATGTACAAGAATATAACTACTATAATACTGCTCCTATATACAAGAATATAACTACTATAATACTACCTCCTATGTACAAGAATATAACTACTATAATACTGCTCCTATGTATAAGAATATAACTACTATAATACTGCCTCCTATGTACAAGAATATATCTACTATAATACTGCTCCTATTCAGATTAACTACTATATCTGCTCCTATGTACAAGAATATAACTACTATAATACTGCTCCTATGTACAAGAATATAACTACTATAATACAGCTCCTATGTACAAGAATATAACTACTATAATACTGCTCCTATGTATAAGACCATAACTACTATAATACTGCTCCTATGTACAAGAATATAACTACTATAATACTGCTCCTATGTACAAGAATATAACTACTATAATACTACTGCTCCTATGTACAAGAATATAACTACTATAATACTGCTCCTATGTACAAGAATATAACTACTATAATACTGCTCCTATGTACAAGAATATAACTACTATAATACTACTGCTCCTATGTACAAGAATATAACTACTATAATACTACCTCCTATGTACAAGAATATAACTAGTATATACTGCTCCTATATACAAGAATATAACTACTATAATATACTACCTATGTACAAGAATATAACTACTATAATACTGCTCCTATGTACAAGAATATAACTAATAATATAATCTTGCTCTATATACAAGAATATAACTACTATAATACTACTACGCTCCTAGCTACAACAATATAACTACTATAATACTGCTCCTATGTACAAGAATATAACTACTATAATACTGCTCCTATGTACAAGAATATAACTACTATAAATACTGCTCCTATGTACAAGAATATAACTACTATAATACTGCTCCTATGTACAAGAATATAACTACTTAATACTGCTCCTATGTACAAGAATATAACTACTATAGATAATACTGCTCCTATGTACGAATATAACTACTATAATACTGCTCCTGTACAAAGATACAAGAATATAACTACTATAATACTGCTCCTATGTAAAGAATATAACTACTATAATACTGCTCCTATGTACAAGTAATATACTACTATAATACTGCTCCTATACGAATATAACTATATATGAATGTACAAGAATATAACTAATAATACTGCCTCCTATGTACAAGAATATAACTACTATAATACTGCTCCTATGTACAAGAATATAACTACTATAATACTGCCTCCTATGTACAAGAATTATAACTACTATATATACTGCTCCTATGTACAAGAATATAACTACTATAACTACTGCTCCTATAATACAACAGAATATATACTACTATATATACTTACTCCTATGTACAAGAATATAAGCTACTATAATACTAGCCTCCTATGTACAAGAATATAACTACTATAATACTGCTCCTATGTACAAGAAATATAACTACTATAATACTGCTACCTATATACAAGAATATAACTACTATACTAATGCTCCTATGTACAAGAATATAACTACTATAATACTGCTCCTAGTGTACGTAGAGAATAATAACTACTATAATACTGCCTCCTATGTACAAGAATATAACTACTATAATACTGCTCCTATGTACAAGAATATAAACTACTACTAATACAAGATACTTGGTACAAGAATTCCTCCTATGTACAAGAATATAACTACTATAATACTGGCTCCTATGTACAAGAATATAACTACTATAATACTGCCTCCTATGTACAAGAATATAACTATCTATAAACTACTATAATACTTGCTGCTCCTATGTACAAGAATATAACTACTATAATACTGCTCCTATGCTCCTATTATGTACAAGACTATATAACTACTACTAATAATACTGCTCCTATGTACAAGAATATAAACTACTATAATACTATATACTGCTCCTATGTACAAGAATATAACTACTATAATACTGCCTCCTATATACAAGAATATAACTACTATATAATACTGCCTACTATGTATGTACAAGAATATAACTACTATAATACTGCCTCCTATGTACAAGAATATAACTACTATAATTACTGCTACTACTATATTACAAGAATATAACTACTATAATACTGCTCCTATGTACAAGAAAATAACTACTATAATACTGCTCCTATGTACAAAGAATATAAACTACTATAATACTGCTCCTATGTACAAGAATTATAACTACTATAATTACTGCTGCCTATGTAAAGAATATAACTACTATAATACTGCTCCTATGTACAAGAATATAACTACTATAATACTGCTCCTATGTACAAGAATATAACTACTATTAATATGTACTGCTACAAGAATATAACTACTAAATACTGCTCCTGTGTACAAGAATATAACTACTATAATACTGCCTCCTATGTACAAGAATATAACTACTATAATACTGCTCCTATGTACAAGAATATAACTACTATAATACTGCTCCTATGTACAAGAATATAACTACTATAATACTGCTCCTACGTACAAGAATATAACTACTATAATACTGCCCTATGTACAAGAATATAACTACTATAATACTGCTCCTATGTACAAGAATATAACTACTATAATACTGCTCCTGTGTACAAGAATATAACTACTATAATACTGCTTCCTATGTACAAGAATATAACTACTATAATACTGCATCCTTGTACAAGAATATAACTACTATATTACTGCTCCTATGTACAAGAATATAACTGCTATAATACTGCCTCCTATGTACAAGAATATAACTACTATAATACTGCTCCTATGTACAAGAATATAACTACTTAATACTGCTCCTATGTACAAACTACTAATACTGCTCCTATGTACAGAATATAAACTACTATAATACTGCTCCTACGTACAAGAATATAACTACTATAATACATGCTCCTATGTACAAGAATATAACTACTATAATACTTGCTCCTGTACAAGCTATGTGTACTAAGAATATAACTACTATAATACTGCTCCTATGTACTGACAGAATATAACTACTATAATACTGCCTCCTATGTATAAGAATATAACTACTATAATACTGCTCCTATGTACAAGAATAAACTACTATAAATACTGCTCCTATGTACAAGAATATAACTACTATAATACTGCATCCTATGTACAAGAATATAACTACTATATTACTGCTCCTATTAAGTACTGCTATAATACTGCCTATGTACAGGAATATAATATAACTGCTATAATACCTCCTATGTACAAGAATATAACTACTATAATTACTGTACTCCTATGTACAAGAATATATGTACAGAATATACTATAATACTGCTCCTATGTACAAGAATATAACTACTATAATACTGCTCCTATGTACAAGAATATAACTACTATAATACTGCTCCTATGTACAAGAATAAACTACTATAAATACTAACTCTATGTACAAGAATATAACTACTATAATACTGCCTCCTATGTACAAGAATATAACTACTATAATACTGCTCCTATGTACAAGACTATAACTATTATTAGTGCACAAGAATATAACTACTATAATACTGCTCCTATGTACAAGAATATAACTACTATAATACTGCTCCTATGTACAAGAATATAACTACTATATAATACTGCTCCTATGTAACAAGAATATAACTACTATAATACTGCTAACCTATGTACAAGAATATAACTACTATAATACTGCCTCCTATGTACTAAAGAATATAACTACTATAATACTGCTCCTATGTACAAGAATATAACTACTATAATACTTGCTCCTGTGTACAAGAATATAACTACTATAATACTGCTCCTGTGTACAAGAATATAACTACTATATACTGCTCCTATGTACAAGAATATAACTACTATAATACTGCTCCTATGTACAAGAAATAAACTGCTAATATGCTCCCTATGTAACAAGAATACTACTAGTAACTACTATAATACTGCTCCTATGTACAAGAATATAACTACTATAATACTGCTCCTATGTACAAGAATATAACTACTATAATACTGCCTCCTATGTACAAGAATATAACTACTATAATACTGCTCCTATGTACAAGAATATACTGCTCCTATATACTACTATAATACTGCTCCTGTGTACAAGAATATAACTACTATAATACTGCTCCCTGTGTACAAGAATATAACTACTATAATACTGCTCCTATGTACAAGAAATAACTACTATAATACTGCATCCTATGTACAAGAATATAACTACTATATAATACTGCTCCTATGTACAAGAATATAACTACTATAATACTGCTTCCTATGTACAAGAATATAACTACTATAATACTGCTCCTACGTACAAGATATAAACTACTATAATACTGCCTCCTATGTACAAGAATATAACTACTATAATACAACTATATAATACTTGCATCCTATGTATAAGAATTATAACTACTATTAATATTTGCTCCTATGTACAAGAATATAACTACTATAATACTGCCCCCTATGTACAAGAAATAACTACTATAATTACTGCATCCTATGTACAAGAATATAGACTTACTATAATTACTGCTCCTAAGTACCAAGAATATAACTGCTATAAATTACTAGCTCCTATGTACAGGGAATCATAACTGCTATAATACTTGCTCCTAATGCTACAAGAATAGTAACTACTATAATTACTGCTCCTATGTAACAAGAATATAAACTACTATAATACTTGGCCTCCTATGTACAAGAATATACACTACTATAATTACTGCTCCTATGTACAAGGAAGATAACTGACGTATAATACTTGCTCCTATGTACAAGAATATAACTACGTATAATTACTGCCTCCTATGTATAGAAATATAACTGACCGTAATCAATACTGCTCCTATGTACAAGATTATAACTTACTTATAATACTGCTCCTATGTACAAGAATTATAAACTACTATAATACTGCTCCTATGTACAGGAATATAACTACTATAATACTGCTCCTATGTACAAGAATATAACTACTATAATACTGCTCCTATGTACAAGAATATAACTACTATAATACTGCTCCTATGTACAAGAATATAACTACTATAATACTGCCCTCTATGGAGATGTGGATGGACTGAGTCTGTTCTCCCGGTGAGTTTTCGTTCCTGTGTGCCGGATTCTGTGTCTGGACCTCGGCTCCTCTTCTGCTCGCTGTTAATCAGATGTTGATTAGAGACTTTCTCTCGGTATAATTTAATCTGCAGATTTCTTGCTCGGCCCTGTCTAATTATTTCATTCTTCGGAGCGCTCTGCGGAGGATGAATTATAAGCCTATAATATCTCGCATTGTTCTCTCTGCTGTGTTTTAACCTTTCACCAGGTTTTATGGCGGTGGTGACTGGGGAGCGCTGCACTTCGTCTCCATTAGACACTTTCTTGGGTTTTTCTGTTTTCCTTTTTGTATTTTTTTGGATCCGGAGCTTTTAATTTGTCAGTGAATGGAGGAGAATTGATGTTTTCTGCCTCTCCGACCACCACAGATGACGCTGCGCTCACAGTCACATTTCCAGCTCCTCTGATGTATTTTCCACGTGTGATATTTTATATTTTTACGTATCTTTCAGCTGCTCTCAGCAGATCTACAATACCCCGAGAAATATGAATATGGGGGCGCAATTCCCAGAGGCAGATGCTTCACCCCCCGCATTTAATGCAATTTTACAATATGCTACCAAATCTGAACCATGAGGCGCAATCACTTAAAACTTAAGGGCCGAAAGGGCCACAGATGGGACTCAGACTGGGCCGATGTGTCATGTGACTCCTTTCAGCTTCCCTGATTGGCAGGACAAGGGGGTATCAGGGGCACAGAGGTATAAATTACACGATGGACTTGGGGCAGGTTACAGATGTTGCACTGGGGGTCAGGGATGTACTGGGAACTTAAAGTTGCCCTGGAAAAAAAACTAAAAGTGGCCCCATGTTGTAGCTGGTTCCAAGAGAAAACAAGGTGGTGCAACAAAATTAGTCAAGGACGGTAGACGGTAGACGGGTCCAGCAATACCGCAGTGCAGCGCATAATACCGCCCCAGCAGATCCAAATATTACAAAGTAGCATAAAATATTGCCCCAGCAGAAGTCTTTTCGTGGAACAGTCAGCAGGGTGGGGCAGTCAGCAGAGGGGAGCAGTCAGCAGGATGGCACAATTGCCAGAATATAGCAGTCAGCAGAATGTAACAATCAGCAGGGTGGAGCAGTCAGCAGAATGGAGCAATCAGCAAGATAGAACAATCAGCAGGGTGGTGCATTGGGCAGGGTGGAGTAGTCAGCAGGATAGAACAATCAGCATGGTGGAGCATTGGGAAGGGTGGAGCAGTCAGCAGGATAGAGCAGTCAGTAGGGTGGAGCAGTCAGCAGAGGGGAGCAATCAGCAGGGTAGCATAAGTGGCAGGGTAGAGCAGTCAGCAGGATAGAACAATCAGCAGGATTGAGCAGTCTGCAGGATGGAGCAGTCAGCAGGGTGAAGCAGTCAGCAGGATGGAGCAGTCAGCAGGATGGTACAATTGCCAGAATATAGCAGTCAGCAGAATGTAGCAATCAGCAGGGGTGGAGCAGCAGAGTCAGCAGAGGAGTGGAGCAATCAGGCAGTCAGCAAGGTCAGCAGTCAGCAGTGATCAGCAAAGCAGTCAGCAGAATAGAACATGGAGGGTGGAGCAGTCAGCAGGGTAGAGCAGTCAGCAGGTCAGCAGAAGCAATCAGGAGGGTGGAGCAGCAGTCAGCAGAATAGAAGCATGGAGCAGTCAGCAGGTGGAGCAGAGTCAGCAGGGGTGGAGCAGTCTGCAGAATGGAGAACAATTCAGGAGGGTGGAGCAGTCAGCAGAATAAAGTAGCAAAACAACGAGAGGTGGGAGCAGTCATCAGCAGGGGGCGAGTCACAGAATAGAACAATCCGGAGGGTGGAGCAGTCATAGCAGGGTGGAGCAGTCTCAGCAGAATAGCAGGGTAGCAGCAGAATAGAACAATCCGGAGGGTGAGGCAGCAGTCGGAGGGTGGAGCAGTCTGCAGAATAGAACAATCAGGAGGGTGGAGCAGTCAGAGCAGGGTGGAGCAGTCTGCAGAATAGAACAATTCGGAGGGTGGAGCAGTCAGCAGAATAGAACAATCCAGAGGGTGGAGCAGTCATCAGGGTGGAGCAGTCAGCAGGGTGGAGCAGTCTGCAGAATAGAACAAACCAGAGGGTGGAGCAGTCTGCAGAATAGAACAATCCGGAGGGTGGAGCAGTCAGCAGGCCATTTTGCGGAACCCAGAACAGAAGGATGGAGGGACTTATGTTGCAGTTGATGCAGCTTTTTGTGATGTTCTCCTTTGATGCATTGCTGCCGCCCGTTACCCTTAATGCAATAAGTCAATGAATGCACAATTTAATTCCCCCCCCCCCCCAGAACAGAGGGCGCAGGGTGAGAACGTGCGGCACAGAGTCTGGGAGGCGTCTTGCACGCTCCTCTCGCCCTGGGCGCCGCTGCTCATATTATATTCAGCATTTGTTAAGTGACTTTCTTCAGGTTCATTTATCATTTGGCAGAAAATATTTATAAATGAGATTACATCAAATATTCTCGCAAACCCCGATCATTACAAGAGATTAATTCTGGACTCCAGACTCCATTAAGTGCCTTGATGCAGATTCCCAGCCAGGACCGGGGCTGTCATCTATTTCTGCCCTCCCCCGGTGTCACCGGGCCATGCTGGGATTCTCATTAAGCTCACGCGAGCTGTCTCCCTGTGCAGCCCGAGCAGGCAGCGACTCACCTCAGAAATCATTAAGCAGGCAGGAGCTGCAATCTACAACCGCCGAGCAGCGGATAATCACTCAGGGCCTGAATCATGTTCTCCCATAAATGAGCATTTTGAAGAGAGAGGGAGAAAAATCACACAAGTGTCTCCTTCTCTCCTCCGCCAAATGAGATCTTGGAAATTAGATTATCCTGCGAGATGACTCCGACCACGGTGCCGGCACAAGGCCACGGGTATGGATTTCATGGAGGCTGTTCAGACTGGTGGGGCAAGGCAACAATCTTTATGGCAACAATGTAACTAAAGAAGAACTCTGCCCACACATGACTGCTGCAGACCTCACCCAGCCACATGGGGAGGGTGAATAATCCTGTGTCCCCTACCCCCATCATAGCGCAATGTCATAATAGCCCCCATTTACTGATGTGATTGCCTCTAGACTGTGAAGTATAATGGACAACTGCCCCCAGCATCATCCTTGTATGGATTCGCCTCTGGCTCTCAAGAGGCCAATATCTGAGGCCGAGTCGAAATTGCTCTGATAAAGGAAATTTCATCATACAATCCATTGTGAGGGGCTCTCACTCAGTACTATGGTGGGGCACTACCGATTATTCTGTGGGTGCACTTTATATAGGCTTCTAAGTGCCACTTATCATTCCTACTATCAGCCAAGGTGAGGGGCCATTGCTCAGTATTATGGTGGGTGGACCCTTGAGCTGAGTGGGTGCCATAGCTCCTGGGTACCTGCTGTTTCAAACAGCACCTGAGGCTAATGTCTGCGATCAGCAAGAACGCCGATCACAGACATTCAACCCTTCAGATGCCGTGGTCGATTGTGACCATGAATTCTGCGGCAGCTTTCCTGCACGGCCTAAACAGCTTCCCCGCTCTGAGATGAGGTGAGCCATTCTTTGTCTCCAGTAGCCTGGGTCTCTCTGAAGAAACCCAGCCTATTACGGATGTAGTTCCTATGGAGGCCTGCAGGGGGCAAGAACATAGCAAATCTGCAATACAATGAAATAATAATTTGTTGCAATTTAAAGGGGTTTTCTGAGATTTTTATACTGATAACCTACCCAGAGTATAAGTCATCAGTATCTGATTGGTGGGGGTCCGACACCCGGGACTCCCACCTATCAGCTGTTTGAGGAGGCAGCAGCGCTCCTGTGAGTTCCTTATTGCAGCTCACCAAGCACAGCGCCGCACATTGTATAGTGGCCGTGCTTCGTATTACACTCAGCTCCATTCACTTCGATCAAAAAGTCAAACGCCCCACAAAAAGTCGCCCCACAAAAAATGAGCCGTCATACAGCGCTGCAGATGGAAATATAAAATAGTTATGGAGGTCAGAATATGGCAGCGCAAAGAAAAATATAGTTTTTCCAAAGTTTTTTTTTTTTCAGTATTAAAACTCAAGAGAAACAATATAAATGTGACATTGCTGTAATCGTACTGACCCGGAGAGTGAAGGGAACAGATCGGTTTTATCTCATAGGAAACACCGTAAAAACAAAACCCCTAAAACTATGGCGCAACTGTGTTTGTTTTTTTTTTTTTTTTACCAAATTTGGAAGTTTTTTTTCCAGCTTCCCACTACATTGTGTGCAATGTTAAATGATGACGTTAGAGAGTGCAGCTTGTCCTGCAAGAAACAAGCCCTAGAACATCTGAACAGAAAAATTAAGAAAAGTTATGGCTCCGGGAAGGCAGGGAGTAAAAAATGAAAATTGCAAAAACTAAACGTTGCCTGGTTCTCTAGGGGTTAACTGTGCGTGTACTACTGCTCGGATCACATGTGGAATATTATGTGCAGGGGTTAACATCCTGGTTATGCGGTTATATTATTTTTTCCATAGAATCTCTCTGTTATGAAAGCAAAATTGCTACAATGTAACTCCCCAAGTGTAGACATTTATTTTATTTATTTGTAAACACAGGGGGCACTGATTGGTGGAGCCAGAGGAGCTTCCTCAGTCTCCTAGCAACCTTTGCACCCCTTCTATCATGTGATCTAGTGTGATGATGTCACCTAGCCCCTGGGTGGAGCTTCCTGGAGGCAGAGAGGACAGGTGTACTCTGATGCCATATACAACATGTTCATACTGCCCTATATTGCACTGGGCTTTACATTGCTCAGGTGCAGCAGAGCCCTCCACCCTTATCCATGCGTCCTGATGAGCAATTATTGAGAAGCCTCAGGGGCCGGTATAGGGCTGTATAGATTAGGGTCAGGATCCAGTTGGGGGTCCAGGTGAACATACCAGGGTTAGTGACCACGCTTCACCCGCTTGCTGTTGACCTTCTCCAATGACCACTAATCCAGAGCCTGTGACTCCACCATGACCACAGGAGGCGGTAGGACCAGATTGGTTATATTATCTATCGTGTGTTTGGTGGGTGCCGCCGTGTACCTGTGTTGTACTATTGATGCTTCTGTATCCCTCTCATTTATCTGTAAAGGGTTCAATACTTTTATACTGTTTGGTTTGAACTTTTTTGTTTATTAAAAGTTACATTTTAGATTTATTCACCTGAAGAGTGATGTAAAATGTGTCAAAATGGCGCATCTAGTCCTAAGAATCCATTGCTTCTAGGTCTACACCAAGGATCCGCAACCTCCGGCACTCCAGCTGTTCTGGTACTACAACTCCCAGAATCCGACTTTCCCTTCTATGGGAGTTACAAGAACTGACAAGTATGTGTGCATGCTGGGAGTTGTAGTTTCCCAGCAGCTGGAGTGCCGAAGGTCTACAGTGTGGCCTGGGTTAACAAGAAAGGTGCAGTGGCCTAATGTGTAGAATTTATTTGCACCAAAATTTGGGCACAAATTTGTAGACCACCAATCTGTCGTGTCCAGGCAGGAACCAGATGTATCATCCAGCGCCCGTCTGCAGGACTAGTAAATCTACCCCAATGTTTTAAGGAGCGCTGTACTCTGCTCAGTGTCGCCCCCTGCTGTGTATGAGTTCTAAGATGGAAGTGCCAACTGCGCAGCTTATTTTTTGCCTTTCTGACAGGTTGTCACTTCTCAAGCTCATTCATCATGGAAAAGAATAAACGCGACACCTGATTGGTTGGGCCACAAGCAAAATAAAAAATTTACTCTAAGATGAGGAAGTTACCCTAGAAAAAACTTTGTTTTCCATGTATTTAAGGAGCTATTTGATCTCTCCCTGCTGAGAAAAGGGGTGGGGTTAGGTCACTCAGGTGGGAGTTGCCAAAGCTCTGATTGCTCCACCCCTTTCTGACAATGACGACTCCTGATTTTCTGACACACAGAAATAAACCCTCCTGTAGGTTGTCAGCCGGGAAGAGATTGCATTTTCCTTTTTTTTTTTTTTCCTAGGTGCAGCGTTCATTTAAATCCGTTTTTCCAGGGACTTGCGTGACTCACGAGGGACTTTTTGCAATAGATTTTCTCGCACATCAAACATAAACCGCTGATCTCTGTCTTGTGAGACGCGCTGACTTCTTTAAGGGAATTCATTACGAGCCGCCGCCTTATTAATTCTGATTGCCGTCGCCCTCTTTCCACGTGATGCGGGTTTCATTTCGAGTCCTTCGCTGGGCGGCCTCTCCCATTTGCGCTTCCATTGTTCCTCTTAATTTGCGCGTCCACAGATCACTCAGCGCCGTTGTTTTCCAGCTCAGACAATCTCCGGGAAATTGAATATTTATGATTTAAAAATGAAACTGTAAAAAAAAAAATAATAATAATTGCAAATCATGGAAGTCTGTGAAGAGCGGTGATTTATTCCGGCCGAAGACGGAGAAAAATAATCATCTCAGTAAACAATCCGCCGCACGTTCTGAGGGCGAGACGTTACCCCAGATTAGTTTTTAATATTCTTATAATTCGTTAGAAGAGCTTCAGGCGGTTTCCATCTGGATGAGCAGATGAATTGCAGCTCGTTCTATAGATGAGGAGACCGCCATGACAGGAGACAACGCCGGACAATGCACCATAGGCCCCTCTGATGCCCCACCAGCCCCTCTGATACTCCCTCCGGCCTTTCTGATGCCCCACCGGCCCCTCTGATGCCCCACCGGCCCCTCTGATACCCCACGGCTCCTCTAAAAACCCCAACGGCCCCTCTGATACTACCTCACAGCCCCTCTGATACCCCACCGGCCCCTCTGATACCCCACGGCTCCTCTAAAAACCCCAACGGCCCCTCTGATACTACCTCACAGCCCCTCTGATACCCCACCGGTCCCTCTGATACTACCACACGGCCCTTCTGATACCACACCGGCCCTTCTGATACTACCACACAGCCCTTCTGATACCCCACCGGCCCCTCTGATACACCACGGCTCCTCTAAAAATCCCACCGGCCCCACTGATACTACCTCACAGCCCCTCTAATACTACCACACAGCCCCTCTGATACTACCACACAGCCCCTCTGATACTACCACACAGCCCCTCTGATACTACCACACGGCCCTTCTAATACTACCACACAGCCCTTCTGATACCACACCGGCCCTTCTGATACACCACGGCTCCTCTAAAAATCCCACCGGCCCCACTGATACTACCTCACAGCCCCTCTGATACCACACCAGCCCTTCTGATACTACCACATGGCCCCTCTAATACCCCACCGCCTCACTGATACCCCACTGGCCCCTCTTGATGACCCAATATCTGGCTGGGTTTTCTGGCACCATCTGTAATTTGTAATATGATCTTACTGTCCGCCATATTGGGTGAGGTCTCCTGTGTAACCCCTTCATTGCCTTCATAGATCATGTAGGATAAGACTTTCTGGCTTAAAGGGTTTTCACAGTCTTTTCAAGATGTTGGTTTGCTGTCAGTGAATAGAAATTCTCATTTACATATTTGCTGAATACAGATTAGGGGAAAATATTTTACTGCTGGGGATTCAACCAATGGGACCTCGGGGATGATGGGAGTCTACAAGCACCGTCAAGTGCCTATAAAAATGTAGTAATGTGCATGCGTGACCGCCCCTCCATTCACATCCATGGAACTGCGGCAAGCGCCGTACTTGGCACAGCAGTTCCATAAAAGCGATACAGCTATGGTCATACCCGCACCGCCACTCCGCTCTCACAGAGGAATCGGGGACCTCTGGTCTTGTGCTCCCTGGGGGTCTCAGAGGTCAGACTCCCCACCAGTCCTATCCTGTGGATGGGGGATAACATGAAATAATCGGAATACCCCTTTAATCATGTAATAAAAACTTCTGAAACTTTGTAACATGCTTTGTGTTTTGAAAGCATCTGTGCTTGCTGTCACTGAGTAGATATGTAGATGTAGAGCTGAGGCTTCTGGCAGATGATTTCCATGAGCTGCTCCGGTTCTTCTGCCTCGGGGACAGGACAGACTTCTTACTGCCTTCATTATACAAGTGACAGATTCTCTTCTAATTCTGCTCTGGACGTCCATCATTGGTGAGAAGAAAGCTCTGATCTAGACAATGTTCTGTATATGTCAGGAGCACAAATCTCTCTCCTGTCCTGGTAGTTTGTTACAATGTGTCAGTCTGGAGACGCGGATGTTCATCTGACACAGGATTGTCTGGACTGGATACAATTGTAGCAATCAACGACCTCTGAGTGTGAGATGTGGACAGGCTTTCAGCCTCTGGATATGAACATTATTTTTCCCATTCATGGTTGCAAGCAGAGATATTGAAAATGGAATCACAAAGCAGGGGCATAGTGGGGGGAGGGGGGATAGCTGGAGAACATGGCCCGGGTGTAGAGGCTGGGGGTGCGCACCCGCCGGGCAGTTCCTTCTACATAGTGAAGCAGAGAGCCGTCTGCTCCCTGATTCACCGCTCAGCTGATCTCCATTGCTCCCCAGCAGACTGCACACCGCTCTGCTGGATGTGGGAGGAGCGGTGAGCGCCTGGGAATCGGCCTCCTGCACAGGCAGCAACACCATGTGTGTGAGTGCGTCGGTCCTACTGCCGCTGGGAACAGCCGGATGGATGTGCCAGTCATCAGGGAAGCGGGGAAGTATCTGTTTTATTTTTTGTTTTTGTTTTTCATTTTCATGGAGCTGGAGAGTGTAGGGGGTACCGGGAGGACATAACTATTGTGAGGGCCACAAAGGTGGGTATACCTTCTGTGAAGGGGCACAAAGGTGGGCATACCTTCTGTGAAGGGGCACAAAGGTGGGCATAACTACTGTGAGGGGGCACAAAGGTGGGCATAACTACTGTGAGGGGGCACAAAGGTGGGCATAACTACTGTGAGGGGGCACAAAGGTGGGCATAACTACTGTGAGGGCGCACAAAGGTGGGCATGACTACTGTGAGGGGGCACAAAGGTGGGCATGACTACTGTGAGGGGGCACCAAGGTGGGCATGACTACTGTGAGGGGGCACCAAGGTGGGCATGACTACTGTGAGGGGGCATCAAGGTGGGCATGACTACTGTGCGGGGGCACAAAGGTGGGCATGACTACTGTGCGGGGGCACAAAGGTGGGCATAACTGCTATGAGGGGGTACAAAGGTGGGCATAACTACTGTGAAGGGGCCACAATGTTGGCATTAGTCCTGTGTGGTAGCAGTAAGGGGAAGTGCCCTAGATGACCCTGTTATACATTGGGATGGCTCGGTCTTACAGGGCAGCACAGCGCCCCCTGCTGGGGATTTACCTTCCTTATGTGAGTATTCTTTTGCTCTATCACCACAGCGACCTTGTTCCGGATCCAGCGGACATCACACAGACGCCAGCGTCACCCTGGATGTGATAGGATAAGTCGGTTCTCTTGTTTTTTATAGTAGATTATTGGTCCCACCGTGTGCCCTATGATAGATTTTATTAGGTGAGCGGCATTGGGTGAGTACAGTTATGCGTTGGGCAAAGTTAGAGGAGGGGCTTAGTGTAAAAAAACATACGCCGCTAAACTTTTCCATCTTTATGGGGCAGAATGCTGAATCCTAGCCCCGGGTGCAGGAAATCCCCGCTCCACCTCTGCACAAAGTCTGTGATAAAGCTGCAGAACGTGTCTTCAGGGACGAGCTTTTCATTTAGGATGTGTTCACATTTGTCGTTGCTTTGTTCTCTCGGATTATGGCCACGATGTCCTCTGCACCCTGACACCGCGCTGCCGCCATTCCTGACATTGCGACTCGGTGGGTCTAGATCCCGGGGCGGAGGATTTTGTGCCCGGACGCCCCCATCTTCTCGCACTATGAATATTCCAGGCCGCGGTAGCTGGAGGTTGAGGCGTGGCACGCTGCTGCTCGGGCTGAGCTGTCCCCCCGCTGTGATTCTCTCGCTCTACAATGGTTGCCTGGATATGGAGTAGGCGCACAATCTGCTTGTTCTGTTCCATAATCGGCACTTTCCGGATTTAACCTCCTAATAACCAGAGAAACAGTCAGAAGAGAAGGAAATTCATTCTGTAGAGCGGCGGCTGCGCCCCACATTACTGTCACCCCTCCACCATGGGAAGCATGCTGTGCCGCCACCACACTGCACAGTAATACATGGGGCCTCCATTGACTTCTATATGGACGTCCCTGCAACCTGCTGAGCACTGTGGTATACTGCAACATGAGCCCCGTATTCAGGGCCTTCTAGATCATGACCACTGATGACGGGCACCGCTGTATACTGGCTGCAGGCGTAGCGTGCCTTTAAAGGGGTAGTCCCATGAAAAATATTCTACAGCTTTTAAACCAGCCCCTCTATCTGAATACTTCTGTAATTGCAAGTAATTAAAAATTTAGCATAGCCAATGAGTTATTCAATAAAGTGTATCTGTATATCGCCACCTGCTGTTAGCTTTTATTATTTCTTTGTCCTGCTGACTGAGAAGGCTGCACATGCTCAGTTTCATCCTTCAACTACCTCTTGAGTTTTGATAGGGAAAGCATGGACACGCCCCCTTAGCTGCATCAGAAAAGACACGCCCCTTGAGCTGTCAGCTTGATATAAATTCAGCAGAGCAATAAATAGGGAGATCTCTGGATCCATATGAGGTACAGGGCTGGTTCTAGCTTTGTTAGAGATTGTCAAGGACTATATGATGAATGGGATAACCCCTTTAAGTCAGACTTACTGAGGGGTATTGATTGTGACTGGTTGGGGTGCAATCTGTATATAGTGAGCTCCCTCTAGTGGTGGCTGTATATTATGTATGTAGTGAGCTCCCTCTAGTGGTGGCTGTATAATCTGTATGTAGTGAGCTCCCTCTAGTGGTGGCTGTATATATCTGTATGTAGTAAATCTCCTGAGCTCCCTCTAGTGGTGGCTGTATATATCTGTATGTAGTAATCTCCTGAGCTCCCTCTAGTAGTGACTGTATATATCTGTATGTAGTAATCTCCTGAGCTCCCTCTAGTGGTGGCAGTATAATCTGCATGTAGTGAGCTCCCTCTAGTGGTGAATGTATAATCTTTATGTAGTGAGCTCCCTCTAGCGGTGGCTGTATAATCTGCATGTAGTGAGCTCCCTCTAGCGGTGGCTGTATAATCTGTATGTAGTGAGCTCCCTCTAGTGGTGGCTGTATAATCTGTATGTAGTGAGCTCCCTCTAGTGTTGGATGTATAATCTGTATGTAGTGAGCTCCCTCTAGTGTTGGATGTATAATCTGTATGTAGTGAGCTCCCTCTAGTGGTGGCAGTATAATATGCATGTAGTGAGCTCCCTCTAGTGGTGGCAGTATAATATGCATGTAGTGAGCTCCCTTTAGTGGTGGCTGTATTATCTGCATGTAGTAATCTCCTGAGCTCCCTCTGATGGTGGCTGTATATATCTGTATGTAGTAATCTCCTGAGCTCCCTCTGGTGGTGGCTGTATATATCTGTATGTAGTAATCTCCTGGGCTCCCTCTAGTGGTGGCTGTATATATCTGTATGTAGTAATCTCCTGAGCTCCCTCTAGTGGTGGCTGTATATATCTGTATGTAGTAATCTCCTGAGCTCCCTCTAGTGGTGGCTGTAAATATCTGTATGTAGTAATCTCCTGAGCTCCCTCTAGTGGTGGCTGTATATATCTGTATGTAGTAATCTCCTGAGCTCCCTCTAGTGGTGGCTGTATATATCTGTATGTAGTAATCTCCTGAGCTCCCTCTGGTGGTGGCTGTATATATCTGTATGTAGTAATCTCCTGAGCTCCCTCTGGGTGGTGGCTGTATATATCTGTATGTAGTAATCTCCTGAGCTCCCTCTGGTGGTGGCTGTATATATCTGTATGTAGTAATCTCCTGAGCTCCCTCTAGTGGTGGCTGTATATATCTGTATGTAGTAATCTCCTGAGCTCCCTCTGGTGGTGGCTGTATATATCTGTATGTAGTAATCTCCTGAGCTCCCTCTAGTGGTGGCTGTATATATCTGTATGTAGTAATCTCCTGAGCTCCCTCTAGTGGTGGCTGTATATATCTGTATGTAGTAATCTCCTGAGCTCCCTCTAGTGGTGGCTGTATATACCTGTATGTAGTAATCTCCTGAGCTCCCTCTAGTGGTGGCTGTATATATCTTTATGTAGTAATCTCCTGAGCTCCCTCTAGTGGTGGCTGTATATATCTTTATGTAGTAATCTCCTGAGCTCCCTCTAGTGGTGGCTGTATATATCTGTATGTAGTAATCTCCTGAGCTCCCTCTAGTGGTGGCTGTATATATCTGTATGTAGTAATCTCCTGAGCTCCCTCTAGTGGTGGCTGTATATATCTGTATGTAGTAATCTCCTGAGCTCCCCCTAGTGGTGGCTGTATATTTCTGTATGTAGTAATCTCCTGAGCTCCCTCTAGTGGTGGCTGTATCTATCTGTATGTAGTAATCTCCTGAGCTCCCTCTAGTGGTGGCTGTATATATCTGTATGTAGTAATCTCCTGAGCTCCCTCTAGTGTTGGCTGTATATATCTGTCTGTAGTAATCTCCTGAGCTCCCTCTAGTGGTGGCTATATAATCTGTATGCAGTGAGCTCCCCCTAGTGGTAGCTGCAGGCAGGAAAAATTTTGCATTTCAGAATGAGTTGCTCCTGTCCCTGTTCCCCAACCGGTAGCTGTCCACCTGCAGGACTACAACTCCCAGCATCTCCTGGCAACCACCGTTTCTCTTTCTTCTGTTAGATTTCACATTCTATGCAGACAATCAGACTTTTTTATCAAATGTCGAATTAAAGAAGTTTATATTATAATATTTATTCTAAAAAGACTAAACCCCCTAATCCCCAGCACACGGCTGTGTTTCTGTGGCAGCCGCCCAGGACCCGGGCTCTCTGCATGGTGATGAGTGCATCCGCCCGGCAGCACGCCAGCGCTCTCCCCTGATCTTGCTCAGTGCAACATTTTAATGAAATTTAAATCAATAAGTGCTTGGTATTTTGTGTTTGTAACCGGGGGATTACAGATATGATCACATCTTGCTTAGCCAAATTGAGTCAGAAAACCTGACAGGCAGTTTCCAAATGAAAAGCAGCAGCCTATTTATTAAGAAGCTGCTTTCCCAGCAAGAATAGATCCAATTACATTTTTTTTTCTGCGCTGGTGAGACGGCGTTCATACCTGGAACATTTGATTGCCTGAGATGTTTGTGTTCATCTGGATTTTATTCTGAGCGTTATCTCGCCTGTAGAAGGAGCCGTCGCCGCGCAGCGCTGCTAACGTTCCAGCTGCTTAGGTAAGATCTACATCATTTTACTAGTTTACATTCCAAAAATGATGTGTAAATCGCGGCCGGGTAAACAGACCCGAGGAGAAGGAATTGTTTTTGCTCCGTCTGGAAGGGAAGCAGATTCCAGACTTGATTGGAAAATGTGACTCCGCAAATCACTCCGTGCTGTTCTTAAAAGAGCGCACTTAACCCAAGGACAGGTCCGGGGAATGGCGCTGGATTCATTTCAACCGCAGCGAGGCAAAGCCACCGCAAAAAAGGCGGTTCTGTAGAAGGCGGAAATTCCTTTAACCCATATCCAATCAGGACGCTGCCTCACAAGGCGGTTTTCTGTGTCTGTCCAATAATCCGGAATATCTGGGGGGACGAGTCAGGAGGAGCAGGAAGGGTTTTCTGGGTTGTTTCATTCTGTGCTATCTTACATATCTCTGCTTGCGATCTGTGAATAGCAATCGTTGACATGACATCTGGATCTAATACACAGCTGAGGGTTTGTTACAGTTGTGCGCAGTCTAGACAGCGCTCTGTGAGATAAACACGTCAGCAGCGTTGATATCTCCTCTCCTGATACAATGTTACAATGTATCAGTGCAGGTAAAATGTATCAATCTGGGGACCAAGTTAAACAATTCCTCTGCCTCTGGAGGTCAACAGTGAATGTTTTTATTCGCTGGCAGCAAGCAGAGATCTTGAAAATGACAGATTTGAAACCCAAAGTCTATTTTTTAAAAATTGCAAAACTTATTGAAGGTGTCTTTCAGGAGTTCAGTATATTGATGACCTATCTTCAGATAGCACATCCATATCTGATTGGTAAGGGCCCAGCTCTTGGCATCCCCATGGAGCAGCTCTTTGAAGAGGCAGTGGCGCTCCGGTCAGAGCTTCGACCTCTTCCTCGGCCAGTGACAGGTCACATTCATTGGTCACATCACATGGCATTTGCAGGTCGGTTCCAATCAAGTGCACAGGCCTGGGCTGTAATACCAAGAACAACCACTATACAATGTACGGCGCTGTGCTTGGAACGGAGTGAGGAGGCTGCGGCTGATAGAAACGGGTGCCGACGGACATCGGACCACCAATGATCAAATATTGATGACCTTTCCTGAGGATAAGCCATTTAAACCCTTTTACTTCATGCCGCCCTTTATTTACCCCTTAAAGGCTATGTTCACCTTTTTTATTTTTATGATTGCATTTTAATTTTTTTTGCGCTAAAAATCATTTTTTCAATTGGTCTTTGTTAAAAATATTGAGCTGTTCTGTCACAAAGGGTTAACTGTTTTTCTAACTGTGTGAATAGTACTTTTTACTTTCACTTTGTGCTCATCTCTTAATTACTAAAAGGTCATAAACGCTTAGTTAAGGCATTCTTATCAGTGAGATAAGAGCTGAGTTATGATGTGTGTCTATTAGGTCAGGGATCAGAGATAAGGAGCCGTCAGCTGAGCTGCCTGATGGAACAGAGAGAAAATTCAGATCCTGCTACTAGAGAAACTCAAGAGACAAGGGTTCAACATTTTAATAAATACTGAATTAAAAAATGATTTTTGGCTCAAAATGAGTACAATGCAATGCAGCTTTAATTCAGACTTGTAGACCCTAAATATTATTTCCCTGCATCAGCCTCCATTCAGATGAATGCATAGACGGGGGGCAGGGGCACCCCTGAATTAGCACTGTAACCTTTTCATTTCCTGGGGATTGTCCTGAAATGCCCAGACCGGTGACCGCGCAGATGACAGTCCTCCCTCCTCGATCGGCTTCATCGTCTCCATGTTGCAGGAGGAACAATCAATACAGATCAGAAAACATGGGTAAAGGGACGTCAATTAGACCCGCAGCTAATGGGCGAGCGTCCTGAAGTTGGCACTGCGTGTCCTGTGGGCCCTGATGTGCGCACAAACCGACTTATTTGTATGAAAGCAAAATTGAGCAGATTCCAGCAATAATGATGGGATATATAATGAGGAGGACAGCGAGTGACAGACACACGCCATAAATCACTCCACCATGGCAGCCTGACAAGAAGATTGCTGCACCTGCCAGCCATGTACTGGCAGCAAGGATGCCTTAAAGAGACAGTCACCTGGCTTTATCAGCCAAAATTATTACCTTTTACAGAGAAAGTAAAGAATTGCTTTATAACATGAGAATCTGTCCAGTCACAGATGAATCCAAGCTCAATTTTACTCTGTGCAATAAATACCTAAATAAAGTTTTGCTACATGGAAACCATCAGCAAGTTGCTTCTTTTCCTACAATGTGCCTTGATTTATACATTGTTTCCACTGAATGAGCAGTGGCTCCTAAATATGTTACAGGGGATGTTTAAGATGACAAAAACATGGCTTCCAAAAACAGCGCCACACCTCTCCATGGGTGTGCGGTATTGCAGCTCAGCTCCATTGGAGTCAACGAGCAGAGCTGCAGTACCATACAAAACCTATAGACAGGGGTGGTGCTGTTTTTGGACAAAAGCAGCCATGTTTTTCTAATCCTAGAGACTCCCTTTAATCCCTGCTGCATCCCGGCTTATTAACATGCGTGTACCCATCACCCTGTGTTCATGTGTTAGCCGTCCTCTGTCCTTCTTGTGTCAGTGAGGTGAGAGGCTCAATGTATTAAGGTCAGTGAGCCATTAATAGACTAAAAATAATCTAGCAACAGCAGAAGCCTCCTTGCTGATGTTCTCCCTGTACCAGGTATATAGAGGGGGGTATATAAGAATTATCTCCCAGTATAGTGCACAAATGCCAGAGCTCCACACTGCCCCCGCTGGCTGGAGGTGGTACAGCTCCTTCGCTGCTTCATAGCCAAACCCTCCAAGATGAGAAGGTGCCGAGGGGTGAGATGGATGATGCTAATATAACAAGCGAGCGGCCCATGAAATAGTCATGAAGCTGCCCCCAGGAAGATGAAAGTCACATGGATTCCCCCCTGTCAGCGGGGCCTGTGTGTCCCCTAATCACAGGGGTTTAATAGAAGAACTTCATTTCTCTCTGGCCGATGAGTTATTTGACTTTCATGACAATGACCTTGCAGCAGAAGATTAGAGTGTCAGCTCCTCTGGGGCAGGCCTGTGTACAGGTTCAGCATGCTCGCAGTGTATTGGCAGGAAGGTGTTAATTGCTCCGGGGGTCGCTAAGGCTGCACATTGATCTCCCGTCTCCATTTCTTCGTATAGCGTCGCTCTGAGAATCTGCAGCAATTAGGAAATCTTTATTGGCAGGCAGTAAAGCAGCGAGGAGCTGTCACCCCCATAGAAACGCAACGAGACACCGGCGCAGCTTCCTCCGCAGCAATTGAATGTGACAACACGGTGACAGCGAGCCAAGATAGTCACCTTGTAATATGCTCCAGTTCAGACCAAACATTGCCAGCAGCTGCTCTGCATTTATGGAGAGGCGCAGGGAGGGCAGGTGTCACCTGTACGGGGGGAGGCGCAGGGAGGGCAGGAGTCACCTGTATGAGGGTCTACGGGGGGAGGCGCAGAGAGGGCAGGTGTCACCTGTACGAGGGTCTACGGGGGGAGGCGCAGGGAGGGCAGGAGTCACCTGTATGAGGGTCTACGGGGGGAGGCGCAGGGAGGGCAGGTGTCACCTGTACGAGGGTCTACAGGGGGAGGCGCAGGGAGGGCAGGAGTCACCTGTATGAGGGTCTACGGGGGGAGGCGCAGGGAGGGCAGGTGTCACCTGTACGAGGGTCTACGGGGGAGGCGCAGGGAGGGCAGGTGTCACCTGTACGAGGGTCTACGGGGGGAGGCGCAGGGAGGGCAGGTGTCACCTGTACGAGGGTCTACGGGGGAGGCGCAGGGAGGGCAGGAGTCACCTGTACGAGGGTCTACGGGGGGAGGCGCAGGGAGGGCCGGTGTCACCTGTACGAGGGTCTACGGGGGGAGGCGCAGGGAGGGCCGGTGTCACCTGTACGAGGGTCTACGGGGGGAGGCGCAGGGAGGCCGGTGTCACCTGTATGAGGGTCTACGGGGGAGGCGCAGGGAGGGCAGGTGTCACCTGTACGAGGGTCTACGGGGGGAGGCGCAGGGAGGGCAGGTGTCACCTGTACGAGGGTCTACGGGGGGAGGCGCAGGGAGGGCAGGAGTCACCTGTACAAGGGTCTACGGGGGGAGGCGCAGGGAGGGCAGGAGTCACCTGTATGAGGGTCTACGGGGGGAGGCGCAGGGAGGGCAGGAGTCACCTGTATGAGGGTCTACGGGGGGAGGCGCAGGGAGGGCCGGTGTCACCTGTACGAGGGTCTACAGGGGGAGGCGCAGGGAGGGCAGGTGTCACCTGTACGAGGGTCTACGGGGGAGGCGCAGGGAGGGCAGGAGTCACCTGTACAAGGGTCTACGGGGGGAGGCGCAGGGAGGGCAGGTGTCACCTGTACGGGGGGAGGCGCAGGGAGGGCAGGTGTCACCTGTACGAGGGTCTACGGGGGGAGGCGCAGGGAGGGCAGGAGTCACCTGTACAAGGGTCTACGGGGGGAGGCGCAGGGAGGGCAGGTGTCACCTGTACGGGGGGAGGCGCAGGGAGGGCAGGTGTCACCTGTACGTGGGTCTACGGGGGGAGGCGCAGGGAGGGCCGGTGTCACCTGTACGAGGGTCTATGGGGGGAGGCGCAGGAGGGCCGGTGTCACCTGTACGAGGGTCTACGGGGGGAGGCGCAGGGAGGGCAGGAGTCACCTGTATGAGGGTCTACGGGGGGAGGCGCAGGGAGGGACGGTGTCACCTGTACGAGGGTCTACGGGGGGAGGCGCAGGGAGGGCAGGTGTCACCTGTACGGGGGGAGGCGCAGGGAGGGCAGGTGTCACCTGTATGAGGGTCTACGGGGGGAGGCGCGGGGAGGGCCGGTGTCACCTGTACAAGGGTCTACGGGGGGAGGCGCAGGGAGGGCAGGTGTCACCTGTACGAGGGTCTACGGGGGGAGGCGCAGGGAGGGCAGGTGTCACCTGTACGAGGGTCTACGGGGGGAGGCGCAGGGAGGGCAGGAGTCACCTGTACGAGGGTCTACGGGGGGAGGCGCAGGGAGGGCAGGTGTCACCTGTACGAGGGTCTACGGGGGGAGGCGCAGGGAGGGCAGGTGTCACCTGTACGAGGGTCTACGGGGGGAGGGGCAGGGAGGGCAGGAGTCACCTGTACGAGGGTCTACGGGGGGAGGCGCAGGGAGGGCAGGAGTCACCTGTACGAGGGTCTACGGGGGGAGGCGCAGGGAGGGCAGGTGTCACCCGTACGAGGGTCTACGGGGGGAGGCGCAGGGAGGGCAGGTGTCACCTGTACGAGGGTCTACGGGGGAGGCGCAGGGAGGGCAGGTGTCACCTGTACGAGGGTCTATGGGGGGAGGCACAGGGAGGCTTCTGTGTTCAGCGATACAGCAAGAAACGTGGGGCGTAGTGAAAGGCTGATGGGCCCTCCTGCAAGTATTCAGCTGGGGCCCCGTCCCTTAGTGCTTTGTGACCAGGGGCAGGGGTGCACATAGCAAAAATTGAAAGCCCCCTCCCCCCCATGCCAAATTCTGGACCTCACCCCTTCCCTCCAGCCAGAGGTGTAACTTGGCCAGCAGGCACTTTCTATAATACTGGTGTCTTCTTATGCACCACAAGGGTCTTTGGGCCCCTCTGGCTCCTGGGCCCGGTAGTGACTGCTGCTTCTGCACCCCCATTAGCTGTGCACAAAGCGCGTTTCACACCTATAAAGTACCCATGTACAGAAGGCGGCGAGATGCTCAGTCTGGGGGCAGGAGAGCACCTAGCCTTTCTGCTGCCAACCCTCTGCGGCCTCCCCATTCTGCGGCCACCTCCTTCCTAGTTCCAATTTCTTAACCTACCCCCTTCCCTTCAGCCCATGGCCCTTCAGCTGCCCCCCTCTTGCCCCTACCTGGTTCTGCCTGAGGCATCGCCTCACCTGGCCTCATTAGTGGTGAGCCCCTGTCTGGGGGGGAGATGCCAGCTGGGCACGTACCCTAGGCATGAAAGAAGGGCACCAGCAACCATTCTGCCTTGACCAGGGTATTTAGACACAAAGTGACTTTCTTCTGGTCCGACTACTGTTATACGAACATCTTTTCTTCCCCTGACAATGTCGTCCCGGAGGTTATGAAACGCGTCGCAGTTTATCATCTTCTGATTGGCCGCCGTACAATAACCTTTTCTTACATTATTCAGAAAGGTGAGGAACATTCCTTTACTGTCTTCCGGTGTCATCCGGAGGAGCGCTCTCTTTCTCTACATTTTTCCAGCGCGTTTCATGTAAAGAACTTTGCTTTGTTGAAGCCCTGGAAGGAATGAGCCTAATTGCCAATCCCACCGTCGGAGAGACCGCAGGAGCGGCCGGCTCGGGCCCTCGCTAGCTTTTGTCTGAGGCGCTGATGCTTTTCTTCCCTTTTGTGTAGAGATCTTTTCCGCTCGTGACATCCAGTCCCACAACATTTTTATTGTAAGAAGCTTTTTAAATGTTTTATTGATATCATAAAAAATAATGGCGGCGCTCTAAGTTTTGTTTTATTCCTCCATTAGGATAGTTCTCAGGTGATAAAAAGCAGAAGGCTCTGCTACATCTAAAGTGAATTTTAATGGGCCGATAAAGCAGAGGTTTTGGTACTAATGCAAAATTAATAAGGTAGTTTAGGGGGTACATTTCAAGAAATGCTTCATTGCCACATATATCATGGGGCTGTGTCTGGTGCAGGTTATGAAATCATATTTAATGGAGCTGTCGCCGCGCTGGACAGACCGGCCGCACAATTGCAGCTTATTGATGTCGTGGGTGAAACATAGTAGCAGATAATGCAAATGGCGGCTGCATGAGGAGATTTCCAGATCAGCTCCTCACACACAGAAGGATACTGATACTTTCCAGGAATGTTACATTGTATTATCTCCAGCACAATACATTGTATCAAGATCTCCTCCATTGCAACACATTGTCATCATCACCTCCTGTGCAATAGGTTGTGTCATCCCTTCAAGAGCGATACATTGTATCATCATCACCTCCAGTGCAATACATTGTATCATCTCCAGCACAGTGATGATGCTACAGAATTATATGTTGTACATAATACACAGTAATCGTGGACTGACCTGGATCTCTGCACTGATACAATGTGGTCTGATTGTTCTCTGAGTCACAATTATAGATACAATGTAACTAAACTAATAGCACCAAACAGTTGTACTGTACATGGTTCACTGAGCACGTTCATTCATCCACAGTGCAGGGTGAAAAAATAAGTGAACCCTGAAAAGCCCATAGATGCCCTCTTAGCAGCAATCAACTCCACAAAGCGTTTTCTGTAACTGTAGATAAGATTTACACAACGTCGATAAGGAATTTTGGACCATTCCACCTTGAAGATGTGCTTCATATCATCTATATTAAGGGGATGCCTTGTGTGTCCAGGAGAGGAGGTTTATGTGTAAGAGATATAGAGGGTCAGCTAATCCATAGTGTGACTACTGTTACTGTAAAGAACCCTTCCCTATCCTTCTCTGTACTGGTGCTGGAGCCTCCTTTCTTCCACACATGCTGACCTCCATATCAGCCGTTTGCATAGGCACCTAGCTTTGCTTTTCTTTTCTTGATCTGAGACACTGATACTTTTTCCTAATATGCAAATTAGACCTTTGGTGCAATGAGGGCATCACCATTGCTCTTGTTGTGCCCAAGCTCAAGTCCTTCTGTAAGGAACACAGTGAGCAATATTTTGTATTTTGAGGAAAAAAGGTGCAGTGCAGTTGACTGGGACCGTGCAGACTGAGCAGTACTGCGCCAATTAGAAAGGAGGCCATGGTGATCGTCTACGTTGCTGCCATACTGAGGAGGCCACAGTGTCAACATCCATGGAGCTGGAAACAAACAAGCCAGAGGAAGAGTAAGTCTGCCTCTTAATACCTGCACACGGGAGCAAGTGAATGGTCAGAAGAGACATGCGAATTGCTGTGGGGATTAGTATGTGTTTTTGCGCCAAATTTGTGATTTTGATGCTTTTTTTGCGGCGGTCACGCTTAATTTGAAAAGGGTGAAATCTGCAGCTAAAAATACAAACATAATTAACATGCTGCGGATGTAACACACAGAAGGTCAATGTCCATGCAAAATAAATCAGCAAAGTGATTTAATATATTGTTACATGAGCATCTAAAATGTCACAAAATGGGGTTCTGCAATATTTTAAACTAAAAACTGTTCAGTAAATGACCCCCAATGTACTTAAGAAACCTGTTTGCTCTAATTAAACCTGTGCCCTCATTGACAGACTGTAACCACTAAGTCTGGTGCCTCTTGTGGGGCTGTAACCACTAAGCCTGGTGCCTCTTGTGGGGCTGTAACCATCAAGCCTGGTGCCTCTTGTGAGGCTGTAACCACTAAGCCTGGTGCCTCTTGTGGGGCTGTAACCATCAAGCCTGGTGCCTCTTGTGAGGCTGTAACCACTAAGCCTGGTGCCTCTTGTGGGGCTGTAACCACTAAGTCTGGTGCCTCTTGTGAGGCTGTAACCACTAAGTCTGGTGCCTCTTGTGAGGCTGTAACCACTAAGCCTGGCGCCTCTTGTGGGGCTGTAACCACTAAGTCTGGTGCCTCTTGTGAGGCTGTAACCACTAAGCCTGGTGCCTCTTGTGGGGCTGTAACCACTAAGTCTGGTGCCTCTTGTAAGGCTGTAACCACTAAGTCTGGTGCCTCTTGTGGGGCTGTAACCACTGAGCATGGTGCCTCTTGTGAGGCTGTAACCATCAAGCCTGGTGCCTCTTGTGAGGCTGTAACCATCAAGCCTGGTGCCTCTTGTGAGGCTGTAACCACTAAGTCTGGTGCCTCTTGTGAGGCTGAAACCACTAAGTCTGGTGCCTCTTGTGGGGCTGTAACCACTAAGTCTGGTGCCTCTTGTGAGGCTGTAACCATCAAGCCTGGTGCCTCTTGTGAGGCTGTAACCATCAAGCCTGGTGTCTCTTGTGAGGCTGTAACCACTAAGTCTGGTGCCTCTTGTGGGGCTGAAATCAATAAGACTGGTGCCTCTTGTGAGGCTGTAACCACTAAGTCTGGTGCCTCTTGTGAGGCTGAAACCACTAAGTCTGGTGCCTCTTGTGGGGCTGTAACCACTAAGTCTGGTGCCTCTTGTGAGGCTGTAACCATCAAGCCTGGTGCCTCTTGTGAGGCTGTAACCATTAAGCCTGGTGCCTCTTGTGGGGCTGTAACCACCAAGCTTGTTGCACTATGTGAGTCTATCAGGCTGGAGCCACATATACCAGAAATATTTCTCTACAAGGTCTGACCCCCGACGTGTCCTCCTTCCACAGTACAGATATGACCACATGAATCCCTGGAGCCTCTTGTCCTTGAAGAAAGGGTGATGGCCTGAGAACTGAGAACAAGCACCAGCAGTGGCCCCTGTGGCCCCTCAATAGTAGACTGATACCTCTGTGATGAGACTCCATGGCGTCAGGTGTACTGACGACGCCTCTGGCAGAGCCCGGCTGTGTCCCCATCACATGTAACAAGTTTCACGTCCGACTTATTGATCGGCTTTTATTAGAGAATTGATCTCAAACGTCTTAGAGGAGACGGCAGCAGGTGATTATCCCTAACTGCGCAGCATTAACGAGGCCGCCGTCCTAATGAATATATCTCCCGCCATCGCACCGAGCGGCCACTAATCAACCCCAGCAGTTATTAGGTTTGTGACAAACAGAATACAATATTGTGGCCTGAAGAAGCAGCGCCCGGACGAGGCGCGGCCCGGAGAACGCCTCGAGGACGTCTCTTAGGCTTCTTTCACACGACCGTATGTGTTTTGCGGTTGCGCAAAAAAACTGGATGGCGTTCCGTATGGCATCCGTGTTTCTGTTTTTTTTTGCAGATCCATTGTAACAATGCCTATCCTTGTCCGCAAAACGGACAAGAATAGGACATGTTCTATCTTCTTTGCGGAACGGAAATACGGACATATGGAAACGGAATGCATACGGAGTACCTTCCTTTTTTTTTTTTTTTTTTTTGCGGACCCGTTCAAATGAATGGTTCTGCATACGGTCCGCAAAAAAAAACCGGAACAGACATGGAAACAAAAAACGGACGTGTGAATGAAGCCTTACTGAGTATTCTTAAAGGGGCAGCGTATCCTCCTGCACCGCACATGCGGCGATCTCCTCCTGCTCCAGGTATTTATCATCTTCCATCGTTAATTCTCCAATTTTCTAGTCAAAATGTTGTGGGTAAATAAACAATTTAGTCGTCTGCAAACCCCCGAATAATCAGCACTTTACATGTAAATTATCGGGAAGAATAAAGTTTCATTTGCGTCGTTTGTAAATTCCAGGAGCCGATTCTGTAAGACGGAGTGCGGGAAGCGAGAGCGCCGCAAGGTCACTCTTAAAGGGCCGGTGTCCGCTCTTATGTGCATGGAGCCTCCCTTTTCTAGATTGACACAACTTTCCAATAGACTGTGTGTTTCAATTTCTCATCATTCTCAAGACCTCTGCTTGCTGTCAGTGAATAAAACCTGTTCAGAAGCTGAGAAATCAGCCTGACCGGGCCCCACTGTCACAGCTCGTGGTCTACAAAAGAGACTATTGATGTCTGACCAGTGGGCGTCACCCCCGACGGCAGCAGAATGAAGGACTCCCGCGAGCATCCTGGTACTGTCTGCTTGGAACAGCGCCATACATTGGGTTGTGGCTGCGCCTGGTACTGCAGCTCAGTCTTGTATTAAAGGGAAACTCTGTATAAAAATGATGCTTTTCTCAATGTATTTTATCCATTTGACCCCTTGCTATGGGTGCAGCTCCTTTTTCCGGTGCAGTCGGGGGTGGGGGTCATCTCTAATGGATTTCTATGTTTTGGACAGTATGGCTGCTGGTGACCAGAACTCTGCGCTCTGGTTGGATCGGGATCTTACCATCTGCTCTGCTTCGCCCCATGTTACGTCAGGGTTTTCGGATGCCCGGAGGCCATGTCTGCTGCGGTTGTCCGCAGGACCCCTCGGCTCATCCGCCGCCATATAGGTTGTACTTACTAGTAATTAATGGCGCAGGACAGCTAATTGCATCTGCAGGGCGGATGTAAAGTGTAAAGTTTCGCTCCGGTGATAGTAAAACGGCGGCGCGCTCCTGCGGAGCATCGTTTACTGCACTGTACAAACACGGACGCGGCCGGCTCCTGCTATTTTTGCAGCGGTTTTAATTAAGCGTATGATTAATTGGAGTGACATTTTCGTGGCTCGGTCCGTGCTCCATCAATTAGACGCTGTAGGCCGCTATCACCGGCGCCTGCGACACTTAGCAGTTCAACATTGTCTAATTACCAGCTGACGACACTTGGGCTGAAAGCGGCGCAGGTGACGCCGTCCATCCGCGGTGGCGTTGACGGGGTTTGGAAGTGTTATCTAAGGTTAATAAACCAATTAGCAGATGACATAAAGGTACGCGGGATTTCACGACTGTCACTGCTGCAGAATGTCATCGGTTGTCAGGTGCAATGCTCTGCAGCCAGCTGTCCCCACTTTCATCTCATACTGACTTGTCTGGGCTCCTCCATTGCTCTGCAGAAGCACAGCAGTGTAGTATATGTGTACTGTGTGGGGGTATTATTCATACAGTGTATACACACAGCATTGTGCAGTATCCGCATCTGGGTAGTCATATCCTATGAACACGGCGCAAATCTATTATGTCAGAGCTGTGAACATATGAACACTGCCTAAATCTATTTATATATCGAGGTGGCTGTACATATCTGTATGTAGTAATCTCCTGAGCTCCCTCTAGTGGTAGCTGTATATATCTGTATGTAGTAATCTCCTGAGCTCCCTCTAGTGGTGGCTGTATATATCTGTATGTAGTAATCTCCTGAGCTCCCTCTAGTGGTGGCTGTATATATCTGTATGTAGTAATCTCCTGAGCTCCCTCTAGTGGTGGCTGTATATATCTGTATGTAGTAATCTCCTGAGCTCCCTCTAGTGGTGGCTGTATATATCTGTATGTAGTAATCTCCTGAGCTCCCTCTAGTGGTGGCTGTACATATCTGTATGTAGTAATCTCCTGAGCTCCCTCTAGTGGTGGCTGTATATATCTGTATGTAGTAATCTCCTGAGCTCCTTCTAGTGGTGGCTGTATATATCTGTATGTAGTAATCTCCTGAGCTCCCTCTAGTGGTGGTTGTATATATCTGTATGTAGTAATCTCCTGAGCTCCCTCTAGTGGTGGCTGTATATATCTGTATGTAGTAATCTTCTGAGCTCCCTCTAGTGGTGACTGTATATATCTGTATGTAGTAATCTCCTGAGCTCCCTCTAGTGGTGGCTGTATATATCTGTATGTAGTAATCTCCTGAGCTCCCTCTAGTGGAGGCTGTAAATATCTGTATGTAGTAATCTCCTGAGCTCCCTGTAGTGGTGGCTGTATATATCTGTATGTAGTAATCTCCTGAGCTCCCTCTAGTGGTGGCTGTATATATCTGTATGCAGTAATCTCCTGAGCTCCCTCTAGTGGTAATTGTATATATCTGTATATAGTAATCTCCTGAGCTCCCTCTAGTGGTGGCTGTATATATCTGTATGTAGTAATCTCCTGAGCTCCCTCTAGTGGTGGCTGTATATATCTGTATGTAGTAATCTTCTGAGCTCCCTCTAGTGGTGGCTGTAAATATCTGTATGTAGTAATCTCCTGAGCTCCCTGTAGTGGTGGCTGTATATATCTGTATGTAGTAATCTCCTGAGCTCCCTCTAGTGGTGGCTGTATATATCTGTATGCAGTAATCTCCTGAGCTCCCTCTAGTGGTAATTGTATATATCTGTATATAGTAATCTCCTGAGCTCCCTCTAGTGGTGGCTGTATATATCTGTATGTAGTAATCTCCTGAGCTCCCTCTAGTGGTGGCTGTATATATCTGTATGCAGTAATCTCCTGAGCTCCTTCTAGTGGTAATTGTATATATCTGTATGCAGTAATCTCCTGAGCTCTCTCTAGTGGTGGCTGTATATATCTGTATGCAGTAATCTCCTGAGCTCCCTCTAGTGGTGGCTGTATATATCTGTATGTAGTAATCTCCTGAGCTCCCCTCTAGTGGTGGCTGTATATATCTGTATGTAGTAATCTCCTGAGCTCCCTCTAGTGGTGGCTGTATATATCTGTATGTAGTAATCTCCTGAGCTCCCTCTAGTGGTGGCTGTATATATCTGTATGTAGTAATCTCCTGAGCTCCCTCTAGTGGTGGCTGTATATATCTGTATGCAGTAATCTCCTGAGTTCTCTCTAGTGGTGGCTGTATATATCTGTATGCAGTAATCTCCAGAATGTCATCGGTTGTCAGGTGCAATGCTCTGCAGCCAGCTGTCCCCACTTTCATCTCATACTGACTTGTCTGGGCTCCTCCATTGCTCTGCAGAAGCACAGCAGTGTAGTATATGTGTACTGTGTGGGGGTATTATTCATACAGTGTATACACACAGCATTGTGCAGTATCCGCATCTGGGTAGTCATATCCTATGAACACGGCGCAAATCTATTATGTCAGAGCTGTGAACATATGAACACTGCCTAAATCTATTTATATATCGAGGTGGCTGTACATATCTGTATGTAGTAATCTCCTGAGCTCCCTCTAGTGGTGGCTGTATATATCTGTATGTAGTAATCTCCTGAGCTCCCTCTAGTGGTGGCTGTATATATCTGTATGTAGTAATCTCCTGAGCTCCCTCTAGTGGTGGCTGTATATATCTGTATGTAGTAATCTCCTGAGCTCCCTCTAGTGGTGCTGTATATATCTGTATGTAGTAATCTCCTGAGCTCCCTCTAGTGGTGGCTGTACATATCTGTATGTAGTAATCTCCTGAGCTCCCTCTAGTGGTGGCTGTATATATCTGTATGTAGTAATCTCCTGAGCTCCTTCTAGTGGTGGCTGTATATATCTGTATGTAGTAATCTCCTGAGCTCCCTCTAGTGGTGGTTGTATATATCTGTATGTAGTAATCTCCTGAGCTCCCTCTAGTGGTGGCTGTATATATCTGTATGTAGTAATCTTCTGAGCTCCCTCTAGTGGTGACTGTATATATCTGTATGTAGTAATCTCCTGAGCTCCCTCTAGTGGTGGCTGTATATATCTGTATGTAGTAATCTCCTGAGCTCCCTCTAGTGGAGGCTGTAAATATCTGTATGTAGTAATCTCCTGAGCTCCCTGTAGTGGTGGCTGTATATATCTGTATGTAGTAATCTCCTGAGCTCCCTCTAGTTGGTGGCTGTATATATCTGTATGCAGTAATCTCCTGAGCTCCCTCTAGTGGTAATTGTATATATCTGTATATAGTAATCTCCTGAGCTCCCTCTAGTGGTGGCTGTATATATCTGTATGTAGTAATCTCCTGAGCTCCCTCTAGTGGTGGCTGTATATATCTGTATGTAGTAACCTGACCCTAGTGGCTTATCTGTATGTAGTACTTCTGCCCCTCTAGTGGTTGGCTGTAAATATCTGTATGTAGTAATCTCCTGAGCTCCCTGTAGTGGTGGCTGTATATATCTGTATGTAGTAATCTCCTGAGCTCCCTCTAGTGGTGGCTTGTATATATCTGTATGTAGTAATCTCCTGAGCTCCCCTCTAGTGGTAGGCTGTATATATCTGTATGTAGTAATCTCCTGAGCTCCCTCTAGTGGTGGCTGTATATATCTGTATGTAGTAATCTCCTGAGCTCCCTCTAGTGGTGGCTGTATATATCTGTATGTAGTAATCTCCTGAGCTCCCTCTAGTGGTGGCTGTATATATCTGTATGTAGTAATCTCCTGAGCTCCCTCTAGTGGTGGCTGTATATATCTGTATGTAGTAATCTCCTGAGCTCCCTCTAGTGTGGCTGTATATATCTGTATGTAGTAATCTCCTGAGCTCCCTCTAGTGGTGGCTGTATATATCTGTATGTAGTAATCTCCTGAGCTCCCTCTAGTGGTGGCTGTATATATCTGTATGTAGTAATCTCCTGAGCTCCCTCTAGTGGTGGCTGTATATATCTGTATGTAGTAATCTCCTGAGCTCCCTCTAGTGGTGGCTGTATATATCTGTATGCAGTAATCTCCTGAGCTCCCTCTAGTGGTGGCTGTATATATCTGTATGTAGTAATCTCCTGAGCTCCCTCTAGTGGTGGCTGTATATATCTGTATGCAGTAATCTCCTGAGCTCTCTCTAGTGGTGGCTGTATATATCTGTATGCAGTAATCTCCTGAGCTCCCTCTAGTGGTGGCTGTATATATCTGTATGTAGTAATCTCCTGAGCTCCCTCTAGTGGTGGCTGTATATATCTGTATGTAGTAATCTCCTGAGCTCCCTCTAGTGGTGGCTGTATATATCTGTATGTAGTAATCTCCTGAGCTCCCTCTAGTGGTGGCTGTATATATCTGTATGTAGTAATCTCCTGAGCTCCCTCTAGTGGTGGCTGTATATATCTGTATGCAGTAATCTCCTGAGTTCTCTCTAGTGGTGGCTGTATATATCTGTATGCAGTAATCTCCTGAGCTCCCTCTAGTGGTGGCTGTATATATCTGTATGTAGTAATCTCCTGAGCTCCCTCTAGTGGTGGCTGTATATATCTGTATGCAGTAATCTCCTGAGCTCTCTCTAGTGGTGGCTGTATATATCTGTATGCAGTAATCTCCTGAGCTCCCTCTAGTGGTGGCTGTATCTGCATATAGTAATCTCTTTCTATGGGTGGATATATAATTTGCATTGAACTCCCCCTAGTGGTGGCTGTACAAAGAGAATGTTATAATGTAATTCTATGACGATAATGGGAAGTAGGGGATTTAGATCTGTAAGTTTTAAGAAAATAAAAAGTAGTCACATTTGGGGCACATTCACATTTGGAACTTTACCATGGGTCTTTATTTTTTCTGTGCACGCCCCTGATTGGATGATCAGATTTAAGCTGCTGCACTAGAATTGTATCCAGTCAAGCATCCTAGACTGATACATCTACGTGCACAGACACATTGTAGCAAACTATTCAGAGAGATTTCTCCTACTATTATAACTGTAGCTCATAGACGATTGCTGAGATGGATGCAAACAAAAATATTTTCATTGACATCAAGCAGAGACCTTGAAAATAAAAGGAATTAAAACACAAAGGTCATATATTAAGACTCCGGTCTCAACACCCCTAAAACAGGCGTAGAAAATGATGACTGAGATGGGCCTGCCAGCCGGTGCCCTTCCCCGACCACACCACGTCCACTTTTTTAGCCCTGGTGTAAGTGGGGAAAGTCACAGATTGTGGCATAAATAACCTTTGTCCTCTGTGCCGGAAATACGACTAATATAGGCTTATTAAGGATAGTAAATGACCCCCAAAGTTGTTATATATAATGCAACGTTGATGTCTTGTCTACTTAAATCGCCTTCTATTTTTATAATAACCCCCTCCCCCGTCCATGCACAGTTGCCGTCTGGTACAATTTGCGCGGCTGTCAGATTCATATTTCCCTGAAAATACAGGAAAATCTTTTCTGAACCTGTTCATTATACAAACAGAAATTGTCCCGATCGCAGCTTTAATTTGCGCTCCTCTGAGCGATGACTCGCTCCGTGTCGGCATTATTGGTGACATTTGTCTTTTTTTTTCTTTTTTTTTTACATGTTGCATTTGTAATAAAAAATCGACTTTTCTGTTATTTCTGAGTAAATTGTAATAAAATAGCGGCAAGAAATGGATTTATTAAATGTTCATTTGGAGTAAAACGTGTAAAGGCGAGATCCGAACCGCAGCGGAATCGAGGAGTAAAACTCAACACTGTAAATAAATGGAAATATTCCAATGGGCCAGCATTCTGCTAGTCTTAGAGTGGATAATATTTTACCAATCGTCCAATTCTGAAATCATCTGTGCTGCTGTGAGCTCTACTCTTTTCACTCTACTCTTTTCTTCATCCGTGTTTCCGTTTTTTTTTCGGATCCATTGTAACAATGCCTATCCTTGTCAGCAAAACGGACAAGAATAGGACATGTTCTATCTTTTTTGGGGAACAGAAATACGGACATACGGAAACGGAATGCACACGGAGTACCTTCCGTTTTTTTTTTTGCGCTCCCATTGAAATGAATGGTTCCACATACGGTCCTCAAAAAAAAACAGAACGGACACGGAAACAAAATATGGTCGTGTGAATGAAGCCTAACTCTCACCCTGTGACCTCCACAAGATGAGCACACTCCTCTCCTGTAATCCTCTGTGCTACTGAGGACCCTGCTCCTTCTACTGTGTAACTCTCACCCTGTGACCTCCACAAGATCCTCCTCTCCTGAAATCCTCTGTGCTGCTGGGAGGACCCTGCTCCTTCCACTATGTAACTCTCACCCTGTGACCTCCACAAGATGAGCACACTCCTCTCCTGTAATCCTCTGTGCTACTGAGGACCCTGCTCCTTCTACTGTGTAACTCTCACCCTGTGACCTCCACAAGATCCTCCTCTCCTGAAATCCTCTGTGCTGCTGGGAGGACCCTGCTCCTTCCACTATGTAACTCTCATCCTGTGACCTCCACAAGATCAGCACACTCCTCTCCTGAAATCCTCTGTGCTGCTGGGGCCCTGCTCCTTCCACTATGTAACTCTCATCCTGTGACCTCCACAAGATCAGCACACTCCTTTCCTGAAATCCTCTGTGCTGCTGGGAGGACCCTGCTCCTTCCACTATGTAACTCTCATCCTGTGCCCTCCACAAGATCAGCACACTCCTCTCCTGAAATCCTCTGTGCTGCTGGGGCCCTGCTCCTTCCACTATGTAACTCTCACCCTGTGACCTCCACAAGATCATCACACTCCTCACCTGAAATCCTCTGTGCTGCTGGGAGGACCCTGCTCCTTCCACTATGTAACTCTCATCCTGTGACCTCCACAAGATCAGCACACTCCTCTCCTGAAATCCTCTGTGCTGCTGGGAGGACTCTGCTCCTTCCACTATGTAACTCTCACCCTGTGACCTCCACAAGATCAGCACACTCCTCTCCTGAAATCCTCTGTGCTGCTGGGGCCCTGCTCCTTCCACTATGTAACTCCCACATGTTGCAGTTACTAGAGGTACGTTATCGGCCCTCCCGTCTCCTGCACATACGGTGTAGGTTATATGAGTTTGTCCCGCACCTGCCATTTCTCAAACTCTACCAGAAAATGAATATTGTATCAATAGCTTCAGCCTCGTCTATTACAGAAGAAGAAACGACCGATCCAGGGATAAAATCCATACTTAATTAGTCCTGTGTCTGACGAACACCTGATCAACCAATAACCCCCCCACACACAAGAAAGAAATGGTCAGAAATGTATTCAGTCCATTGTAACTCTGGAATCGAAAATCCCAGAGATTCATTGTTTTATTGTCTGAACTTAAGTGAAAGGCGTCCATACTGTGAACTCCTGTGACGGTTATTTATCTACCAAATAACGAGCGATACAAAATGATATAAAACGTATAATAACGAGCCAAGAGGAAATCGGGTCATAAAAGAGAAGAAAATTCCAACATAGAGGAAGTATTATAGTAGTTATATTCTTGTACATAGGAGCATTATTATAATAGTTATGTTCTTGTACATAGGAGGCAGTATTATAGTAGTTATATTCTTGTACATAGGAGCAGTATTATAGTAGTTATATTATTGTACATAGGAGCAGTATTATAGTAGTTATATTATTGTACATAGGAGCAGTATTATAGTAGTTATATTCTTGTATATAGGAGCAGTATTATAGTAGTTATATTCTTGTACATAGGAGCAGTATTATAGTAGTTATATTCTTGTACATAGGAGGCAGTATTATAGTAGTTATATTCTTGTACATAGGAGCAGTATTATAGTAGTTATATTCTTGTACATAGGAGCAGTATTATAGTAGTTATATTCTTGTACATAGGAAGCAGTATTATAGTAGTTATATTCTTGTACATAGGAGCAGTATTATAGTAGTTATATTCTTGTACATAGGAGGCAGTATTATAGTAGTTATATTATTGTACATAGGAGCAGTATTATAGTAGTTATATTCTTGTACATAGGAGCAGTATTATAGTAGTTATATTCTTGTACATAGGAGCAGTATTATAGTAGTTATATTCTTGTACATAGGAGCAGTATTATAGTAGTTATATTCTTGTATATATGAACAGTATTATAGTAGTTATATTCTTGTACATAGGACGCAGTATTATAGTAGTTATATTCTTGTACATAGGAGGCAGTATTAGTAGTTATATTTGTACATAGCAGTTATAGTAGTTATTCTTGTACATAGGAGGCAGTATTATAGTAGTTATATTCTTGTACATATGAGCAGTATTATAGTAGTTATATTCTTGTACATAGGAGCAGTATTATAGTAGTTATATTCTTGTACATAGGAGCAGTATTATAGTAGTTATATTCTTGTACATAGGAGCAGTATTATAGTAGTTATATTCTTGTACATAGGAGCAGTATTATAGTATTTATATTCTTGTACATAGGAGCAGTATTATAGTATTTATATTCTTGTACATAGGAGCAGTATTATAGTAGTTATATTATTCTGTCATAGGGCAGTATTATAGTAGTTATATTCTTATATATATGAGCAGTATTATAGTAGTTAATATTCTTGTACATAGGAGTAGTATTAAGTAGTTATATTCTTGTACATAGGAGCAGTATTATAGTAGTTATATTCTTGTACATAGGAGCAGTATTATAGTAGTTATATTCTTATACATAGGAGCAGTATATAGTAGTTATATTCTTGTAACATAGGAGCAGTATTATAGTAGTTATATTCTTGTACATAGGAGCAGTATTATAGTAGTTATATTCTTATATATAGGAGCAGTATTATATAGTAGTTATATTCTTGTATATAGGAGCAGTATTATAGTAGTTATATTCTTGTACATAGGAGGCAGTATTATAGTAGTTATATTCTTGTACATAGGAGCAGTATATAGTAGTATATTCTTATAGCAGTAAGTAGTTATATTCTTGTACATAGGAGCATTATTATAGTAGTTATGTTCTTGTACATAGGAGAGTATTATAGTAGTTATATTCTTGTACATAGGGAGCAGTATTATAGTAGTTATATTCTTGTACATGGCAGCAGTATTATAGTAGTTATATTTCTTGTACATAGGAGCAGTATTATAGTAGTTATATTCTTGTACATAGGAGCAGTATTATAGTAGTTATATTTCTTGTACACAGGAGCAGTTTATAGTAGTTTATTCTTGTCATAGGAGGCGTATTATAGTAGTTATATTCCTGTACATAGGAGCAGTATTTATAGTAGTTATATTCTTGTACATAGGAGCATATTATAGTAGTTATATTCTTGTACATAGGAGCAGTATTATAGTAGTTAATTTCTTGTACATAGGAGAAGTATTGTAGTAGTTATATTCTTGTACATAGGAGCAGTATTATAGTAGTTATATTCTTGTACATAGGAGGTAGTATTATAGTAGTTATATTCTTGTACATAGGAGGTAGTATTATAGTAGCTATATTCTTGTACATAGGAGCAGTATTATAGTAGTTATATTCTTGTACATAGGAGGCAGTATTATAGTAGTTATATTCTGTATATAGGAGCAGTATTATAGTAGTTATATTCTTGTACATAGGAGCAGTATTATAGTAGTTCTATTCTTGTACATAGGAGCAGTATTATAGTAGTTAAATTCTTGTACATAGGAGCAGTATTATAGTTAGTATATTCTTGTATATAGGAGGCAGTATTATAGTAGTTATATTCTTGTACATAGGAGCAGTATTATAGCAGTTATATTCTTGTATATAGGAGCAGTATTATAGCAGTTATATTCTTGTACATAGGAGCAGTATTATAGTAGTTATATTCTTGTACATAGGAGCAGTATTATAGTAGTTAATTTTGTAATAGGAGGCAGTATTATAGCAGTTATATTCTTGTACATAGGAGCAGTATTATAGTAGTTATATTCTTGTACATAGGAGGCAGTATTATAGTAGTTATATTCTTGGACATAGGAGGCAGTATTATAGTAGTTATATTCTTGGACATAGGAGGCAGTATTTTAGTAGTTATATTCTTGTACATAGGAGTAGTATTATAGTAGTTATATTCTTGTACATAGGAGCTGTATTATAGTAGTTATATTCTTGTACATAGGAGGCAGTATTATAGTAGTTATATTCTTGTACATAGGAGGCAGTATTATAGTAGTTATATTCTTGTACATAGGAGCAGTATTATAGTAGTTATATTCTTGTACATAGGAGCAGTATTATAGTAGTTATAGTCTTGTACATAGGAGCAGTATTATAGTAGTTATATTCTTGTACATAGGAGCAGTATTATAGTAGTTATATTCTTGTACATAGGAGGCAGTATTATAGTAGTTATATTCTTGTACATAGGGGCAGCATTATAGTAGTTATATTCTTGTACATAGGGGCAGTATTATAGTAGTTATATTCTTGTACATAGGAGCAGTATTATAGTAGTTTATATTCTTGTACATAAGGGCAGTATTATAGTAGTTATATTCTTGTACATAGGAGCAGTATTATAGTAGTTATATTCTTGTACATAGGGGCAGTATTATAGTAGTTTTATTCTTGTACATAGGAGACAGTATTATAGTAGTTATATTCTTGTACATAGGGGCAGCATTATAGTAGTTATATTCTTGTACATAGGAGACAGTATTATAGTAGTTATATTCTTGTACATAGGGGCAGCATTATAGTAGTTATATTCTTGTACATAGGGGCAGTATTAAAGGTATTTATTTATTAGGTGTTTATCAGTGTATTTCCCATTTACTGTCCAGGTTTGGACATAGCGTTGGTGATTTTGCCGTTCTTGAGGCCTGGCACCTTTGTTCCGCCATTAGTGAGACGCATTACGAGGAGGTGGCCAAGAAAGACAACAGGTTTATTTCTATAGTTAGTCATTTATTTAGAATGGGGAGAGGCGCGGTAATTAATACAGATTTCTTTATGAAAGGCCTCGGATCACAGCTGTCAAAACATTAGTAAAAGGCGCCGGAAAGGTGTTTAATATCGTGCGGTAAAGGAGAAATGTGGAACGTTCTGCAGGCGGTCGAGATCTCGGGATACAGTTTAAATATACAGACGGATATGTCTGTTTCCCACTTTTCCTGCTCTTTAATGTAACATTTAGTATAATATATATATATATATATATATATAGCCGGTAGGAAGTTGATGATGTCATCAAATCTGTATGTGCTCTAACCAATAACAATGGTGCAAGGCCACACCCCCGTTTTTCCTATCAGAATGATATTATGGCACAGGCACTTCATAAATTTAACGTCAAACTCCACTCCACTCCTCCTCTCTTCCTTTCTCCACTGAGATCAATATCTGTCGATGGGGGACACCTGACCAGGTAATTATGATCTCCACCACGGATTTGCCACTCTGTGAGGTTTGTGTTACTCTTTCATAGACTGAAACCTTTATACAGGTTATTATCTTTATGTAGCAGTCACTCTGCATAGACATAGACTTACATATTAATATTCTGTGTGCTCACAGCCTCCAGTAGGGGGAGCTCAGGCGCTCACTGCAGACTGTTTATACAGAGAAGTAAATCATTCACCAGACGGCTCCCCCTGGTGGAGGCTGCTGGAATGTGTTCAGGTGGTTCTACGTCTGTGCAGGGAATTTCGAGGCATGCATTAGAAAAAAATGGAGCCCCAAATAATTATTGATTAATGTAGAATGGTGGAGGTTCCCTTTAAGCAGCCGATAAATAGACTTGTCGTTCATATTCCCCTATAGATTTCTCACTGTTCACCGGCTTCATTTTAGACCCCGGGGCCCGGATCACATCGCCTGGGGCCCTGCAGGAGTTTAATGGCTGCTGGAATCTCTGATCTTTTCATGTAGTAATTATAATAAGAGCATGACAACAGACGGGCGCTGGCAGCCCGCGCCCGGGAAATCTGAGACAATGGCCACCTGTCCTGTTACAGTAGATTTGGCGCAGTTCCTGCGGTTCTCTCTCTGAAGTGCCCTCAGTCATTGTAATTACACGTGACACATGACAGATGAGAGGGGTTGGACAAGGCGATCCCCACCTCCATCAATACCTGCTCTTCCATGGGGGGACAATGGTCGGTAAGTCTCTGCTGTATACACCAGTCTACATGGATCTTCTACTGACTCTCACACGTCACATTCATTTCCACTTTAGTGTCTTCGTGATTTTTAAGATCTCTGCTTGCTGTAAGTTAATAGGAACATTGATATACAGTACAGCTGTGCCGCATTGTTCAGATATCATCATACAGTAATCGGGTAACAGCTCAAAGAGGACCCAAAAAATACCACCATACAGTGCACAATTAATGCCAATATACCATGTCAAAGTAATATCACCATACAGTCCTCAAATATCTGCTTTATACACTGCCCATATGATACCTCCATACAGTGCTCAAGTAATAGCTCCATACAGGACCCAAATAATACCACCATACAATCTAGAAATATTTCCACCATGCAGTTCTCAAATTAAATACCCATACAGTGTCCAAATAATACCATCATGCCATGCTCAAGTAATAGCTCCCTACAGAACCTGAATAATGCTCCTATACACTACCCAAATAATACCTCCATACAGTGCTGAAATAACTTATTCATACTGGACCCAACAATACCACAATAGTTTCCCTATAATACCTTCATACAGTGTCCATATAATACTGTCGTACACTTTCATATATATCCACCATACAGTGCCTAAATAATGCCACCACACATTAGTAGTTTCAGATAACACCACCAAACGGTCCTCAAAAATACTACCATATAGTGCAAAACTAATATCACCACACAGAGCCCAAATAAAAGCTCCGCTCAGTGCTGAAATAATTCCACCATACACTGCCGGAATAATGCCGCTCATACTGTCCTCCCGATATATGGAGGAGCATGAGATGATCCAGGAGGGAGGCTTGTATCCTGCTCAGTCAGACGCCGTTATAGCGGTAGGAGCCTAGGTTCTAGTGCCGTGTACAGGAGGTATACGGAGGCTGGCGGGGGAGGGGGGGTGGAGCCTCTGTCTGTACCAGATCTAGAGCCGGACCGCAAGCGGAATCTGTGGTAAGCTATGGGTCTGTGCGCTGTCTTGTGGAGAGCCTAGATGTCCATGCATAGGACCATATACTAATCTATATACAGGTCCATACACCAGTCCATGTGCTGCTCCATGCTTGGGTCCATATACCGTTCCACACACAGGTCCGTATACTGTTCCATGCGCTGGTCCATATACCGGTCCATGCTCGGGACAACGTGTGCCACGCCATGTGCACGGGCCCTCCGGGGGTTCCCGACGGACGCTTCTTTAGATTTCTCCCGTGACCCTGATACAATGTAGCGTGAACTTCCATCTGGAGACGTATTTTCTGTAAAGTTCATATTTAATTGCATTTTGCCGGATTCTTCTTCCGATTCCTCAATTACCATCTATTAATGAAATCCTTGACACGTTCCTCAAGGTTCAGATTTAATATTGTGATCCGGTTACTAATGGCTCTATATGTCCCTTTGTCTTTAACAGACCTTAAAGGGGCAGTCTCATGATGAGAACCCCTGTCCATGTGCCCCATTAGGGTGTATGGACATCATAGAGAGGATCCCCATGTCTGTACCCTTTCTGTGGTCAGAACTGTACCGGCAGCTCCCGTTCTGGAGGACCATGGACGCCCGTCGCCTCCCTAAACCCTCTTTGCTCCAGGAGACGGACCCGGCAGCTGCGTTCTGATGAGACCAAGTCCTACTTACACTGCTGAGGACTCGCTACAATGTCTCAGCAGCAGAAATCTCCGTCCTGCACTGGACTGATGGCCAAACTGCAGCGGTGTGAGGGCTAGGTCATCAGTAGGCAGAATAGCCTGTTCCACTCACTGACAGCAAGCAGAATCCTGGGAAGTGATGTAGGATGGTTCACAATGTGGCAGAACGTTCCATTCTATAATGAGGACCCCTTTAATAAGAATCCCCCGCTCCCCACAGTCACATGTAGGGCAGCAGTCTGGGTGCTCAGTGATGCCTGCGGTTATCATGTACTGCACCGAGGCATGCTGGGAGTAGTAGTGGTGCGGCAGCTGCGGAGAGGCAGTTGCAGATCTCTGTACGTCTCGTATTCTAACCTCCGCCGTCCTGCAGCTGTTATTAGAGCTTGGTAAAGCTTGACTGCTTCTCCAAATTGTATGTATTCAGTGCAAGCGCCTCCTGAGAGATTCCTGGTGACATTGGTGGTTCGGGGGCTTATAATGGAGCACATCTGCTTGGAAAAGCAAAAAAAAAATTTGTCGCTCCCGAAAACCCAATTTCCACTGTTATGGCGGTGCCCTGATCCCTTAAAGGGGCATGCCTTATTTATCTTCTGGTCCGATGGTCAAGAACAGGGATGTTAGCGTTACCTAATATTATCAGCCATTAGCTGCTGCAGTCCCCTGGGGGGCCCCTACAGTAAGGGACACAATATCTACATGGGGCACAGAGATCTGTCCTCCGATGCACAGAGCTGGATGATGGGAGTATTCCTCTCAGCCTGAGGCTGGATTCCCATGCAGCTTTTAAAGGATTTTTTTTTAGTTCTAAAACCCTGCAGCCGGAGGCTACTAGAGCACGGTTACGTGGAAAGCATCTGTGCGCCATTTTGCATTGTGTGCCATTTTTGTTTTTAGAGGGGCGCTCTGTGTGTGACGGGCTTCTCTACAGGAAAAGAACATGTATATTTAAAAAACAAAACAATAACAATGAAAGACAAGCTCTAAAGCCATGAAAAATGTGTGTAAAGGACTGCATTAGTCATGCTTAGGTTTGGGTCCCCCAGACACGCTTGAGGGACTGCTCTATTGAGGGCTGGATGTTCCATTCTGCAAAATGCGGAGCGCACGCTGCTGGCATCCATGTTTTGTGGATCCGCATATTTCGGACTGCGAAAAGGACACTGTCGTGTGCATGAGGTCTAAACTGAAACACTGTTGCAATTTCAGCTCATTCATAGATTTGTATAGAGCTTCAATGCAAGTCTATGGGAATGACTAAGCAGCTTTTCCAGATACAAGAGAAGTCTTCAGACATAAACAACACAGGTAAATCAGACAGTAAGAATGTCCATATGTCTGGTTTACATAGGTAAAAAGTCCCAAAGTCTCTCAGTATTAGGCTCCATTCACACGTCCGTGTGTGTTTTGCGGACCGCACATGGCCGGCTCTATAATAGAAATGCCTTTTCTTGTCTGTGGATGTAGACAAGAATAGGACATGTTCTATTTTTTTGCGGGGCTGCGGAACGGACAGAGTGCCATCCGCATCTTTTGCGGCCCCATTGAAAATGAATGGGTCCGCGGACGCATTTTGCGGACGTGTGAATGGAGCCTTATCCGGCTGTGCATTAACCCCATGCGGTGCACCTGTAGTGCAAATGAATAGGATATATTACAATAAACGTATAAATGCAATTCAACAATATGAAGCAGTAGAAGGGCACACAACAGCATAAATCACAGCGCGAGTTAACCCTTCAACGTACAAAGTAGGAAGTTGATGGTTTTGCACAGTAGCAATAGGGGCAAATGTCCACAAATGTCCATAGTCCGAAGTACCCTTCCTCCAAGGCAGTACACATCACATCTTCCTAAAGTATTTCAGAGACATTAGCTGTCCCCGGTCCTGTCTCTGATGACAGTGCGCCCCGAATGAATGAAGAGAAACAGGAAGAAACAAGATGAAACTGGAGGAAAGAGAAAAGAGCGGTGAAGGTTTGCTGCCACCTGCAGGCTGAGAGGTGAATTACCACGTCTTGAGACGTCATCTGCGGCTGCAGGAGAAAAAGCAGGTCCATTATCTAAAAATCATCATTCTTTCAGAATAAGCAGCTAAGGACACGGTGTTCAGCTGGAGCCCACGCTGGGCCTGTGCCGGGCGGCAGACAGCTGTTCTGTGCTCCGCTCCCAGCAGTGAATGCACTCACAACTTAGTATTAAGTGCTGCAGGTGAGTGGGCTGCTCGGTATTATTCGCACACAGCACAGACCTGCAAAAACGCTGATTGTTCTGAGCGACGTTAATAATTCCACCATGACAGACGCTCACATTAAGGTATAGTCTATTTATCCCTCGCGACGGGTTCCCGCACAATTAGAAGAAAAGTGTAAAATAGAAGGAAACTCATTTCCCGCCACCTGCCAGGAAGGGCTAATGTACCTTTCTTATGTCTTCGTTCCGCCATGCCCCGTGGGCTTGTGGGGAATGGAAAAAGTTCAACTGACAGGATGTAAAAATAAAGCCGCCAGATCCTCCGGTATGAGGAGGCTTGTGATGGCGGCGAGTGGATCATGGCGCTGTCATTGCAGTGAAGAGACCGCCGCGCTGTCGAGAGGGCAGGCGACATTACTCCCGGCACAAGGCTTCGTGTTTCTATTAAAAAGCTGTCACATCCTGGAACCTTTCACATCATGGAGATGGAAATCATGGCGGGCGCCGCAGCTGGCGTCTCCACCGCTCTGCGCCTGTACTAAGCGGGTATATAGGGAGGAATGCGCAAATGGTTAACGCCTTGACCACCATTGTGCATCTGTAGGGGGCGTCACTATTCCTGAGGCTATTCTGTATCCTGTCGCTCTTCAGATGTGGCTCATCTCACAGCCATTGGTTGCCAGGAAGATCTGTGTCTCTTGTGTTGTATACGTTGCTTCTCTTTTCCGGTGTACATTGCGTCTCTTGAGCGGTGTACATTGCGTCTCTTGTGTCGTATACGTTGCGTCTCTTGTGCGGTGTACGTTGCGTCTCTTGTGCAGTGTACGTTGCGTCTCTTGTGCGGTGTACGTTGCGTCTCTTTTGCGGTGTACGTTGTGCCTCTTGTGTCGTATACGTTGCGTCTCTTTTCCGGTGTACATTGCGTCTCTTTTCCGGTGTACGTTGCGTCTCTTGAGCGGTGTACGTTGTGCCTTTTGTGCGGTGTACGTTGTGTCTTTTATGCGGTGTACGTTGTGTCTTTTGTGCGGTGTACGTTGCATCTCTTTTGCGGTGTACGTTGCATCTCTTGTGCGGTATACGTTGCGTCTCTTGTGCGGTGTATGTTGCGTCTCTTGTGCGGTGTATGTTGCGTCTCTTGTGCGGTGTACGTTGCGTCTCTTTTGCGGTGTACGTTGCGCCTCTTGTGTCGTATACATTACGTCTCTTGGTGTCGTATAAGTTGCATCTCTTTGTGCGGTGTAAGTTGCGTCTCTTTTGCGGTGTACATTGCGTCTCTTTTGCGGTGTACGTTGCGTCTCTTGTGCGGTGTACGTTGTGCCTCTTGTGTCGTATATGTTGCGTCTCTTGTGTCGTATACGTTGCATCTCTTGTGTGGTATACGTTGCGTCACTTGTGTGGCGTACATTGTGTCTCTTGTGTAGTGTATGTTGTGCCTCTTCTTCGCTGTATACATTGGGGGAGATTTCTCAAACTGGTGTAAAGTAGGACTAGCTTAGTTGCCCATGGCAACCAATCAGACTCCTCCTTTTATTTTTTAAAGTAGCTATGGCAAATGAAAGGAGGAGTCTGGTTGGTTGCTATAGGAAACTAAGCCAGTCCTACTTTACACCAGTTTGAGAAATCTCCCCTATTGTATATCTTTTGCGTCATATACATTGTATCTCTTTTGTGTTGCATACATTCACTTTTGCGTCTTCTGTTGTGTCTCTTTCCGTCTTATACTTTGTGTCTCTTTTACATTTTATAAATTGTGTCTCTTTTGCATCTTACATGTTGTATCTACGTTGTCTCTTTTGTGTCTTATACCTTGTGGCTCTTTTGCATTGTATGTGTTGCGTCTTTTGCTTTTCTTATGTTTTGCCTCTTTTTCGTTGTATCCGTTGTGTCTCTCTTTCATCGTATATTTTGCGTCTCTTTTGCGTTGCACATATTGTCTCTCTTTTGCATCATAAACCTTGCGTCTCCTTTGTATTTTTATTTTTGTGTCACTTTTTGTTGCTGTGATTTCCTTTGCAGGATCGGTGTTGCTCCCAGACGTTGACTGTCTCCTCCGGCTTTACATGATCTAAAGTGACGAAGCTTCTGAGATGAAACCCGGGGGGAGATCCGTGATTTTTTTTTTTTCCTATTTTTCTTTTTTTATGAAGAAATCGTCTTAATTAGAGTTGCCAGAAATCGTCCATATTGTGGGGAGGGAGGCGCTGGAGGAGATAATTCCACAGTCAATAGAACAAAACCAATCAGATGATGAGGAGCAGAATCTCAAAGCAAAGCAATAATTACAAAAAGCCCCAGGAGAATCTCAGAAAAACGGATGAAAAAATAAGCCGTCAGCGGCGGCCGGGGATGGCAGAGATCATTTGCTCTTCATTTATCAAAGTCGGTTACTGCTGGCGCAGAGATGACGGGAGGAAGATGAGGGTTGTGGCACCTCTGCCGAGAAACAGCAAATAGTACAATAAGACCTGTCATCTGACGGAAATCAGTGCGCGCACAGCGGGGGTCGCAACGGGCGGAACTTACTGCACGGGATACGGCGTTTAGTCTCTGACCAGCAGAGTACGGACACGTTTAGTGATGGGAAAATGATAATTAGATGAATGTGTAACATCCGGACGTGTCATGTGTGCCCTGCGTGTCCGGGGCCAGCCGGTTCTGTGACCTCCTCTCATAGGTATTGACTTGAAAGCCGCCCCAGTAATTGGCGGGGGTCTCACAGCTCCTTTGTGCCCCCTCATTGCTACTGCACAGTAATGAAGGTTCCGTACTGCCCATCAATGTGCAAAAGCCCCTTAGAGCCCCCCACTATAGTAAACCCCCTTAGTGCCCCACTATAGTAAAGCCCTTAGTGACCCACATTGTAGTGAAAGGCCCTTAGTATCCCCCCACTTATATAGTAAAGCCCTTAAAGCCCCCACTATATAGTTAGAGCCCCCCCCCAAAGCCCCCCTAGTAGTAAAGCCCCAGCCCACTACCCACCCCCCCCCCCCACTATAGTAAAGCCCCTTAGAGCCCCCCACTATAGTAAAGCCCCTTAGAGCCCCCCCACTTATAGTAAAGCCCCTTAGAGCCCCCCACTATAGTGAAGCCCCTTAGAATCCCCCCCACTATAGTAAAAGCCCCCCTTAGATCCCCCCCACTATAGTAAAGCCCCTTAGAGCCCCCCACTATAGTAAATCCCCTTAAAGCCCCCACTATATAGTAAAGCCCGTTAGAGCCCCCCCCCACTATAGTAAAACCCCCCTTAGTGCCCCCACTATAGTAAACCCCCCTTAGTGCCCCCCACTATAGTAAAGCCCATTAGAGCCCCCCCACTATAGTAAAGCCCCTTAGAGCCCCCCACTATGTAAAGCCCCCTTAAGCCCCCCCACTTATAGTAAAGCCCCTTAGAGCCCCCCCCCACTATAGTAAAGCCCCTTAGACCCCCCCAGTAAACCCCTTAGAGCCCCCCACTTAGTAAAGCCCCTTAGAGCCCCCCCCCACTATAGTTAAGCCCCCCTTTAGAGCCCCCCCCACTATAGTAAAGCCCCTTAGATCCCCCCACTATAGTAAATCCCCCTTAGATCCCCCACTATAGTGAAAGCCCCCTTAGAGCCCCCCACTATAGTAAAGCCCCGTTAGAGCCCCCCCCCCACTATAGTAAACCCCTTTAGAGCCCCCCACTATAGTAAAGCCCGTTAGAGCCCCCACTATAGTAAAGCCCCCCCCTTAGTAAAGCCCCCCCCCCTATAGTTAAGCCCGTTAGAGCCCCCCCCACTATAAGTAAAGCCCGTTAGAGCCCCCCACTATAGTAAAAGCCCCTTAGAGTCCCCCCATATAGTAAACCCCCTTAGTGCCCCCACTATAGTAAAACCCCTTAGTGCCCCCCACTATAGTAAAGCCCCTTAGAGCCCCCCCCCCACTATAGTAAAGCCCCCTTAGAGCCCCCCACTATAGTAAGAGCCCCCTTAGAGCCCCCCACTATTAGTAAAGCCCCTTAGAGCCCCCCCCCCCACTATAGTAAGCCCCCTTAGAGCCCCCCCACTATAGTAAAGCCCCCTTAGAGCCCCCACTATAGTAAAGCCCCCCCTTAGAGCCCCCACTATAGTAAAGCCCCTTAGATCCCCCCACTATAGTGAAGCCCCTTAGAAGCCCCCCCCCCATAGCCCCTTAGAGTCCCACTATAGTGAAGCCCTTAATCCCCCCACTATAGTGAAGCCCCTTAGAGCTCCCCACTATAGTGAAGCCCCTTAGAGCCCCCCACTATAGTAAAGCTTCCTTAGAGCCCCCCCCCCACTATAGTAAAGCCCCTTAGACCCCCCACTATAGTGAAGCCCCCTTAGAGCCCCCCACTATAGTAAAGCCCTTAGAGCCCCCCACTATAGTAAACCCCGCTTAGTGCCCCCCACATAGTAAACCCCCCTTAGTGCCCCCCACTATAGTAAAAGCCCCCTTAGAGCCCCCCCCACTATAGTAAAAGCCCCTTAGAGCTCCCACTATAGTAAAGCCCCCTTAGAGCCCCCACTATAGTAAAGCCCCCTTAGTGCCCCCCACTATTGTAAACCCCCTTAGTGCCCCCCCCCCACTATAGTAAAGCCCCTTAGAGCCCCCCACTATAGTAAAGCCCCTTAGAGCCCCCACTATAGTAAGCCCCCTTAGAGGCCCCCCACTATAGTAAAGCCCCCTTAGAGCCCCCACTATAGTAAACCCCCTCTTAGTGCCCCCCCCACTATAGTAAAGCCCCTTAGAGCCCCCCACTATAGTAAAAGCCCCTTAGAGCCCCCCACTATAGTAAAGCCCCCTTAGAGCACCCCCCCACTATAGTAAAGCCCCTTAGATCCCCCCACTTAGTGAAGCCCCCTTAGAGGCCCCCACTATAGTAAAGCCCCCTTAGAGCCCCCACTATAGTAAAGCCCCCCTTAGTTGCCCCCCACTATAGTAAACCCCCCCCTTAGTGCCCCCCCCACTATAGTAAGCCCCTTAGAGGCCCCCCACTATAGTAAAGCCCCTTAGCCCCCACTATATAGTAAAGCCCCCTTAGAAGCCCCCCCACTATAGTAAAGCCCCTTAGATCCCCCCACTATAGTGAAGCCCCTTAGATCCCCCCACTATAGTGAAGCCCCTTAGAGCCCCCCCTATAGTAAAGCCCCTTAGATCCCCCCACTATAGTGAAGCCCCCTTAGAGCCCCCCTTATAGTAAAGCCCTTAGATCCCCCCACTATAGTAAAGCCCCTTAGATCCCCCCACTATAGTGAAGCCCCTTAGAGCCCCCCACTATAGTAAAGCCCCTTAGAGCCCCCCCCACTATAGTTAAAGCCCCTTAGAGCCCCCCCCACTATAGTAGTAAAGCCCGTTAGCCCCCCCCACTATAGTAAAAGCCCGTTAGAGCCCCCCCCACTATAGTAAAGCCCGTTAGAGCCCCCCCACTATAGTAAAGCCCCTTAGATCCCCCCACATAGTAAAACCCCCCTTAGGCCCCCCACTATTAGTAAACCCCCCTAGTGCCCCCCCCACTATAGTAAAGCCCCCTTAGAGCCCCCCCACTATAGTAAAGCCCCCTTAGAGCCCCCCACTATAGTAAAGCCCCTTAGAGCCCCCCCCACTATAGTAAAGCCCCCTTAGAGCCCCCCCACTATAGTAAAGCCCCCTTAGAGCCCCCCCACTATAGTAAAGCCCCCTTAGAGCCCCCACTATAGTAAAGCCCCCCTTAGAGCCCCCACTATAGTAAAGCCCCTTAGATCCCCCCACTATAGTGAAGCCCCTTAGATCCCCCCCACTATAGTGAAGCCCCTTAGAGCTCCCCACTATAGTGAAGCCCCTTAGATCCCCCCACTATAGTGAAGCCCCTTAGAGCTCCCCACTATAGTGAAGCCCCTTAGAGCCCCCCCACTATAGTAAAGCTTCCTTAGAGCCCCCCCCCCACTATAGTAAAGCCCCTTAGAGCCCCCCACTATAGTGAAGCCCCCTTAGAGCCCCCCACTATAGTAAAGCCCCTTAGAGCCCCCCACTATAGTAACCCCGCTTAGTGCCCCCCACTATAGTAACCCCCCTTAGTGGCCCCCCCACTATAGTAAAGCCCCCTTAGAGCCCCCCCCACTATAGTAAAGCCCCTTAGAGCTCCCACTATAGTAAAGCCCCTTAGAGCCCCCACTATAGTAAAGCCCCCTTAGTGCCCCCCACTATTGTAAACCCCCCTTAGTGCCCCCCCCACTATAGTAAAGCCCCTTAGAGCCCCCCACTATAGTAAAGCCCCTTAGAGCCCCCACTATAGTAAAGCCCCCTTAGAGCCCCCCCACTATAGTAAAGCCCCCTTAGAGCCCCCCACTATAGTAAACCCCCCTTAGTGCCCCCCCACTATAGTAAAGCCCCTTAGAGCCCCCCCACTATAGTAAAGCCCCTTAGAGCCCCCACTATAGTAAAGCCCCCTTAGAGCCCCCCCACTATAGTAAAGCCCCTTAGATCCCCCCACTATAGTGAAGCCCCCTTAGAGCCCCCACTATAGTAAAGCCCCCTTAGAGCCCCCACTATAGTAAAGCCCCCTTAGTGCCCCCCACTATAGTAAACCCCCCTTAGTGCCCCCCCACTATAGTAAAGCCCCTTAGAGCCCCCCACTATAGTAAAGCCCCTTAGAGCCCCCACTATAGTAAAGCCCCCTTAGAGCCCCCCCACTATAGTAAAGCCCCTTAGATCCCCCCACTATAGTGAAGCCCCTTAGATCCCCCCACTATAGTGAAGCCCCTTAGAGCCCCCCCCTATAGTAAAGCCCCTTAGATCCCCCCACTATAGTGAAGCCCCCTTAGAGCCCCCACTATAGTAAAGCCCCTTAGATCCCCCCACTATAGTAAAGCCCCTTAGATCCCCCCACTATAGTGAAGCCCCTTAGAGCCCCCCCACTATAGTAAAGCCCCCTTAGAGCCCCCCCCACTATAGTAAAGCCCCCTTAGAGCCCCCCCACTATAGTAAAGCCCCCTTAGAGTCCCCCACTATAGTAAAGCCCCCTTAGATCCCCCACTATAGTAAAGCCCCCTTAGAGCCCCCCCACTATAGTGAAGCCCCCTTAGATCCCCCACTATAGTAAAGCCCCCTTAGAGCCCCCCCACTATAGTAAAGCCCCCTTAGAGCCCCCCCACTATAGTAAAGCCCCCTTAGAGCCCCCACTATAGTGAAGCCCCTAGCTATAGTGACTGTTCTACAGAAGCCGCCTACACTTTACACTGCGCCAGTTCTGGGAATGTGAAGAAGACCCGCCCCCAATGACCGATCCCAGAGCTGAAGCTGGGAACTTGTCAGCCTGCAGTGCTGGACGGGGTCTTATTCCCAGGATCCGCGGCAAAGACGTCATCGCCATGTCAACCCCGGCTGCAGATTGTAATAAAGTCTTTGACATTTTACTGCACCTGGAGAATCGGAGAGAAATGTCTTCTTACTGCTAAGATACACTGACGAGTGAAAGGGTAGCAATGTTCTGAACTTCTGACTTTCAGGCTCCATATCTCACCATCCACTACAACTCCCATCATCCTATAGACAATCCTCTTGGCTATCTCATACATACATTGGGCTTGCAGCTATTGAGCATATGATCACTTCTGAAGATTCTTCTCATGTAACTGCACTGTTAGGCCCCATTCACACAACCGTATAAATGGATCCGCATCCGTTGTTCCGTGGCGCTGCAAAAAATATAGAGCATGTCCGCAAGCACGGACAAGAATAGGCATTCTCTATATAGCGCTAGCCATGTGCGGTCCGCAAAACACTTACGGTCGTGTGAATGGGGCCTTACTGTTCTGCTCGTCAGTGTAACTGCACTGTTACTGTTCTGCTCGTCAGTTTAACTGTATTGTTACTGTTCTGCTCGTCAGTGTAACTGTATTGTTACTGTTCTGCTCGTCAGTGTAACTGTATTGTGTAACTTACCAGGTCTTGTACACATTACCTATGTCGGTCCATACTGGTCGACGCACTTGTGTACAGCTTTTTCTTCACCTCTCCCCACAAGTGTTGGATTGGGTTGAGGTCCAGGGTCTGGGGACCGATCCAGCTCCTCATCTTCATTGTCATTGAACCCTTTCTTCGACAATCTCGACGTATGCTTCCGGTCATTGTCCTGCTGGAACACTGTGTCGTCCTTTTCATACCCATAGTACTCGAGTGTGTGAAGTAACTTGTCATGAGGACACTCACCTGTAGCTCAGCATTGAGGCCACCATGGATCCTGGTCAAGTACCCAACGCCTTTGGCTGTGAGACATCCCCATATCTTCAGGTTTCCTCCATAGAACCTGACACTTCCTTCAATCTCTTGATCCGTTAGCCCCTTCTCCCTTGTTTCTTCCCGACTCATTTGCTCCCATCAGATCCCGGTCTATTGACTTTTGTCTCATCTCTCCAAATCACGTTTCCAATCTTCCACTGTTCGTACTTTTTTGTAAACTTGAGACGACGCTTCTTATGACAATATTGAAGTTGAGGCTTCTTCACCTTTTTTCGGGCCACCATTCCAGACGTCTGTGATCTCACTATTACGGAGCAGACGAGCCGCCTCCACTGCCGTGTTTATCCTGCCAGAACTGATAGACCTTGTGATGAGCCGACTTGTGGACTCCGATATTTTGCCTGGACGTCCACCTCTTGGCTTTGGAATGGATGGACGGACTTTATTTCGTATTCTTCCACCTGTCATGGTGTCACGTGATATGAGATACCGATATCAATGAGCTGGATGATGCTATTTATCTCTGGGAAATCTTCATGGTGGCTCCAGGATTCGGACCAGTGACCTTTCGCTTTGGAATCAACGTAATAAGATACTGAGCTATTAGGGAATGTGAGGACAGGGTATAATTTGTAGTTTACAAGAAGTAACAGATTGTTCCACCACCAGGAGCAAAACAGTAAGAATGCAGTTACACTGACGAGCAAAACAGTAAGAATGCAGTTACACTGACGAGCAAAACAGTAAGAATGCAGTTACACTGACGAGCAGAACAGTAAGAATGCAGTTACACTGACGAGCAAAACAGTAAGAATGCAGTTACACTGACGAGCAAAACAGTAAGAATGCATTACACTGACGAGCAAAACAGGAACAATGCAGTTATACTGACGAGCACAACAGTAAGAATGCAGTTACACTGACGAGCAAAACAGTAAGAATGCATTACACTGACGAGCAGAACAGTAAGAATGCAGTTACACTGACGAGCAGAACAGTAAGAATGCAGTTACACTGACGAGCAGAACAGTAAGAATGCAGTTACACTGACGAGCAAAACAGTAAGAATGCATTACACTGACGAGCAGAACAGTAAGAATGCAGTTACACTGACGAGCAGAACAGTAAGAATGCAGTTACACTGACGAGCAGAACAGTAAGAATGCAGTTACACTGACGAGCAAAACAGTAAGAATGCAGTTACACTGACGAGCAAAACAGTAAGAATGCAGTTACACTGACGAGCAAAACAGTAAGAATGCAGTTACACTGACGAGCAGAACAGTAAGAATGCAGTTACACTGACGAGCAGAACAGTAAGAATGCAGTTACACTGACGAGCAAAACAGTAAGAATGCATTACACTGACGAGCAAAACAGGAACAATGCAGTTATACTGACGAGCAAAACAGTAAGGATGCAGTTACACTGACGAGCAAAACAGTAAGAATGCAGTTACACTGACGAGCAGAACAGTAAGAATGCAGTTACACTGACGAGCAAAACAGTAAGAATGCATTACACTGACGAGCAAAACAGGAACAATGCAGTTATACTGACGAGCAGAACAGTAAAAATGCAGTTACACTGACGAGCAGAACAGTAAGAATGCAGTTACACTGACGAGCAAAACAGTAAGAATGCAGTTACACTGACGAGCAAAACAGTAAGAATGCAGTTACACTGACGAGCAAAACAGTAAGAATGCAGTTACACTGACGAGCAAAACAGTAAGAATGCAGTTACACTGACGAGCAAAACAGTAAGAATGCAGTTACACTGATGAGCAAAACAGTAAGAATGCAGTTACACAAGAATCTGCAGAACTAATCATAGGATAAATAACTGCAAGTCCAATGTATGTATGAGATAGAGGAGAGGATTGTCTGAAGGATGATAGGAGTATCACTTTCGGAGCTGTACTGGATGGTAAGATATGGAGCCTCAAAGAAAAAAGTACTAAACATTGTTAACCTTTTGCTCGTCGGTGTATATTCCTTATTTCATGGCGGTCACCAGGGAACGTCCGGTATGTAAAATCCGATCTCCTGTACCAATAATCTACTATGTTCCCTCCACATCCCTTAATGAACAGGAATAGATCACAGGGATCATCCAGCCCTCTGTAAATGAATCACCATCATTGTATCAAGAACAGTTCTGCAACTTTCTAACAATGTATCATCATTTTCAAGATCTCTCCTTCATGTCGGTGAATGAGAACTTTATTTGTGCATTCAGAGGCTAGAACTGTGTAGAGACCTACAACTGATTACCAATGTGTCCTCTCTATAGATGAGCCGCCCGGACTCCGGACTGATACATTTTACGCGCACTGATACATTGTAGCAAATGACTGTTTATTATAACTTAGAATGTTTGCTTTATATATTCCATAGAATCCTCTGAGAGCTGAACTATACTGATACATTGTAACCAGAGAGAGATTTGTGCTTCGCTCACAGAGGATCGGATACAATGGATACAGTTGTAACAAACTTTCGGAACAGAATCCATGACACAAGTTTAGTTTGCGTCTGATTTTAAAGCAAATCGCACAGGTTAAAAACATCTACGATTGCGCCAAATTTTAAAAGCTTTAAACCAGAGTTTATTGTTTCCATTCACTGACTGCAAGCTAAGATCTTACACATTGTGATATTAATACACTACAGAAAGTTGCAGAAGTTTTCATTACTTTTCATTAGGAGATGGAGTATAATATCTGCCGCCGTCGTGGTGCTCTGAGGTTGTCAGACTTTTGGGGTATAAAGTCTCCGACTCCTCTGATATTTACTTTATGACTGCGCGCTCGGTTGTGATTGCTGTTTACTGACGCCCGGCTCTCATCATCCTGACGGCTTTTGCCTCATGGAGCGGAGAAGTGTCAATCACGGCATTTTGGTGATAGAATATTAAATTCCCGGCTTCATTTTATGAAAAATAAATCACTTTTCAGTCCTGGCGGAGGAGACCTGCAGCCGAGCACAATGCAGAACTATCAGCGGGAATAATCAGACTCCGGGAAATTTAACTAAAGGACATTCCTGGGGCAACGACAAACACAAGACAGTTCTGCTGATGGACGGCAGCCTGATCCCTCAGGAGGAACCTTAAGGAACGGGCCAGCAGCTACATCAGAACCTCAAGCAGAAGAAGAAAGGTTTCCATGGGAGTCAGAAAACTGCAGAAGACTGCACTATAATCACCACAGTGACTGCACCAGCAGAATAGTGAGTGCAGCTCTGGAGTACAATACAGGATGTAACTCAGGATCAGTACAGGATAAGTAATGTATGTACACAGTGACTGCACCAGCAGAATAGTGAGTGCAGCTCTGGAGTATAATACAGGATGTAACTCAGGATCAGTACAGGATAAGTAATTTATGTACACAGTGACTGCACCAGCAGAATAGTGAGTGCAGCTCTGGAGTATAATACAGGATGTAACTCAGGATCAGTACAGGATAAGTAATTTATGTACACAGTGACTGCACCAGCAGAATAGTGAGTGCAGCTCTGGAGTATAATACAGGATGTAACTCAGGATCAGTACAGGATAAGTAATGTATGTACACAGTGACTGCACCAGTAGAATAGTGAGTGCAGCTCTGGAGTATAATACAGGATGTAACTCAGGATCAGTACAGGATAAGTAATGTATGTACACAGTGACTGCACCAGCAGAATAGTGAGTGCAGCTCTGGAGTATAATACAGGATGTAACTCAGGATCAGTACAGGATAAGTAATGTATGTACACAGTGACTGCACCAGCAGAATAGTGAGTGCAGCTCTGGGGTATAATACAGGATATAACTCAGGATCAGTACAGGATACGTAATGTATGTACACAGTAACTCCACCAGCAGAATAGTGAGTACAGCTCTGGAGTATAATACAGGATGTAACTCAGGATCAGTACAGGATAAGTAATGTATGTACACAGTGACTGCACCAGCAGAATAGTGAGTGCAGCTCTGGAGTATAATACAGGATGTATCTCAGGATCAGTACAGGATAAGTAATGTATGTACACAGTGACTGCACCAGCAGAATAGTGAGTGCAGCTCTGGAGTATAATAGAGGATGAAACTCAGGATCAGTACAGGATAAGTAATGTATGTACACAGTGACTGCACCAGCAGAATAGTGAGTGCAGCTCTGGAGTATAATAGAGGATGAAACTCAGGATCAGTACAGGATAAGTAAAGGTGGATTTAGATGGGACGATTCTGAAGCCAATTGTTGGGAAGGAAGCATTTCTTCCCGACAGTCGGCAGCTCGTTCAGTGGAGTAGCAGCGATCTAGTTCACTGTATGATGAGCGGTCACTACTGGGATCCCTCGTCCTGATATAGAATCATTGTTTCAGGGCAGCTGACCACTGTTTAGTCTCCACGATCTGCTGAAGAAAGCCCAGAAACTCTGATCACTGGTGCCTGTATGAACGACAGCATCCTACATACATGGGCAGATTGTCGGGATCTGATGGTGTAAATGCAGCTTCATGTATGTGCACAATGACTCTGCTGTTTATGTAGATTCATCCTATATATAATCTATAACTTGGCTTATAAAGGTCATCAGCTCCTGAGGGTTGAAACCTCATAAAGTGTCTCCAGTCATCCCCATTTACTTAAGATTGTCCTTAATGGAATTGGATAAACAATAGAAGAGGTAGAATGTATCTGATTAGACATCTTATGGTTTCTTTTCCAGTAGATAAGATTTACCTTTGAGCTTTTTATAATTTCTGGGTTCCCCAACTGAAGGATGAAGGAGCTTTTCACATGCACTTATCTTCTGATACCTCTTGGAGAGCTTTGGAGGGTTCACACTCATTGGGTCTCTACAAGCCAACAATAGGACTGGATAGTATATGTAGTGGTAGCTTCCTATGTTGAATTTCCTATAGAAGGAGTTAAAGCCCCCATTTCTACGGCGGCACTGTTAATATATTTACCAGTTTCTCTAGTAAATAGGTCACCTCATTGTTTTTTCTCCTTCGAGCCAAGATCTGTTCTGTACAGAAATGAGCAAAATGATTTGGCAAGTTTTGAAAGTCTCCAGATTTCAGGGAGTCGATGCCAGAGAAGCGTCTCCGTGATTCCCGGCTGAAGAACGCTTTGGAATAAGTAACAATAAACAAGCAGAATGTTTTGCTTCAACAGATCGACGCGGCCTCTGGTCGCAATAACCTCTCGGCAGCCATGTTGTGTCCTGTCCAGAATCAGTATCACACCAGAGCTGTGAGGAACATTGCTAGAGTATTGAAGACTCTAACCCAAAGCTTGTGTGCACATTGACCAATGATGGAGGAGCCAGAAGAGTCTGGAGTAGACAGAGGTGTCTGGAGGAAGGGAGATGTCTGGAGGAGGAAAGAGGCGTCTTGAGGAGACAGAAGAATATCTGGAGTAGACAGAGATGTTTCTGGCAGAAGGTAGATGCTTGGAGCAGGACAGAGGAATCTGGATGAGAACAGAGTTTTCTTGAAGAGACAGAATAATCTTGAGGTGGACTGAGGAGTCTGGAGGAGACACTATAATCTGGAGGAGGAGGACAGAGGTGTGTGAAGGAAAGGGAATTCTGTAGGGGAAAGAAGAAGCTGAGGGAGGACAAAGGTCTCTTGAGGAGACAGAAGAATCTTGATGTGGATTGAGCAGTCTGGAGTAGACAGAGGTGTCTGAAGGAGACACAAGAATCTGGAGTTCAGGAGGACTCTGGAGTAGACAGAGGTGTCTGGAGGAGGAAAGAGGTGTCTTGAGGAGACAGAAGAATATCTGGAGTAGACAGAGGTGTGTGGCAGAAGGTAGATGCCTGGAGGAGGACAGAAGAATCTGGAGGAGAATAGAGTTTTCTTGAAGAGAAAGAAGAATCTTAAGGTCAACTGAGGAGTCTGGAGGAGGACAGAGGTGTCTGCAAGAAGACAGGGGACGGAGGGGTGTGGAGAAGACAGAAATGTCTGCAGCAGATACAGGAATCTGGAGGAGGACAGAGGTGTGTGGAGGAAGGGAGATGCTGGAGGGGAAAGAAGAAGCTGAGGGAGGACAGAGATGCATTGAGGAGAATCTGGAGGTGGACTGAGGAGTCTAGACAGAGGTGTCTGGAGGTATCTGGACTGTTCTAATTGAGGTGAGCTGGAATTTTCTTATACTGTCTGGAGGAGACACAAGAATCTGGAGATCAGGATGAGTTTGGAGGAAAGGAGATGTCTGGAAATGACAGAAGAATCTGGAGGAAGACAAGTTGTCTGGAGGAGGATAGAGATATCTAGAGGGAACAGAAGAATCTGGAGGGGAAGAGGGGTTTCTGGAGAAGAGAGAGGACTGTGTCTGGAGTAAGGGAGATATCTGGAGGAGAGCAGAGGGGTCTGAGGAAACCTGAGGAGTCTAGATGGGCAGAAGAATCTGGAGAAGGACAGATTGGATGGTGGGTCTACAAGAGCACAGCAGTATCTGGAGGAGCACAGAGGGGTTTAGAGAGGATAGAGGAGTAGAAGATGTATGTGCACCTTTACAATGGTTGGACATTCAGTATTAATATATTAATTGATTCCAATACAATTTTATACATTGTTATCTGAGCCCTAAAAATACTTTCCGTGTAGAAGAAAGTTAGTAAATGTTCGTCAAGGATCAGGTCCTGGTCCACTGGATGCATTTGTGGAAATGACTCTGATGCAATTGTACTGGAGAAGAGTAGAGATCAGCGGGCCCCTGTGCATGAACAGTATAGGGGCCCCTTGCACATCAGCAGAGGTGGATATCCATCTACGTGTAAGACCCGGGGAAACCAGAGCTGTCTGTTACATGCAGCCTCGTAGACAGCGCCCATCTAGTAATGGTTTTCCATCCTCTGGGATATGTTGACCCCAGGATGGCAATTTTCAAAGGACCTAATGGCACAAAACTACGGAGTAATAGCGTCCAATAAGAGACAAGTCAAGTCACATGACACTGCCGGGTCTATTAGCAAACAGGAGAGTCTTAAGTCTACGGGGCTTCCTGATTGGACCATTTGGGTTCATAATGGTAGCCATATTTAACCTATGACGTGACCTTGCACAGATCCCGCGGTCTACGGGGTCGGGCCACGTCTTCCCTTTACGTTTATATCTGACGCAAAATATAATATTTTTCCGTATTAACGCGCTGTTGTCATTTTCACTGCGCGCCCTTCAGGAAACCACTTGAAACAAATTGATTACAAAGATAAAAAAAAAGTTACAAAAAGCTCCAATTGAATCCACTAACGGGCGCGTGTAATGGGCTCTTTTACAAGGACATTTGTTTTATCTAATAAAAGTCAGAGTTTTAAGAGAAGCCATTAAAAATAATGCTGGCTCAGTTAAAGAGCATTGCCGATTGTCGCTCCGGTTGGCGGCGGCGGTTCGTTACACATCACAAAGACGCAAAGGCCAATTAACAGACACGCTGATGAGCAACGCAGACCGCTCCTCTCCAGATCCTGCCACATCGGACAAGAGATGGAAATGACTGGAGAAATATTATGTTTCACTTCTGAAATTTGGGGCCGCGAGGAAAAGATTCCATTTTGATAAGAAGAATGAATGACGAGGAGGAAAACCAAAACCTGAAGCTGCGATGTCTGGAGATAAAACGTATCGCTTCTCGCCGGAGACTGTGTTACCTCCTCACAGAATACAAAAAGAGAAGCACCATGGGAACCAGGAGAGATATGGAAAGATACATGCATCCATACTGCATCCCTAAATGTCCTACCGCATTGTGTCTACAGCTCCTATACAGAACTATATGTTTCCAAGGTAACAGCAATCCTAAGGGGAGGAGGGACAGTAGGGAGTATGAGTGCAGGATCCGACCACACAGGGTCTGTCGTCCGTTACCATGGAAGTAGATAGGCCTGTGTGGGAGCTCTGGACATGAAACGGTAGGAAATCAATAGCGTTGAGTAAAGCATTCGAAGCGGAATTTCGTCGGAAGTTTAGGACAACTTCGATTTGCAATTAATTGAATTTCCTTGCTCTTCTTGGTAACCAATCAGGTTTTCCTAAAATAGTGGCTGCATGGATAACTAAGCGAAAGTAAGAACGCAAGATCACCCATAATGCCGTGCAGCCAGCCAATCCGCAGATAGCCATCCCCTGTGATGTCACAGCACTATAAAAGCCTCATCCCGCGCGCTCTCCCCCATTGTCCTGTGAGCTGAGCATAGGGAGAGACGTGGAAGCGCTGCAGCATTAGGGACAGTGTTGCTGAAAATGAATAACAGAAGAATAGTTACTTATTCCTACATCAGCCTTAAACTAAAATCTGTAATACCAATAAGATAGAAGTCTTTATTATTCCAGTGCCAATTTAGACCATCCAGTCTGTAACCCTTAGGGGGGGCCAGGCCTTAATGATGACCATCCTCAACTTTTGCTGACTTTACTTCTTCCAATTTAGCCTTCAAAGTCTCCATATCCTAGAAAAGTCAGCAAGATGCAGAGAGAGGAGGAGCTGGATGTTCCTGATGACATATTCTCATCAATATTAAATGATGTGGAAAAGGAGGAAAAGCAGATGGCAGAAGAAGGGCTCGCACCTGACTGGCAGGAGAGAGCTGGGATTGGAGCAGTGGGTATGTTGGAGCTGATTAATATTCTGTGTTTACTGTCAGATAACCTGCATGAGATTGCAGGCCAGAACAGCAATAATATACATATTGTCCCCCACCAGCCAAACCCCAGACCAGCAACGGCAAGTTGCCACGTGGCCATTAACTATGAAGAAGGACTACACAGTGTGATCTTCATTATGACCTGAAAGGCAGATGAGGGCTAATGGGCCGCACCACCGCTGGGACCCGCACTGATATCGAGAACGGGGCCCCAAAAGAGAAGGAGGGTGCACTGCGCATGCACAGCCGCCCTCCATTCATTTATATAGGGCCGCCGAAAATACCTCCTCCATGTCCCCCCCTCCCCCCATCCCCCCATCACCCCATCCCAGTTATAACAGGAAAATCCCTTTAAGGGCTCATTCACACTCTGTAGTGCTTCCATGGGGTTCCGATCCGTGCCTCCATTCGGCACCGCACCGCATCTCCGTGATTGCGGACCCCTTCAAGAGAATGGGTCCGTATGAATGAGCCCTAAGACTGATATTTAGCTGGGCAGTTTAGTGACCTTTGATACTATGTAGCATCCGGAGGCGTCTGATACATTGTAACACTTCATTATTTTCCGCTCTTTTTGCTTTCTTCCATGTTTGCGTTCAGTTTTGCCGGAGTCATAAAATGCGATAAGAAGTTTTTGTTTAAAAGGATTTTTCAAAGAGAAAATTTCTAGTTAATAACGATCCAAGAAACGTCTCCGAGCTTCGCTTTCTGCGTCGCCTTTTTAATCGCAGTTTAAACTTATCTTGGTTGATTTTAAAGGGAAACAAATTATAATTAGATGGAACTAAGTAGATGGATCTGCGGGAAATTAATTAGGGAGATGCAAAGTACGGCCGCTTTATTACATCTCCTCGTGGTAATGATCTGAGGAACCTGCATCCTCCACCATAGCAGCAGAGTCTGGTGCCAGAACAGAGACCTGCATCCTCCGACACAGCAGCAAAGTCTGGTGCTGGGATAGACACCTGCATCCTCTGACACAGCAGCAGAGTCTGGTGCTGGGATGGACACCTGCATCCTCGGACACAGCGGCAGAGTCTGGTGCTGGGATAGACACCTGCATCCTCCGACACAGCAGCAGAGTCTGGTGCCAGAATAGAGACCTGCATCCTCCGACACAGCAGCAGAGTCTGGTGCCAGGGCTGACACCTGCATCCTCCGACACAGCAGCAGAGTCTGGTGCCAGGACTGATACCTGCATCCTCCAACACAGCAGCAGAGTCTGGTGCCAGAACAGAGAACTGCATCCTCCAACACAGCAGCAAAGTCTGGTGCCAGAACAGAGAACTGCATCCTCCGACACAGCAGCAGAGTCTGGTGCCAGAACAGAGACCTGCATCCTCCGACACAGCAGCAAAGTCTGGTGCTGGGATAGACACCTGCATCCTCTGACACAGCAGCAGAGTCTGGTGCTGGGATGGACACCTGCATCCTCGGACACAGCGGCAGAGTCTGGTGCTGGGATAGACACCTGCATCCTCCGACGCAGCAGCAGAGTCTGGTGCCAGAACAGAGACCTGCATCCTCCAACACAGCAGCAGAGTCTGGTGCCAGAATAGAGACCTGCATCCTCCGACACAGCAGCAGAGTCTGGTGCCAGGGCTGACACCTGCATCCTCCGACACAGCAGCAGAGTCTGGTGCCAGGACTGATACCTGCATCCTCCAACACAGCAGCAGAGTCTGGTGCCAGAACAGAGAACTGCATCCTCCGACACAGCAGCAAAGTCTGGTGCCAGGGCAGACACCTGCATCCTCCAAAACAGCAGCAGAGTCTGGTGCCAGGACAGAGAACTGCATCCTCCGACACAGCAGCAAAGTCTGGTGCCAGGGCAGACACCTGCATCCTCTGACACAGCAGCAGAGTCTGGTGCCAGAACAGAGACCTGCATCCTCCAACACAGCAGCAGAGTCTGGTGCCAGAACAGAGACCTGCATCCTCCGACACAGCAGCAGAGTCTGGTGCCAGGGCAGACACCTGCAATTGTTTTTTATGTAACCGTATGAGTTTGTGTTTGGGCAATGCTTGGCTCTTCTATTTGGGTGTCGTACTGTATGTGGCTCATTAGGAACTGTATGGTGACTGTAAAGGAGGGGGCGTCAGTAGGTGACAGCGCTGGGCGTCACCCGGTCTCAGTGGTCTCTGTGCCCCCTTTGCCATAGGAGCTTCTGCCCACAGGGCAGCCGATCCCTGATCGTATATATTAACACATTGCTTGCTGGTCTGATGGCGTAACATGCAGGCTGATTAGACGCCCCTGGCCGCCCCGCGGTGATGACGATCGGCTCAGGTCTTAGGTCTTTGTATGTAAAGTGATTACGTTGGTCAGAGATGCGGCCGTGAGTGCGAGATGAAGAGCTGCCGCCCTGCAGGAGCCGAGCCTCTTTTGTAATTGCCGAGACATGATAAGGACACATCTCGCCTTGCTCTATGAAAGACAATCAACCTAAGATGTCATTAAGCCAGGGATGGTGACATTGTGTCCTCGCGCTGACAATAAACCGCCTTCACTCCTATTATAGCAGAGCGCATTAGCGCTGTCACCGCCACGACGGATGTTCCACTCCATCCATCTCCGCACTCACACTCTTGTCTGTTTGTTCATGGCAATGTCAGCCGAGCCATCATATTGGGGAGAGCGCGGCCGCCGCCGCCATCGTCTCATGGAGGCCAATTAGTGCGGCCTGAAGAGTAACCGGAAAATGAACGTCGTAAATGTGTCTGCAGGTGGATCAGTGTCACCAGTGTGTCCACGTTATGGAGGCAGATGAAAAGCTGAGAGTTTGGTGCAATGTATCAGCTTTAATAAGAGCTATGAGCCGGGATTCTCAGTAATGTGAAGACTTCATGTGATATTACGTATGAGGAGCGGGTGCACACCCCACCTCATCCTCTTATCTCTCCGCAGTCTCGTCATCGCCCCAGCCTTATACATTTTATATCATCTACAAATCTCTGAACACGGAAACTTCTCGCCTGCAGATTTTTCGGCTGATAATTTGAGTAAAGTAAATGTGACGGATCTGGAGACATTAAAGCCCAAGTTAAGCTGCGACACATAAAGGAAAGTAAATAATGAGACGACTCCATGCCGGCTGTGGACAAGGAGAAATACACATGAAAAGTGACCCGCAGACCTTCACAATGCGGGGAGCCGCCATATGCCCCCCCCCAGAGACCGCGAGGACTGTGCCGGAGATCAGCGGGGAACAAGCTAGAGGGATCTTTCATCTAAGTAACTAAAGGATAAGGAGCAGCGTCTACTGCACCGGCCCCTTAATGATTGCACCACCCTGTAATTACCCGCCAGGGGGGCGGACGCCAAATGTTTCATGTCACTACATAAACTATAAGCCGGGATTGGGATGCTGGAATAAGAGAGAAAGAGATACAGAGATAGAGATAGATAGATATGAGATACATAGATACATAGATAGATACATAGATAAAAAAACGTAATGAAAGCAGCACAGCAAAATAGAAAAAAGTAACGGTGTGCCAGCGGCTCCGGATATGGTCAAATCCGCAATAATAAAAAAAGAAATTCCACAGCACCACCAATGTTTCCAAAATGTTTAATAAATAAAGATCTGGACAGTGCTGTGCATTTGTACTTTGTAGGACCACATGTCTTTTGGGGTCTGTCTCTACAGCTCTGCACATCTACAGGAGGACATTTTTGCCCATTTTTCTTTGCAGAAGAGCTTGCGCTCAGTCAGATTGGATGGAGAGCGTCTGTGAGCAGCAATTCTCAAGTCTTCTCCCAGATTCTCAATGGGATTTAGGTCTGGACGGTGACTGGGCCGTTCTAACACATGGAGATGCTTTGATCTAAACCCTTCCATTGTAGCTCTGGCTGGATGTTGAGGGTTGTTGTCCTGCTGGAAGGTGAACCTCTGCCCCAGTCTTGGCTTCTGCAGCCTCCACCAGGTTTTCCTCAAGGATTGTCCTGTATTTAGCTCCATCCGTCTTCCCATCACCTCTGACCGGCCTCCCTGTCCCTGCTGAAGAAGAGCCTCCCCCAGTATGATGCTGCCATCTCCATGTCTCACGGTGGGGACGGTGTATTCAGGAGGATGTGCAGGGGTAGTTTTCCACTGTTTTGCATTTAGGCCAAAAAGTTCCCCTTCTCTTCTGACCTGAGCCCCTTCTTCCACATGTTCGCCATGTCCTCTTCATGGCTGGTGGTAAACTGCAGACAGGACTTCTTATGGCTTCTTTCAGTAATGTCTTTCTTCTTGCCTCTCTTCCATAAAGGCCATATATGTGGAGTCAATGACTAATAGTTGTCCTGTGGACAGATTCTCCTACCTGAGCTGTGGATCTCTCAGCTCCTCCTCAGTGACCATGGGCCTCTTTGCTGCTTCTCTAATTAGTGCTCTCCTTGCCTGGGCTGTCAGTTTAGGTGGACAGCCATGTCTTGGTAGGTTTGCAGTTGTGTCATACTCCTTCCATCTTTGGATGATGGATTGAACATTGATCCATGGGAAGTTTAGAACTTGGGGTATTTTATATAACCCAACCCTGCTTTACACTTCTCCACAACTTTATCCCTGACCTGTCTGGCGTGTTCCTTGGTTTTCATGATGCAGTTTGATCACTGATATTCTCTAACAAACCTCTGAGGCCTTCACAGAACAGCTGGAGGTATACTGAGAATACATTACACACAATTAGAGTCTACTTACTAATTAGTCACACTGGTGAAGGCGATTGGTTACACTGGATTTAGGGGTTCAGGGTACAGGGGGCTGAATACAAATGCACAACACAGAAAAAAAGAGGGGTTTTCAGTCAGCACATCCCAATGCGCAGGTGCACGTTGCTATGGCTGATTGCAATGAAAAGGAAAATACATAAAATGCAACCGCACACTGCTAACCAGATAACCATAGGCTGATTTTAACTAGTGTAACTATAAAGCCGAGTGGACTCGGCATGCATGCTTGGTACCTGCATCCCTTTATTAGTGAAGGCCTTTGAAGCACTACAAATGGCAAAAGGCAGAAGGGACCCAGCATGCATGTGGAACCAACACCCCCTGATTATATGGAAGCCAAGGTTGGCACATAACAGGTAGGAAGTAGTGTTAGGTTCCCGTTCTACAGGGATCACCTTGACGATTTGGTGAACGGGCCCAGATAATTTTGTACAAAATACATTTGCCAGGAATCTCTGATTTACCAAACAAGCATAGCATTAGCTCCAGAATACTTCATATCTCTATGGCATTTATAATTTTCTTTTCACATCACATAGGTAGACAAAAAAGATTTGAGAATGATATATAGATTTATTCATGGTATGTAGGACACACTCCTTTGAACACTTTTTATCTGATACAAAGCTCTGAATCCTCTTCATAAATATATCACTAAATGACAGAATACAATCTACCTGCAGCCACCACTAGGGGGAGCCTAGGAGCCTTCTGCACCCTGACTATACCGGGGCTAGGCTCCTCCTAGTGACTATGGCTGACCTCATCTTGTTATATAACTGTTTAGGTGTCTTCTTCTTTCTAATCCCAGCCTTTCCCTTCACTCTCCCTGGCAGTAGAGTACAAGCTTGATTAATTTCTGTCCGTGATTGATCTGTGACTCTCCCTGATTGATTTCTGTTTCTCCCTGATCGGTTTCTGACTCTTCCTGATTGATCTCTGACTCTCCCTGATTGATCTCTGACTCTCCCTGATTGATCTCTGACTCTCCCTGATTGATCTCTGACTCTCCCTGATTGATTTCTGATTGTCTCTGACTGATTTCTGACTCTTCCTGATTGATTTCTCTCTGTGCCTGACTCCCTAAGATGGTTTCCTGGCAGACGCTGTAACACCCATCCACCCTCATTCACAACACAGTACAGAATGGCGTTCTGCTAGGGCCAGACTATATTTTGGAAAGTTTATAACAAATCCGGTTACAAACTGGTTCGCTCATCTCTAGTGCACGTCTCATCTCTAGAACCTGCTCTTATCTCCCTGGAATGAAGGACAGCACACAACATACTGGGCGTGCCCTCCATTCATTGCTATAGGAGTCCTGAAAATAGATAAATGCCAGCAGTCTCAAATCGGTGAATGGAGTGGCGGGCGTGTCCTGTGCATTCACCACTATGTGACTTTGGAAAATAGTCGAGCATGCTCGCGTGGCCATTATGATAGCATGCCAGATATGCGTGGCGCACTCACCTTCACTTCGGGGGCCCCGTGAGATTGATGGCATATCCCAGCGATGGGAATAACCCGCTAAGGAATTCATCAGCAATAACCTAATGAAAAAAGGTGTTAAATCCCTTTAAGCTTACGTCTGATTGGTCGGAGCGGCTGATGCGCGGTGTTTTCCTCGGCGTCCTCTCTGTTTTTGGCCGAGCCCTCCAGTGACGTGTCACTTACAGAACACAGAGGATGATAATGAGCTCCTTGCCGCCTCCCGGGCGCACACAGAAGTTAATATATTCGGCCCAAGGTCAAGTTTAGAAAGAAGCAGCAACCCCCCCCACCCCCACCCCTCGCAGCGCTCAGATCATTCCTTCTACTTTATTCCTGGTCTCCGTGTTTGTGGCGCCACTTCTCTCGTTATAATTACTGGATTTGCGGATGCATCGCTCGTATTTATTTACTTTAATGTGCTATTGATTAGGTAAATGGCGCTAATCGATGGAAATTATAAATTGGTCTGGTAACGCGCTCTGCGAATTGTTCCCGGGAAAAGTCAATGCAGCCTCGTTCTGTTCTAATCAGAGGCGGGAGGGGCCGGAAAGATCCAGATACTTTATAATGAGGCCGTGTGCGGGTCCTGGAGGTTATAGGGGGACGTCATGGCGGACTGTAAGAGATATAACAGGGGACGGTGTCCTCTTATAACAATATGCATGTACTATAACCCTCATCATCTTCAGGTGAAAGACACCATGTCTATGTATATTGAAAAAGGTTACAGTGACATATTAGATATGGTGTATAGGCTAGAAACGAGTCACTGCACCCCACAAGATCAGCACACTCCTCTCCTGAAATCCTCTGTGCTGCTGGGACCCTGCTCCTTCCACTATGTAACTCTCATCCTGTGTCCTCCACAAGATCAGCACACTCCTCTCCTGACATCCTCTGTACTGCTCTTCCCATGACATCAGTATACTCTACTAGAGGGGTATACTGACCCGGAGTACTTGACCTCCGGGTCAGAATACAAAGGGATTGTTTGTAGTCTGTTACCATAGAGACCCATAGGCCTACATAAGAGCTGCGGACAGCTTGTGGATGCCATCCGTGTACTGTCCACATGTGTGCGGCCGGGCTTTATAGAACCTGTTGTATTCTTGTCCGTTTTTTTACAATAATTGGCTTTTTGACAGTGGGTCCCGCTAAAACCGCAGGATGCGCACAGACCATATCTGTGTTTTGCGGATCCTCGATTCGCGGACCGTCATGTGCAGGAGGCCAATTTCCGGTATTCTGCTCACGATCTGTCCAGGATATATGGGAGTGCCGGAGGAGATCTTGTCTGTGGGGATGTTAAAGTTTTTCCTTGAGGCGTTCCGTCCCAAATCTGCCTAATTGAGTGCAAATTAAAGTCCAGACACTGGCGGGCGGCGGTGCGATCCATTAAGAAGTTAGTGTAGTGAGGCGTGCGATGGCGGTATGAATATCGACCCATTATGCGGCAGAGAATTAGACAGTAGCTGCTTCCAAACAATGAAGGATGAGGCGTTCTCCGGGGCACGCCCCCTATCTTGACAAAGACCGGGAAAATAGCTCTCACTGTTATCACTTAATCAATACGCAGCCGGCGACTAATGGGGATTAGTGGAATGAATGGGCCTCATCCAGAACCGCCATAAATCATCAAGATCTCCACGCCAGCCCTGAAGGAGATAAGAACTGACACGTCTGGAGGACGACGCCCCATAAAAACTTCCCAAAAAGTTATGTCCGCTGCTGGGTAAGAAAACCCAGACAGGTGATTAATAAGATCCACCCACAATCGGGCGAATCAACAGCACCCCCGACACCCAACATTGATGGTCTTCAAGGGTCTGTCCAGTAAAGTAGACTGCAAGCAGAGCGAAAGCCGATTGTTAGAGAAGGAGGCGGGACTGTACAGTTTTGGGGGTGTTTAAGTTCCTGGTGGGTGGGGTTATTCCTTAAAGAGACGGGTGAGTCTCAAAAGTCTCGACCTGGACTGTTTGACACAAATGAGGGTTTGTTACAATGTATCAGCGTAGATAAGAGCACTCAACAGGCGTTAACCTCTGAATGCTCCAATTCATTGACAGCAGGCAGAGATACTGAAAATGGTGAGGAATTGAAAAAAAAATCTACAGGAAAATCGCTGCAGTTTTCATCGCCCAGTGATTAAAGGGCTCCTCCGGGATCTTGATTCTGATGACTTATCCTTAGGATAGGCCATCAATATCTGATCAGTGGGGGTCCGACCACTGGCACCCACCGTGGATTGTAAGCTCCTAGGTCTCATCTTAGGCCAATCAGGTGACGTTTATCGGTCACATGACTTTCAAGTGATGCCACTGAGCTGCAATACCAAGCATGGCCACTATACAATGGATGGCGCTGTGCTTAGTGTGAGGAGGCCGTGGTGCCCACCAGAGCTCCAGGGAACGGCTGACCAGCAGGGGTCCTGGTAGTCGGACCCCCGCCGATCTGATATTGATGTCCTGATCTGAGGACCCCTTTAAGTGTCAGGAGGTCACATGATGTGATGCATCTTTCTGTCTTGCAGATGTGGCCCTCGGATTCCTGCAATCCTGTACCTCAATGGCGGCTCGTCCTGCTCCCACCGCGCCTGAATATTATGCTTTATTATCCATGAGAAGTGACGGGGAGCTTTCATTCATTAATATTTCTGTCAAGATCATTGTGCAGGAAACGGAGAAGGAACGGGATCCGACAGTGAGCGGAATCCCCTCCGGAAATCTGTGCCGGTGATCGTCTGGTAATGGGAAGAGATCGGAGCAATGATCTGCAGATATCTGGGGAGGCCTGTAAGGTAACAGTACATCAGTGTGAAGGTAGAGGAGGAAGCGCAATGTTCTGCAGATCCCTAGAGAGGTCACTGGTGTAATAATCTGCAGGATATATCACTGTGAATCTATCAGGAGGTAGAGAGGACAGAGCGATGTTCTGCAGATCTCTAGAGAGGTCAGAGGTGTAATAATCTGCAGGATATATCACTATGTATCTGTCAGGAGGTAGAGAGGACAGAGCGATGTTCTGCAGATCTCTAGAGGTCAGTAGAGTAATAATCTGCAGGATATATCACTATGTATCTGTCAGGAGGTAGAGGGGATAGAGTGATGTTCTGCAGAGATGTAAGTGATGATCTGCAGAACACATCACCATGCATCTCCATGTCAGTGGTGTAATTGTGCCTCTGGCAGACGTGGTAGCAGACCGCCGTATTCTCCACCTGCTGCGACTTGGTTTTATGATCTTGGCGCGCTCGTTAGCGGTGCGCTCTGACATCGCTGTATTTATGTTTAGCATATTCCCAGTATAAATATTTATGCGGAATATTAAGTGCAGTCAATACCAGTACACTCCAAACTCAATAAAGCCGTGATTTACAGCGGAACGCTCTGCGGAGTGAAATACTGGAGGGCTCATTTTTTACCCTCTCTATGCTAAAAGCGTAAACGGCGCGGCGTAAATGTCACCGTAATTGACATCTTTATAGGAGATTTTTTCTTGGCTTTCCAGAAGGTTGATGAATGTTTTTGTTTTCATGAATGTAAATCATTAAATATTTAACATTGTTTTGTCTATCAATTTGGAGACAGATTTCAATTTAAACAATAAATCAGCGTCGGTCGGAACGTCCTGAAGATTGCTCCAAGAACATATGGTGAATCTCTGCGGAGTGAAGTCAGCTGAGGTGATGATGAGGTGGAGCGCGGCATCTCCACGACTTAGGTAGGAGCGCACTGTGAAGGGGCAGAGTGTGGGACGCCGCTTATCTTTTTATTTATTTCAATTTGAGTTTGGACTTCGAAAACTGCATTGAAGGAAATGTATCAAGGATCCAAACATTATGTCACATTTCAGTACCAGTCATATCCGTGGACTGCGGTCACCAGTCAATATCCTTGGATTGCGGTCATTAGTCAGAGTCTGTGTATTCTGGTCACCAGTCAGTATCCGTGGATTGCGGTCACCAGTCAGTGTCTGTGTATTCTGGTCACCAGTCAGTATCCGTGGATTGCGGTCACCAGTCAGTGTCTGTGTATTCTGGCCACCAGTCAGGATTCGTGGATTACGATCACCAGTCAATATCTACATATTCTGGTAACCATTCAGTATCCGTGGACTGCGGTCACCAGTCAATATCCTTGGATTGCGGTCATTAGTCAGAGTCTGTGTATTCTGGTCACCAGTCAGTATCCGTGGATTGCGGTCGCCAGTCAGTATCCGTGGATTGCGGTCACCAGTCACTATCCGTGGATTATGGTCAACAGTCACTATCCGTGGATTATGGTCAACAGTCAGTATCCGTGGATTATGGTCAACAGTCAGTATCTGTGGATTGTGGTCACCAGTCAGTATCTGTGGATTGCGGTCACCAGTCACTATCCGTGGATTATGGTCACCAGTCAGTATCTGTGGATTATGGTCACCAGTCAGTATCTGTGGATTGTGGTCACCAGTCAGTGTCTGTGGATTGTGGTCACCAGTCAGTATCTGTGGATTGTGGTCACCAGTCAGTATCTGTGGATTGCGGTCACCAGTCAGTATCTGTGGATTGCGGTCACCAGTCAGTATCTGTGGATTGTGGTCACCAGTCAGTATCTGTGGATTGTGGTCACCAGTCAGTGTCTGTGGATTGTGGTCACCAGTCAGTATCTGTGGATTGCGGTCACCAGTCAGTATCTGTGGATTGTGGTCACCAGTCAGTATCTGTGGATTGTGGTCACCAGTCAGTGTCTGTGGATTGTGGTCACCAGTCAGTATCTGTGGATTGCGGTCACCAGTCAGTATCTGTGGATTGCGGTCACCAGTCAGTATCTGTGGATTGCGGTCACCAGTCAGTATCTGTGGATTGTGGTCACCAGTCAGTATCTGTGGATTGCGGTCACCAGTCAGTATCCGTGGATTGCGGTCATTAGTCAGTGTCTGTGTATTCTGGTCGCCAGTCAGTATCAGTGGATTGCGGTCACCAGTCAGTATCTGTGGATTGCGGTCACCAGTTAGTATCCGTGGATTGCGGTCATCAGTCAGTATCCGTGGATTGTGGTCACCAGTCAATATCCGTGGATTACGGTCATCAGTCAGTGTCTGTGTCTTCTGGTCATTGGTTGGTGTCTGTGTATTCCAGTCACCAGTCAATATCTGCACATTCCGGTCATCAGTCAGTATCCATAGATTCCAGTCTCCACTCGATATCTTCGTATTTCGGTAACCAGTCGGAGTCTATGTTGCCTTTTCTATGCTCTGAGGTGGTGCACTCCTATCACTAGAACCTCACACCGCCACTTCCTAGCTGACTAGATTGCAGGAGGACCGGATCTGCCTCCAGCAGCTACTGCTCCCCAGCACAACTCTCTGCTCACTTATTACTGACATAAGGTCTGCATGGCACTGACAGGAAGGACCCGAAGTAGAACATGTGACAGAGAGACAGGACGTAAACAATGAAGGTTTTTGAATGACAGCAAAACTACAATGAATTGATATAGAAAGTAAATATATTTTAACCTTTCATTATAAAAGAATAACACTTTTTTGCTGTAGCTGGAAGACCCCTTTAAGGACTTACTATTCATTTCAATGGAAGGAAAGTGCGGCAGAGAACAGAAATAATAATAATAATAATAATAATAATAATAATAATAATAATAATAATAATAATAATAATAATAATCCTGGTTATTAAAACACAATTTACCAAAACACAGATCGCCCTAAAGCTTCTGGGACACGTTGAAAACATCTCATTCACTGACGCTCCAAAGAGAAATAAAACGTAACGAGAGACTTAAAACGAGGAAGAAGAGAAGCCAGGAGACGGAATCCACTGAAGATGTAACGCGCCGGATACACAGACTCAGAAACTTCCTCCAAGTGACGGGATAGAAATATCATGGACTCGCACTTTGTGTCGAGAGAAAAATATCAGGAGTTTGTTACAAAGCCGCCGTAAAATTATCGCTGGAGATTGTGGCTCTCGGGGGAAATTTAGTAAACATAAAGCCAATACCAGGCGTTTTGGGTTTATCGCTAGGAACACATTCAATTAGAACGAAATCGGAAAAAGTCAAGATTCTGTCTGCGAGCTGCCGGTGTGCGGGGGGAGGGGATCCCATCTCATCTGCTCCCCGGTGAGCAATTCACTAAATAAACTGTGAGAACGGCTTCTCCTCAACAAGTCAGCCAGACACAAACTTCTCCAAGTATCTCCAAGTCATTAAGTCTCTGTGAGGAGCTCAGGTCAAGTCTGGAAATGTCTTCACGAGCAGTGGTAGGTGCCCTCGGGGGGTAAGTACCGTGTTGGGGGGGGCTGCAGCGCTGACGGCTGGAGTCCTTAAAGCATGCACCACTTCCCCTGAAATCATTTTACCTGCAGTATCCTGCTAGCTTCCGGCTGCAGAATGTGACATCTGCCTGCAGCCCCTGCTGGTTCAGCGTCTGCACACTCATTAGAGCTCAGGTCAAAGTCTATTAATGACTTTATTGGCTCCGATAGATGCCCTGAGGGGGTAAATACCACATGTCAGGGGACGAAAGTCCTGAGTGCTGGGGTACTCAATGTAAGTGCCACTTCTAAACAGCATATTACTTTCTGTTGGTTTGCTGCTAGATCTCTGGCTGCATAATGTGACATTTTCCTGCAGCCCCTGCTGGCTCAGCATCTGCAGAGATATTTGAGCTCTGGTCAAAGTCTATTAAGGCCTTTATTGGCTCCGACAGATGCCTTGAGGGGGTAGATACAACATGTCAGGGGACAAAAGTCCTGAGTGCTGGGGTATTCAATGTACGTGCCACTGCAGAATCTGACGTCAGCCCCTGCTGGTTCAGTGTCAGCACAGTGATTTGTCCTCAGATCAAGTTTGTTGAATTCAATGCAAGTGCTACTTCTAAGAAGCATTCTACAAATATTTTACTTTCTACTAGATCTACGACTTCAGAATCTCACTGCAGCTCCTGCTGGATCAGTGTCTGCACAGAGCATGCTTGATGGTGGTGCATTGTGAGAGCTAGTGGGATAGATTTATTAATATTGCCCTTATTCAATGCTATTCCTAGGGCCAACCAAGGGCCACACTGTATCACCCTGCACTGAGTTTCGCACAGACGAGCCCCGCCAGTATCAAGCATGTTGTGGGCATTTCCAGGGCATGGTGACACCCACTGCTTTGAGGATGATCTGGCCTATAAGGGTGACCCGCACTAAGACTTCTTTATCGGCACCGGCTGCGGGATATCTCTAGATCCGCTTTTCCGTTCTGCGCCGCTCCCTGTGGAGGAGGCGGCGGGTGCGGAGGTAAGAACGCAGCGCGGTGGTGACTGACGTTCTGCTGAGACATCTCCTGTCACACTAAATGACTTCTCAGGTTTCCACATCAGTTCCTCGGTTGCTCCTCAGGAAGTATGATATTTGGTTAGAATGATAGGAATTATTCACAGACTGTAGCAGAGTCGTTTCCACGCACTGACGTCGGAGGCCGGACCGGATCACTGGAGCAGCAAATCAGCCAAAAGATGAGACGCTTCCTAAAAAGCAGGAGGCGGCCATGCATGGAACAGAGCGCCGCTCCCAGAAGGAGCACTCCTCCCAGCAATCCATAATCACCCCGCTAATGAGAGTTAATTATCTCTTCTATCAAACCAATGAGTAACGGGGGAGCAGAGAGCTGTCTGCTGGGGGTAGTAGTCCTGCTGTAGAAATAGCTGAGCTGAGACTAAACACAATGATGAAACACAAATTATCCTCCAAGCAGCTATTATGTAAAAAGAGGTGATGAGGAGGTCGGGGCTCCATCTGCATCCGGCAGGAGCTCAGCCCGGGGCAAGGAAAGGCAGAGCTCGGGGCAAACTAGGCTCTTGCCTAAGGCGTATCATAAAGGTTCAGAAAACTTCAATGCAGTGAATGTAAAGGCAAAGGAAAGAGGGCAAAATATCTGAGGAAACGTAAAGGAGTCTCCCGAGTCCTCCTGTGTCTTATTATAATAGTTCAGTAATGGAGGTCAGTGTAATAATACAAGATGCCAGATATAATATACACATCACATCTTCTATATAGTGATATGGAGCATGCTGGTATAACCTGGGTATATCCTGTATATAATTATATATGTACAGCTGGTATAAGTTATACATCTTCTGTATATAGTGATATGGAGCATGCTGGTATAACCTGGGTATCTCCTGTATATAATTATATATGTACAGCTGGTATAAGTTATACATCTTCTTGTATATAGTGATATGGAGCATGCTGGTATAACCTGGATATCTCCTGTATATAATTATATATGTACAGCTGGTATTAGTTATACATCTCCTTGTATATAGTGATATGGAGCATGCTGGTATAACCTGGGTATCTCCTGTATATAATTATATATGTACAGCTGGTATAAGTTATACATCTTCTTGTATATAGTGATATGGAGCATGCTGGTATAACCTGGGTATCTCCTGTATATAATTATATGTGTACAGCTGGTATAAGTTATACATCTTCTGTATATAGTGATATGGACCATGCTGGTATAACCTGGGTATCTCCTGTATATAATTATATATGTACAGCTGGTATAAGTTATACATCTTCTTGTATATAGTGATATGGACCATGCTGGTATAACCTGGGTATCTCCTGTATATAATTATATATGTACAGCTGGTATAAGTTATACATCTTCTGTATATAGTGATATGGAGCATGCTGGTATAACCTGGGTATCTCCTGTATATAATTATATATGTACAGCTGGTATAAGTTATATATCTTCTTGTATATAGTGATATGGAGCATGCTGGTATAACCTGGGTATCTCCTGTATATAATTATATATGTACAGCTGGTATTAGTTATACATCTCCTTGTATATAGTGATATGGAGCATGCTGGTATAACCTGGTTATCTCCTGTATATAATTATATATGTACAGCTGGTATAAGTTATACATCTTCTTGTATATAGTGATATGGAGCATGCTGGTATAACCTGGTTATCTCCTGTATATAATTATATATGTACAGCTGGTATAAGTTATACATCTTCTTGTATATAGTGATATTGACCATGCTGGTATAACCTGGGCATCTCCTGTATATAATTATATATGTACAGCTGGTATAAGTTATACATCTTCTTGTATACAGTCATATGGAGCATGCTGGTATAACCTGGGTATCTCCTGTATATAATTATATATGTACAGCCGGTATAAGTTATACATCTTCTTGTATACAGTGATATGGAGCATGCTGGTATAACCTGGTTATCTCCTGTATATAATTATATATGTACAGCTGGTATAAGTTATACATCTTCTGTATATAGTGATATGGAGCATGCTGGTATAACCTGGGTATCTCCTGTATATAATTATATATGTACAGCTGGTATAAGTTATACTTCTTCTTGTATATAGTGATATGGAGCATGCTGGTATAACCTGGGCATCTCCTGTATATAATTATATATGTACAGCTGGTATAAGTTATACATCTTCTTGTATATAGTGATATTGACCATGCTGGTATAACCTTGGTATCTCCTGTATATAATTATATATGTACAGCTGGTATAAGTTATACATCTTCTTGTATATAGTGATATGGAGCATGCTGGTATAACCTGGGTATCTCCTGTATATAATTATATATGTACAGCTGGTATAAGTTATACATCTTCTTGTATATAGTGATATGGAGCATGCTGGTATAACCTGGGTATCTCCTGTATATAATTATATATGTACAGCTGGTATAAGTTATACATCTTCTGTATATAGTGATATGGAGCATGCTGGTATAACCTGGGTATCTCCTGTATATAATTATATATGTACAGCTGGTATAAGTTATACATCTTCTTGTATATAGTGATATGGAGCATGCTGGTATAACCTGGGTATCTCCTGTATATAATTATATATGTACAGCTGGTATAAGTTATACATCTTCTGTATATAGTGATATGGAGCATGCTGGTATAACCTGGGTATCTCCTGTATATAATTATATATGTACAGCTGGTATAAGTTATACATCTTCTTGTATATAGTGATATGGAGCATGCTGGTATAACCTGGGTATCTCCTGTATATAATTATATATGTACAGCTGATATAAGTTATACTTCTTCTTGTATATAGTGATATGGAGCATGCTGGTATAACCTGGGCATCTCCTGTATATAATTATATATGTACAGCTGGTATAAGTTATACATCTTCTTGTATATAGTGATATGGAGCATGCTGGTATAACCTGGGTATCTCCTGTATATAATTATATATGTACAGCTGGTATAAGTTATACATCTTCTTGTATATAGTGATATGGAGCATGCTGGGTATAACCTGGGTATCTCCTATATATAATTATATATGTACAGCTGGTATAAGTTATACATCTTCCTGTATATAGTGATATGGACCATGCTGGTATAACCTGGGTATCTCCTGTATATAATTATATATGTACAGCTGGTATAAGTTATACATCTTCTTGTATATAGTGATATGGACCATGCTGGTATAACCTGGGCATCTCCTGTATATAATTATATATGTACAGCTGGTATAACCTGGGCATCTCCTGTATATAATTATATATGTACAGCTGGTATAAGTTATACATCTTCTTGTATATAGTGATATGGAGCATGCTGGTATAACCTGGGTATCTCCTGTATATAATTATATATGTACAGCTGGTATAAGTTATACATCTTCTGTATATAGTGATATGGAGCATGCTGGTATAACCTGGGCGTCTCCTGTATATAATTATATATGTACAGCTGATATAAGTTATACATCTTCTTGTATATAGTGATATGGAGCATGCTGGTATAACCTGGGTATCTCCTATATATAATTATATATGTACAGCTGGTATAAGTTATACATCTTCCTGTATATAGTGATATGGACCATGCTGGTATAACCTGGGTATCTCCTGTATATAATTATATATGTACAGCTGGTATAAGTTATACATCTTCTTGTATATAGTGATATGGACCATGCTGGTATAACCTGGGCATCTCCTGTATATAGTGATATGGACCATGCTGGTATAACCTGGGCATCTCCTGTATATAGTGATATGGAGCTTGCTGGTATAACCTGGGTATCTCCTGTATATAATTATATATGTAAAGCTAGTATAAGTTATACATCTTCTTGTATATAGTGATATGGACCATGCTGGTATAACCTGGGTATCTCCTGTATATAATTATATATGTACAGCTTGTATAAGTTATACATCTTCTTGTATATAGTGATATGGACCATGTTGGTATAACCTGGGCATCTCCTGTATATAATTATATATGTACAGCTGATATAAGTTATACATCTTCTTGTATATAGTGATATTGACCATGCTGGTATAACCTGGGTATCTCCTGTATATAATTATATATGTACAGCTGGTATAAGTTATACATCTTCTTGTATATAGTGATATGGACCATGCTGGTATAACCTGGGTATCTCCTGTATATAATTATATATGTACAGCTGGTATAAGTTATACATCTTCTGTATATAGTGATATGGAGCATGCTGGTATAACCTGGGTATCTCCTGTATATAATTATATATGTACAGCTGGTATAAGTTATACATCTTCTTGTATATAGTGATATGGAGCATGCTGGTATAACCTGGGCATCTCCTGTATATAATTATATATGTACAGCTGGTATAAGTTATACATCTTCTGTATATAGTGATATGGACCATGCTGGTATAACCTGGGTATCTCCTGTATATAATTATATATGTACAGCTGGTATAAGTTATACATCTTCTTGTATATAGTGATATGGAGCATGCTGGTATAACCTGGGTATCTCCTGTATATAATATATATGTACAGCTGGTATAAGTTATACATCTTCTGTATACAGTGATATGGAGCATGCTGGTATAACCTGGGTATCTCCTGTATATAATTATATATGTACAGCTGGTATAAGTTATACTTCTTTGTATATAGTGATATGGAGCATGCTGGTATAAACCCGGGTATCTCCTGTATATAATTATACATGTACAGCTGGTATAAGTTATACATCTTCTTGTATATAGTGATATGGAGCATGCTGGTATAACCTGGGTATCTCCTGTATATAATTATATATGTACAGCTGGTATAAGTTATACATCTTCTTGTATATAGTGATATTGACCATGCTGATATAACCTGGGTATCTCCTGTATATAATTATATATGTACAGCTGGTATAAGTTATACATCTTCTTGTATATAGTGATATGGAGCATGCTGGTATAACCTGGGTATCTCCTGTATATAATTATATATGTACAGCTGGTATAAGTTATACATCTTCTTGTATATAGTGATATGGACCATGCTGGTATAACCTGGGCATCTCCTGTATATAGTGATATGGACCATGCTGGTATAACCTGGGCATCTCCTGTATATAGTGATATGGAGCTTGCTGGTATAACCTGGGTATCTCCTGTATATAATTATATATGTAAAGCTAGTATAAGTTATACATCTTCTTGTATATAGTGATATGGACCATGCTGGTATAACCTGGGTATCTCCTGTATATAATTATATATGTACAGCTGGTATAAGTTATACATCTTCTTGTATATAGTGATATGGACCATGTTGGTATAACCTGGGCATCTCCTGTATATAATTATATATGTACAGCTGATATAAGTTATACATCTTCTTGTATATAGTGATATGGAGCATGCTGGTATAACCTGGGTATCTCCTGTATATAATTATATATGTACAGCTGGTATAAGTTATACATCTTCTTGTATATAGTGATATGGACCATGCTGGTATAACCTGGGTATCTCCTGTATATAATTATATATGTACAGCTGGTATAAGTTATACATCTTCTTGTATATAGTGATATGGACCATGCTGGTATAACCTGGGTATCTCCTGTATATAATTATATATGTACAGCTGGTATTAGTTATACATCTCCTTGTATATAGTGATATGGAGCATGCTGGTATAACCTGGGTATCTCCTGTATATAATTATATATGTACAGCTGGTATAAGTTATACATCTTCTGTATATAGTGATATGGAGCATGCTGGTATAACCTGGGCATCTCCTGTATATAATTATATATGTACAGCTGGTATAAGTTATACATCTTCTGTATATAGTGATATGGAGCATGCTGGTATAACCTGGGTATATCCTGTATATAATTATATATGTACAGCTGGTATAAGTTATACATCTTCTGTATATAGTGATATGGAGCATGCTGGTATAACCTGGGTATCTCCTGTATATAATTATATATGTACAGCTGGTATAAGTTATACATCTTCTTGTATATAGTGATATGGACCATGCTGGTATAACCTGGGTATCTCCTGTATATAATTATATATGTACAGCTGGTATAAGTTATACATCTTCTTGTATATAGTGATATGGACCATGCTGGTATAACCTGGGTATCTCCTGTATATAATTATATATGTACAGCTGGTATAAGTTATACATCTTCTTGTATATAGTGATATGGAGCATGCTGGTATAACCTGGGCATCTCCTGTATATAATTATATATGTACAGCTGGTATAAGTTATACATCTTCTGTATATAGTGATATGGAGCATGCTGGTATAACCTGGGTATCTCCTGTATATAATTATATATGTACAGCTGGTATAAGTTATACATCTTCTGTATATAGTGATATGGAGCATGCTGGTATAACCTGGGTATCTCCTGTATATAATTATATATGTACAGCTGGTATAAGTTATACATGGACCAGGCACTATGTTATAGTGTTATCGGACATTATATGGCGGTAGTATGTAGGAATTGTTTGTATTATGCGGTCACCTATTAAATTGTACACAGTTGATTATTGGACTGGTCGTGGGCAGGAGGGTTGAGTGTTCCTATAGAGACTGGGGTCAGAGATGTTGGTCTTAATACAGTACATTCCCTCCCCCTCAAGACCTTGATCCTGCATTTATAAACATGTGAATGTGAACTGTTATTATGTTTTTAACATTTGTTCTTTGTGATATAAAATGTGAATTAAATGATTTCCTCACATCTCCATGGAAACTCGGGGATAGCTGTCACCGACAGCACAGAAGAGGCAGACGAGCAGCGGCAGAGCTCCTTCCCTCCTCTGACTGTATTGTAGTAATCCAGGTCATTTCTAATATATATATATATATTTTTATATATATATATATATATATAGTAGCTGAAGGACTCGGCTTCGCCCGGGTATATTTCATCATTTAATGTTTGTGTATGTCGTTAAAAAATATGAAAATATGAGCAGTGCAGTGACCTCCACAGCCCCCCATCCCTTAACACTGACCCCTTCCACAGTGCCCCGTCTCCTTAAAATGGGACCTCCACAGCAGCCCACCCCCTTAACTTTGACCTTCATAGCAGCCTTTCCCTTTAACAGTGAGTTCCACAGCACCTCACTCCCTTGACAGTGACCTCTACAGGAGTTTGTTCCCTTAACAGTGACCTCTACAGCACCCACCCCTTAACACTGATCATAGGTTACATTCCCCTTAACTGACCTTCACCCTTGACAAAGACCTCCACAACGACTGCCCCTTTAACAGTGACCTCACAGTATCCCATTGCCCCTTTAATAGTGGCCTCCACAGTCTCCTCCTCCCTTAAGTGTTACCTCCACAGTTCCCGCCCCTTTAACAGTGACCTCCACAGCAGCCTGCCCCCTAATAGTAACATCCACAGTGCCTTCCCTTTAACTGTGACCTCCACAGCAGCCTGCCCTTAGGGTGGCCCGAGGTCCGATTTTAGGCCGGACAGTCCGGCTTTCAGACCTCTGTCCAGCACATGGCCTGGATGGACACAGGGATGTCCTTTTGAACAGCTCACTCTCAGACAGCAGCACTGTGCAGTCTGAGCATGAGCTGCAAGGAGAAAGTCACCCTCCTCCCTCCCCTGCAGCTGACAGAAGGTGAGTTTTACCTTCATTTTTTCAATCCCCGTCGACTGCGGAGTGGGAGGGTGTGTGGCCTGACTGGGTTGGGATGTGACTTAGTGGGGCATGGGGGCGGGACTTTTAAGTCCTTCTTTCGAGGGTGACCTGAATTACAGGTCGATGCAATAGTAATTTATGAAGAAACACGGTGGGTAGCAGTGGAAGAAAACATTTTTTGTTACTACTGAACGGTAAATATGTGAAATTTACGTTATATTAGGTAATGATTGATGATTAATTAGTCAAAAACATAAGTTATTTTTATGGTAACCGGAATACCCCTTTAACAGTGTCATCCACAGGACAGGAATGAGATTGTTGCTGCTGCTCTATTTGTCCACATGGAAACACTGTAACAAGCCTTCAGCTGTGAGAAGAATTAGGTCATGGCCGATTTTCAGCCTCAGAATGTAAATTAGAATGCCCCTATTCACTGACAGCAATCAGGGATCTAAATGCCAGCCGCTCCCGCCCTGAGTTCTGTTGTCACCAGGCGCTCACCGCTCTCCTCATATCATGCAGGGGGTATAAATACAGAAGAGCCCAATGTAAGCCCAACAACATTGCCCCTCCCCCACTTGTCATTGTTTTCAACTTTCGGTAAAACCAAAATTTACTTTAAAAACGGATTCATTGTTTTATTCCGCTCTTTGTTGTCGGGTTATAGATCCCATAAGGAAAGGCTTTGTAATTTCACTATGAAAGAAAAAAAATCCTTTGGATCAGATCAGAACTTTAATGGGATTTACCATCAGAGACTTTTCCAGCCCGTCAACCATGTAGCCGAAGTCTCGGGGGTTGGGGGAGGGGGCAACTGTGTGAGTGAAGCTTCATCGTTGTCTACACAACTTTCCAATAAGCTTTTAATTACAATTCTTCTTTATTTTCTAAATTGCTGCTTGTTGTCAGTGAACGGAAACACTCGGAGGTGCAACTTACAGCAACATGGATTCTAATGCAAAATGTGTAACATCCTTCATTTATAATACTGCGTATTCGTATGAGACAGAGGGATCTTGTGTAATCCTTCACGCTCTTGGAACTGAGTGATACCAGATCCTGTGGACCCTCTATAAACACTCCTGGAAGCATCCTTATTTGCTGTGAAAAGCAAGTTCCGATCCTGCGGCACGGTTCCTTTCCAGAGTTCCGATAGACTGTAAGAAGCCATTTATCTGGATGAGGTGTCTCAGATTATCTAGACTCCTCGGCGGGGGGGTTCACTGCTGTAGGTCACTTTAAGGGTATGTCCACATGAGGCGGATGTGCTATGGATTATTGGTGGAAAATCGACAGCATTTCCCAGTAGCAGAAATGTGGATGAGCCCCAATCGACCCTACTCCACTGCGGAAATTGAGTTTAAATCCGCAGCAAGTCAGTTCATGCTGCAGAAAAATCCGCCACAATCTGCCTGTAACTCGCGCAGATTTTGCAGTTTACGCCTCAGCCCCGGAGATACTTCTCGCACATTTGTCCCCTCCCGCAGACGCCATATACAATACCCAGCTGTAGCTTTCCCCTTGAGCCATCAGTGGCCGGCTGCGCCAATGTCAGGATTTGTCAGCGCTGATATCATCTCCTCGGATACTTCACAAAGTGTTGGTTGAACTCTGAAGACCTGGTGGAAACGCTTGAATGCAGCAGAGGAAGGAGTTAACGGCGAGACGGCGAGGCCGGAATCGTGTCATCGTTGTCAGCTCCCAGCAGAACAGCCTTTTATTAAGTCATTAACAATAAAGCCGCGTCAAAGCGAAGAGCATCAGATAGCGGCAGCGGCGGCATCAGACACTACATCACTGCTTTATGGTGGAGATAGCTTTCACCAAAGCGTAAGTGCTTCTCCGACCTTGCCTGACCCCGTGTGAAGCGCTGCGCCCGAACACCTTGAAGTATTCGATTCCCGGATTCAGACCTACTTAGCGAGATTTAAGAGACTTCCCCCGAGCAGTTCTCCGTTTAACAACTTTCACTGAAACTTTCAAAGCTTCTGCCTTTGAGATAAGTTTAGTATCAGCGCCCGTCAAATCTGACTGCGAGCCGACGGCAGCGGCTCCCATCCCCGCACCGAGGCTGACGGGGGCAGAGGGGAGGTCACTGCGCACTGTGGCGAGAAAAAGTAAGTGAACCCTCTGGAACGACCAGGGTCCCTGCACTGATGACTAAAGCAATGGGGTCTGATTGTATCTAATCAATTATAGACAAACAAAATGTAACTAATAACATAAACATTGTACTAAGGGAACATCCACTGTGCAGGGAGAAAAGTAAGTGACCCCTATAATTTAATAATCTGTATATTCTCTTTAGCAGCAATCGCCTCCACTATTATACAATGTTGAGGGGGGATTTTGGATCATTCCTCCCTGCAAATGTGCTTCACTTCATCAATACTTCTAGGATATCTTACAGGCACAGTACTCTTCAGGTCATGTTTCAACATCTCAATAGGATTAAGATATGGCCTCAGTATCTCTATAGGGTTAAGGTCATGGCTCTTCATGTCATGTCTCAGCACCTCCATAGGATTAAGGTCAGGACTTTTCAGGTCAGGCCACAGCATCTCCATAGGATTAAGGTTAGGGCTCTTCAGGTCAGGCCACAGTATCTCCATAAGGTTAAGGTTAGGACTTTTCAGGTGAGGCCACAGCATCTCCATAGGATTAAGGTCAGGACTCTTCAGGTCAGGCAACAGCATCTCCATAAGGTTAAGGTTGGGGCTCTTCAGGTCAGGCCACAGTATCTCAATACGGTTAAGGTTAGGACTTTTCAGGTGAGGCCACAGCATCTCCATAAGGTTAAGGTTGGGGCTCTTCAGGTCAGGCAACAGCATCTCCATAAGGTTAAGGTTGGGGCTCTTCAGGTCAGGCAACAGCATCTCCATAAGATTAAGGTTGGGGCTCTTCAGGTCAGGCAACAGCATCTCCATAAGATTAAGGTTGGGGCTCTTCAGGTCAGGCAACAACATCTCCATAAGATTAAGGTTGGGGCTCTTCAGGTCAGGCAACAGCATCTCCATAAGATTAAGGTTGGGGCTCTACAGGTCGGGGCTCTTCAGGTCAGGCAACAGCATCTCCATATGATTAAGGTTAGGACTTTTCAGGTCAGGTCACAACATCTCCATAGGGTTAAGGTCAGGACTCCTCTGGTCAGGTTACAACATCTCCATAAGGTTAAAGTCATGATGTCAATGTGGCCATTTCAAAACATTAATCTAGTTTTTTCCCACCACTTTTTAGTTAATTACTTGCATGATTTGGGTCATTGTCTTGTTACATCACCCAATATCTCTTCAGCTTGAGGTCATGGACCCTGCTCTTAGATGATTGTGCAAAATGTTTTAATATATTTTAGAATTCATTGTTCCCTCAGTGATTGTGAGGCAACCGGACCCTGAGGCAACAAAACCATCCAAACCATCATGATGCTTCCACCAGCCCCAAACCGGAAGGCTCAACACATCAGGCCCACACTCCTCCAGGCTCAAGCCTAATTCTCTCTCCAAGAAGCTCCCCCAACCAGCCCCCAACCATGATGCCCCCTCCACCAGATCCAAATCATGATTTTTCTACCAGCCCCAAACCTTAGGTCCTTTCTTGCCCCGTTTCAAGATTGTTTGATGTTCCCTTGGAGTCATCTTACCAGGACACCGGCCGTCCTTTGTGGAGCAATCTGTTGTCCATGATGTAGACCCAGCACTTTATCTTTCCTAGCGTGTTCTAGATCCATACATCTCTGTAACACGTTGTGCCAGGGGTCACGCTACGTGATCTTTTTCTGAGATCAGATCTGTCAGTAACTATGCTTTGTGTGCCTTTATTTAATGTACAAAGCAACTCTGAACCCCAACATTTCTAATATCATCTTCTTCACCGAAACATCTTTTACCAATTTGCCCTCTTAGTGGTCAATGGCCCAGAGGTTCACTTACTTTCTCTCCCTGCACGTGTGTCTTTGTGTTATCAGTTACATTGTGTTTTTCTACAATTGCGACTTAGATCAGAACACATTGTTATTAGTCATGAATGCAGAAATCCAGGTCATTCTCAGGGGTTCACTTACTTTTTCTGTAAAAAGCTGGGTGACAACCAATATGGCCGCCATGATACCGGATTGAGAGATACTGAGATTCTATTATTTCTAAATGCAGATTTATTACCTGCAGTCTCATTTATGTGTCCCAGGATTTCAAATACATATGGGCGTTTCTATCCGATTTGGGGGCGTCCTTAGACAGAATAAGGCGGGGCTTAAATTGGCCCATGATTTGGGATTCAGCTGTTGGGAGGCATCTTGTTATGCAGTGATGTCTCCTCTATCAGCTGCCAGCATGGAAGGTGGTTGACAACCACAATCATCATTTCCTAGGTTTACCAGCTGGGTGTCAGCAGCTACGGATTCCGGTAGAGCTCACAGAAGTTGTCACCCAGCTTTCCCAGCAGAGGGGTCTTTGGGGAACTCCTAAGGCCACATACAATTCTCAAACATCAGGGTCCAGCAGGTTATTGCAGAGTGGGGCCCGCGCCTCTCGCCCCAATAATTACAGGAATACGTTAGAGGGTCTACAAGGAATAATTAGTCCGTGTGGGATCCTGGGAGACCATCTGGCCTCATGCATCTTTCAGGGCCCCCCACCGACCAGGACACCCCTTTGCCTTTTGGTGCCTCATTTGGGCTCCTGTTTGAATGGAGACTCCAGGAAATTCTGAGGAGGAGATCTGATCCTCTGGGGCCCCCGGGGACCACAGCGTGCGTCATTCTCACCCTGATACCGAAGACGGGTCAGAACTTCTTATGTGACCAGGAGGACAATCTGCAGATCAGAAACCTCAGGACTCATTAATAATACAGCAAAGGAACATGCAAAACAAAATCACATATGGGGGCCCCGCTGGTGCCTATATAAAAGGGAATCATTCATTTCATTAAGACTGGAGGAATCAGTAGAGTAAGGGTTAACAGTATAATGATGCCGTATAATACAAGGTGCTCATCCTGTATAATGCACTATAATGGTACAATACAGAATAACAGCATAGTATAATGGTACAGTATGTGATATAATGTAATACTGGATAATGGGCTGTTTTATAACAGTATAGAATCCATTGTAATAGTGCAGTATTATGATACAGTATAATGATATAGTATAATAGTACAGTAATACAGTATAGTGATATAGTATAATGGTGCAGTATGTGATATGACGTAATACTGGATAATGGGCTGTTTTATAACAGTATAGAATTATAATCCATTGTAATAGTGCAGTATTATGATATAATAATATAACTACAGTATAATGATACAGTAAAGCAGTATAATAGTAGTGAAATACAGTATATAACAGTTTAATAGTACAGTATAACATAATGATACAGTATAGTAATATACTATAATAGTACAGTGTGATAATACAGTATAGTGATATAGTATAATAGTACAGTAATACAGTATAGTGATATAGTATAATAGTACAGTAATACAGTATAGTGATATAGTATAATAGTACAGTAATACAGTATAGTGATATAGTATAATAGTACAGTAATACAGTATAGTGATATAGTATAATAGTACAGTAATACAGTATCGTGATATAGTATAATAGTACAGTAATACAGTATTGTGATATAGTATAATAGTACAGTGTGATAATACAGTATCGTGATATAGTATAATAGTACAGTAATACAGTATAGTATAATATAATAGTACAGTAATACAGTATAGTGATATAGTATAATAGTACAGTAATACAGTATAGTGATATAGTATAATAGTACAGTAATACAGTATAGTAATATAGTATAATAGTACAGTAATACAGTATCGTGATATAGTATAATAGTACAGTAATACAGTATAGTGATATAATATAATAGTACAGTAATACAGTATAGTGATATAGTATAATAGTACAGTAATACAGTATAGTGATATGATATAATATAATAGTACAGTAATACAGTATAGTAATATAGTATAATAGTACAGTAATACAGTATAGTAATATAGTATAATAGTACAGTAATACAGTATAGTGATATAGTATAATAGTACAGTGTGATAATACAGTATCGTGATATAGTATAATAGTACAGTAATACAGTATAGTAATATAGTATAATAGTACAGTAATACAGTATAGTAATATAGTATAATAGTACAGTAATACAGTATAGTAATATAGTATAATAGTACAGTAATACAGTATAGTGATATAGTATAATAGTACAGTGTGATAATACAGTATCGTGATATAGTATAATAGTACAGTAATACAGTATAGTGATATAGTATAATAGTACAGTAATACAGTATAGTAATATAGTATAATAGTACAGTAATACAGTATAGTAATATAGTATAATAGTACAGTGTGATAATACAGTATAGTAATATAGTATAATAGTACAGTAATACAGTATAGTAATATAGTATAATAGTACAGTAATACAGTATAGTAATATAGTATAATAGTACAGTGTGATAATACAGTATAGTAATATAGTATAATAGTACAGTGTGATAATACAGTATAGTAATATAGTATAATAGTACAATAATACAGTATAGTAATATAGTATAATAGTACAGTAATACAGTATAGTGATATAGTATAATAGTACAGTGTGATAATACAGTATCGTGATATAGTATAATAGTACAGTATATAATGGTCTAGTAAGGTGTTAGTATTATTTGCTTAATCCTTATATCTGCAACAATGTTGCTGCCTTCCATTAGCCTTTGTGCTTCAGTTCTTCACCATTTCCAAGATCTTTGTTTGCTGTCAGTGAATGGATACATTGTTTCTCACACAGCTGACGGGTTTCTTACAAAGTATCAGTGAATTGAACAGACACAGGACCAGTTCATTCTTATTGTGGACCCCAGACTGGTTTATGTTATCTGCACTGATATACTACCACAACCATTATCTACTACAATAATGACCCCCATCATCATCACCACTGCAATAACGACCCCCATCATCATCACCACCGTAATAACGACCCCATCATCATCACCACCGTAATAACGACCCCATCATCATCACCACCGCAATAATGACCCCATCATCATCACCACCACAATAATGACCCCCATCATCACCACCACAATAATGACCCCCATCATCACCACCGCAATAATGACCCCCATCATCACCACTAAAATAATGACCCCCATCATCACTACTAAAATAATGACCCCCATCATCACCACTGCAATAATGACCCCCATCATCACCACTGCAATAATGACCCCCATCATCACCACTGCAATAATGACCCCCATCATCATCACCGCAATTATGACCCCCATCATCATCACCGCAATTATGACCCCCATCATCATCACCGCAATAATGACCCCCATCATCATCACCGCAATAATGACCCCTATCATCACTACTAAAATAATGACCCCCATCATCATCACCACTGCAATAATGACCCCCATTATCATCACCACAATTATGACCCCCATCATCACCATCAATATCATACCCCAAATATCACTACAACAACCCCTGCCATCTTCACCGCACTCACTGTAACCATCATCAGTATAATCATCATCTTCACCTTCTCGACCACCTCCATGTTCACCACACTGGCATCATAGCCATCAAGACTACTACTACCACCTACATCTTCTCTACTGTTATCACCATCCTCATCACCATGCCCACCCTTGCACCTCGTCTTGCACTGCCCGGTGTCAGCAGCCGCCAGGTCGCCCTCCTCCCGTCCTTCGCAGTGGTGATCAGTGTGTGGATCTGCCAGGATCATCTCCTTCCTGATGTGATATCATAATTTGCAGCTTGTCACTCACACAGTGTGTCCCTCCGGCCATGAAAGGGTCCCTCCACCTCCGTCCTGATGGCCGCTGAATGATGACTTATTACGGCCGCCTGACAGCCCACAATACAATAATTGGCATTTATTCAAATCATTTGTTACTCGGAGGTTATTTTTGGCCTCAGCATTTTAACCACTTGAAAGTCATTTTTTCAATTATTTTGCCTGCACTTTGGAGTTTATCGATTATCCGTCAGGCAGCGGCGTAATTATGTCATCTGTCTCGGGGCTGTAATTTGCTTTTAATGTATGTGGCAACAGCATCATTTGTATACAGCTTCATAATTCATCTTTAAACCTGAAAGAGCACAAAGTGCAATTACATCACTCAGAGTGGGAGGAGATGGGGCCCCCGAGCCGCTGTCCACGGAGCCGCGCGGCCCCCACGCTGTCGGCTTCAGCGCCGCTGTTGTTCTCGGTTGACATAATATAATTTAAGTGACAATAAAGTATTTATCCTGAGCTGAAAAAATGCAAAAGGAAAAGATCTGAAGAAAGCAAACATCAGAGGAGAGGCAGGCGGCCGGCAGACAGGCGGAGGAGATAAGAAGCTGCTGCCGATCTTGGAAGCATCTGTGTAATGCCAGGAGCTTGGTGCCAGGCTAAGGAGAAAGACACGCTCAGGCAAACCGGGAGGGGAGGGGGATGTAACCGCGACTTCAACATTTCTTGTCTTGCATATTTTTCCTCCTGGACGCAGAAGGTTTCTTGTATTCTCCGGAGATACAGAGGAGAAACAAGTCTGTGCGGCCTGCAGAGGAAACCTGTTATATAGCAGACAGGACTTCTGACTGCTTAAAGGGGCACTCCCACCAAAGTGTATATTCTCTGACCTGTTAGAAAGATACATGATGTAAATTGTAGTGAAGGTAATCTTCTTACCGGTGACTGTATTTGTGAGTTATCCCCTCCCTTCTGATCCTCAGCTGTGTCATGTGACCAACACTGATCTCCACCTGACCCAGGACAGGAAGTCAGTTACTTGTCTATTCATTCCTATGAGACTGACACTGAGGCCCCCATAGGAATACATAGAGCAACTGTATTTGTGAGTTATAACCTCCCTTCTGATCCTCAGCTGTGTCATGTGACCAACACTGATTTCTACCTGATACAGGGCAGGAAGTCGGTATTTTCTATTCATTCCTATGAGACTAAAACTGGGGCTCCAGTAACTAGAGAAACTGATTTCCTGTCTACACATAAGATGATATGTTATTTGGAATGTCCGAGTGCTGGTCACATGACACAGCTGAGGATCAGAAGGGAAGTTGTAACTCACAAATACAGTCACTGGTAAAAAGATAACATTCACTGCAGTTTACATCATGAACCTTTCTAACAGGTCAGAGAATTAAAATTTTGGTGGGAGTTCTTCTTTAAAGGGCTTGTTCACCCCCCTGAGGGCCTTTTGGGCAGACAACCCAGCATGGCCGGACCTGCAGAGGGAATTAAACTTACCTGATCTCTGACGCTGGGTCCTGACTTCGTCGCTCTCCCTGAGCTGCTGCAGCTTTCAGTTCTCCCTACTCCAGCATCCACTTTGATACTGCTCATCTGGCTGCAGCGATGGCATGTGCAGACCTCCAAAGTGTTGCTCTTTTGGAGGAACAGTTCATATTTTTGACCCAAGTCCCTCTTTGCTCCTTAAATGTCCCCCTTTTTGATCTGAGATATAGATTTTCATTATTACATTCACAATATTGACCTAGAATGTGTTTCTCTGGTTCTTCCATATATAGTAGAGCCCATCTTGTAAATAGTTTCATTATTTGATGCAACTGGGATTTTAGAAATTCCTATATTCAGATTATTTTTGCGCTATTTTATAAGGAAAACCTATTGAACTGTATAGATCTGCAGGAAAATGGAGCTTTCACACAATGAACTATAAGTGTTTTGGATGCACCCAAGTTGTTCTGTCTTATTGACTGTCTGCTCCAAATCACAAGCTGTTAGTTTATTGTGCACGGAAGAACCACACTGATACCAAGTATCAAAGCAGAACTCCTTTATTACAGGAAGTTAAGCAGTTTTTATATCATTAGAGAGGGCGTTCCTCTTCTGAGGCTCCTGCCATTGTTTCATTGGCTAAAATACAAAAACAAGAAATGACATAACACTTTGCATCTGAACATTGTGCGTTATTTTATAAACATCTTACAAACAATTGGCATGCAAACATCTAGGTGCTAGCTCCATATTGTAATGGCTTCACATTAATATCATGACATCCTCAACATAAGTGTCCCTCTTTGATCGTCCAATAAGTTGGGAGGTATGCACGTGCCCCATGCGTCACATGACCAAGTGACATGAGAAATGGGGGACACTGCTGCAGCCAGTCATTGGCTGCAGCAGCCACATGACCTGCATCAGACTAGGTGTTGACACACCTGAGAAAACTGAGGGCTGCAGAGGCCCGGGAGAAGTGATGGAGCTGGAACCAAGTGGTGGGGATCAAGTGAGCATGATTCTCTCCACAGATCTGGCTACATTGGGAGGGACGGTTGGCCCAAGAGACCCCATGGGGTGAACAACCCTTTTAAAGGGCTCTTCCAGTTAATGCTCATAAATGCAAAGTTCTGCAGCTTTCTAAGGCTTCGTTCACATCAGCGTTCAGCCTGTCCGTTCTCCTGCTCAGTTATAGGATGGATTCGGGACATAACTGAGCTGAACGGAGCCTACGGACCCCATAGACTATAATGGGGTCCGTTAGATTTCTGCTCAGAAGATGATTTTGGAGCAGAGACAAAAGGTGTGCACGCAGGACTTTTGTCGCAGCTTCAAAAATCTTCCTCTGAGCGAAAACTTAACGGGCCCCATTATAGTCTATGGGGTCCGTAGTCTCCGTTCAGCTCAGTTATGTCCCAAATCCGTCCTTTCCGTTCTCCTGCTCCTATAACAGAGCAGGACAACGGAAAGGCTGAACGCTGATGTAAATGAAGCCTAATAGAGTCCAGGTTTTAGTTTCTTATCATGTGCAGGCTATTTGCTTGTTGTCAGTGAATGAGAACATTCACAATTACATTCAGAGGCGGTGAACCTGCCGATAGCCAGCTCTGACCTCGGCTTAGAAGTGGATACAAATTTATCCAGTGTAGACAATGCTCTGTGATGTAAACAGCCTGGACACCAGACTGATACATTGTAACAAACAAGCAAAGAGAGACCTGTGCAGAAGATGCTGATATGTTTGGGTCACAGAGCATTGTATGGACGGATACAATTGTAACAAACCCTCAGCTGAGACCTGGACTAGCTATGTACAGGTGTGTGGTGATGCCAGTCAAGGCAATTCCGTTCCGTCCCTGACGTTGAAATATCTGCCTTCAAAAATCAGACAAGTTGTCCTGCACTTTGTTCATACCATGTTTTTTCTGGACAAACTGACCTTTATATCAGGATGTGAATGGCTCCTGTTTCTTCTCCTGTTTAAGAGCAGGATCCAGACGGATATCTGATATCGGATCCCGTACACTGGCTGCAGGGAGGACATACTGCTGTATCCTGATTTAATAGGAAGGATAAGTGTGGTGTGAACAAGACCTAAAGTCTTGTGGCTGAAAAAAGATACAGGACAATCAGGTTGCTGTGCAGGCTCCTCTCCACATGTTGCATTAGGTCCCCCATCATTAAACAGTAATACCGTGTCTGCAGTAATCTCCTGACTGAGATATTATGATAAAATGAACATTTACATAAAAAAGGAAATAAGTGAAATTCTAAATTTATAAGATTATGAAGTTACAACCTGACAGCCCTGATTGCACATCACATCTCAGCTGCTTTTTATGTCAATCATAGCAGTCTTACAAGACGCAATTAACTAAGTTCTGAAGAATTCTTGCTGGTTAAAATATTTTTTGCTATTTCTGGAATAATTTACATAAAAAGTTGAGTCACTTTTCAAATTCATTACTTATCTACTTATCCAGAGTATTATCCTGTATTATACTCCAGAGCTGCACTCACTATTCTGCTGGTGCAGTCACTGTGTACATACATTACTTATCCTGTACTGATCCTGAGTTACATCCTGTATTATACTCCAGAGCTGCACTCACTATTCTGCTGGTGCAGTCACTGTATACATACATTACTTATCCTGTACTGATCCTGAGTTACATCCTGTATTATACTCCAGAGCTGCACTCACTATTCTGCTGGTGCAGTCACTGTGTACATACATTACTTATCCTGTACTGATCCTGAGTTACATCCTGTATTATACTCCAGAGCTGCACTCACTATTCTGCTGGTGCAGTCACTGTGTACATACATTACTTATCCTGTACTGATCCTGAGTTACATCCTGTATTATACTCCAGAGCTGCACTCACTATTCTGCTGGTGCAGTCACTGTATACATACATTACTTATCCTGTACTGATCCTGAGTTAAATCCTGTATTATACTCCAGAGCTGCACTCACTATTCTGCTGGTGCAGTCACTGTGTACATACATTACTTATCCTGTACTGATCCTGAGTTACATCCTGTATTATACTCCAGAGCTGCACTCACTATTCTGCTGGTGCAGTCACTGTATACATACATTACTTATCCTGTACTGATCCTGAGTTACATCCTGTATTATACTCCAGAGCTGCACTCACTATTCTGCTGGTGCAGTCACTGTGTACATACATTACTTATCCTGTACTGGTCCTGAGTTATATCCTGTATTATCCTCCAGAGCTGCACTCACTATTCTGCTGGTGCAGTCACTGTGTACATACATTACTTATCCTGTACTGATCCTGAGTTACATCCTGTATTATACTCCAGAGCTGCACTCACTATTCTGCTGGTGCAGTCACTGTGTACATACATTACTTATCCTGTACTGATCCTGAGTTACATCCTGTATTATACTCCAGAGCTGCACTCACTATTCTGCTGGTGCAGTCACTGTGTACATACATTACTTATCCTGTACTGATCCTGAGTTACATCCTGTATGATACTCCAGAGCTGCACTCACTATTCTGCTGGTGCAGTCACTGTGTACATACATTACTTATCCTGTACTGATCCTGAGTTACATCCTGTATTATACTCCAGAGCTGCACTCACTATTCTGCTGGTGCAGTCACTGTGTACATACATTACTTATCCTGTACTGATCCTGAGTTACATCCTGTATTATACTCCAGAGCTGCACTCACTATTCTGCTGGTGCAGTCACTGTGTACATACATTACTTATCCTGTACTGATCCTGAGTTACATCCTGTATTATACTCCAGAGCTGCACTCACTATTCTGCTGGTGCAGTCACTGTGTACATACATTACTGATTCTGTACTGCTGCTTTTTTGCCCTATGATAACTGAAAATGAAGGCTCCTCACATTTGGCTACCTGCAATCCTAGGTAAACAATGTGCCAAATGACAAACTCAGCTCTGCTACATCTAACACAGATTTGTTCCTGCCGTCAATATATACATTGCATGCTGTTGACGTCTCCACTGCTGTAGATTTGGGGTTTTCTCCATCCTGGAGCCGGTGACAACATCCACAGGACAGTTTCTTCCATTCAGCGCTGAGTCTATAAGTCATTAGAAAGCAAAACATCTTTAAAAGAGCAGCGTTGTGGGTTGTGCTCCGGCCGCACCTCCGCAGGCAGAGCAACGTCCAACCGCGATGTGCGTGGAAGTCAATAGTGTCCGTATAGGTCAAGATGTACGTGTCAGCCGAGAGGTATGGCTGCAGGACGACTAACTCTATTAGTGCGGTATTGATCAGGGAGCTGGCGCGGCGTGCGCTGAGAGATGAAGAGCCGCCAGCGACGGCGGACCTGCGCTCTCCAGCCGGGCGCATCAATGCAGGAACACAAGAAATGCTATTAAAGAAGTTTGGAAGCTGCAGGGAGTGACAAGCAGCATGCTTCTAATCCCCAGAAAATCCTGCTGCAACTTCAGGGTGACCTGTGCCGACACGAGGCTGGCAAAGTCACACAGGATCAGCCCGGAAAGGGCATAAGTCTTCAGCCCCTTTACTCAGGACATAAGTCCTCAGCCCCTTTACTCAGGACATAAGTCTTCAGCCCCTTTACTCAGGACATAAGTCTTCAGCCCCTTTACTCAGGACATAAGTCTTCAGCCCCTTTACTCAGGGACATAAGTCTCAGCCCCTTTACTTGGGACATAAGTCTTCATCCCCTTTACTCAGGACATAAGTCTTCAGCCCCGTTACTCAGGACATAAGTCTTCAGCCCCTTTACTCAGGACATAAGTCTTCAGCCCCTTTACTCGGGACATAAGTCTTCAGCCCCTTTACTCGGGACATAAGTCTTCAGCCCCTTTACTCGGGACATAAGTCTTCAGCCCCTTTACTCGGGACATAAGTCTTCAGCCCCTTTACTCGGGACATAAGTCTTCAGCCCCTTTACTCGGACATAAGTCTTCAGCCCCTTTACTCGGGACATAAGTCTTCAGCCCCTTTACTCGGGGCATAAGTCTTCAGCCCCTTTACTCGGGACATAAGTCTTCAGCCCCTTTACTCGGGACATAAGTCTTCAGCCCCTTTACTCGGGACATAAGTCTTCAGCCCCTTTACTCGGGACATAAGTCTTCAGCCCCTTTACTCGGGACATAAGTCTTCAGCCCCTTTACTCGGGACATAAGTCTTCAGCCCCTTTACTCGGGGACATAAGTCTTCAGCCCCTTTACTCGGGACATAAGTCTTCAGCCCCTTTACTCGGGACATAAGTCTTCAGCCCCTTTACTCGGGACATAAGTCTTCAGCCCCTTTACTCGGGACATAAGTCTTCAGCCCCTTTACTCGGGACATAAGTCTTCAGCCCCTTTACTCGGGACATAAGTCTTCAGCCCCTTTACTCAGGACATAAGTCTTCAGCCCCTTTACTCAGGACATAAGTCTTCAGCCCCTTTACTTTTTAATGATTTTGAAGCAAAAAATCAGAGGAGAAATGGAGCCGTCTACTGGAATGAATATCGGTAAACTTGATGCTGGACATGTGACCGCGCTCTTTTTTATATATTTTTTTTCATTCTTTATTCTATATATTTTTCCAGTGTTATTTTTATATAAGACGGTGACCACTGAGTATACGGATTATACCTGTGAGAGGTGTAGTGACCTGGTGAGCACCTCTGCCTTTATCTGACCCAGTGTTTCCCCCGCGCAGAATGTCATATGGGACTGGGTCCCTGCCTAAAGTGGTGGCCCTCTACCATTGATGGTGACTGCCCTGGGTGGAGGCAGCAGAGTCATCTCCAGAGCTATGGATAATGATGTTTTCTATAAATGGACCACAGTCCGCACATTCTTTAGCTTTTTCCAAGATGGCGGCCACATTTGACAATGCATGGTGCGCATGTGCAGGTCACAGAAATAGAGTCAGCCTGTGTTTGTCTCCTACAGGGTGTACGTCATGAGACAGGACATGCGCAGTACAAGCCATAAATTGTTTGAGATGAGGAAAAGACTGCCCATAAGGTCCAGTACTGGACATCTGAGCTGATGCTGGACCAAACCATCTCATGGGGGTGACCCTCAGTCTAGCACAGCATGATGGTATGATCCATGGGTCAGCCCCCATTCCTGATGCTTGTGCCAGTAAGGTTCCTCCTTAAATGAACATACTCATTTTTGGCTAAAATTATTTTTGTTCAATTTGTCTTTCTTAAAAATGTTCAGCAGTTTTTGTTGTACAGGGTTAAGTTTCAGTCTGTCTGCAGAATATCTTTCTCTCAGTCTCACACTGAACCGTCAGGTTGCTGCTCTGAAAACTGGATGTGAAGCCCTTACCGCTGAACTCCTGACAGCTCATAAATATTCATGGCAGCTAAATTCTTAGAAGGCATGGCTTACATGAGTGAGCTGTCAGGAGTCCAGCGATAAGGGCTTCACATGAAGCTGTCAGAACCGCAACCTGATGGTTCAGTGTGAAACTGAGAGCAAGAAACTCTGAAGATAAACTGAAACTTAACCCGGAACCACAAAAAAAACTGTTGAAAACTTTTAACAAAGACCAATTGAAACAATAAATTTTATACAGAATGAGTAAATGCAATCATAAAACAAAAATTTCCTCAGAAGATCTTCATAGCCTTTCAACAATGAGAAGAGGGTGTGGCTATCCTTAGCTGGAGACTCCGCCCACCATGAATCCAAGCAGATGGCACATTCTATAAAAGTAACAATTCCTAATGATGTAAAGTAACAGAACTCAGAACTGTATCAGGATTCCGTTTCTGGATCCAGACTACAACCCTCATGTTCCTGCGCAGACGGTGACCTCCATGGAGAGGATGATATCATGCACCTCATGTAATTGGGCTCAGTTTAACAGAAGATCATTTCTGCCTCCTTTGTATATAAATTGCATTTCCTCCGGACTCGCAGAAATGTCTTCCACAGACCCAGCGATTCATTAGGAATTCCTGTCCGCCTCTGCTGGATGTGACTCCCTTAAATAAAGATCCGTCCGCATTATTATACCAGAGGAGTAAGACGAGGCAGCGGCACGAGGCACCAGGGGGCTGTTCTCACAAAATGACCTTCATTGCTTCATCAGAGGCCTCCACTATAAACCGCGGCGTATTCCCAGGAAGATGAGAGTCTGACGCCTGCATGCAAATCAACGGCGAGCAAATAACATCTCCATGTTTACTAAGGGGCCGCAGGGAGCGCGGGATTATAACAGCGACAAAGCGACAGAGGCGAGATAAGGGGCCGCACACAGACAACTCCATCCACTCATCCACAGAGGAGGAAGCAACAAAGTAACAGATTTATCACAACGTTCTCCAGAGTCATTCATTATATGAGAGGAAAAGAGGACTCGCAACTTCTGTGATCTTCATTCATCTCATGTTATTACAGGAGAAGAAACATTGTGAGAAAAGAAGAAAATAGCAATCATAACAGTGTGGTACCTGTCCTGCAGTCCTATGTAACACCACAGATAACACAGTGATATCTCTCTGAGTACAGATAATGTAGTAGATGTCTCCTGCAGTCCTATGTAACACCACAGATAACACAGTGATATCTCTCTGAGTACAGATAATGTAGTCGATGTCTCCTGCAGTCCTATGTAACACCACAGATAACACAGTGATATCTCTCTGAGTACAGATAATGTAGTAGATGTCACCTGCAGTCCTATGTAACACCACAGATAACACAGTGAGAACTCTGAGTACAGATAATGTAGTAGATGTCACCTGCAGTCCTATGTAACACCACAGATAACAGTGATATCTCTCTGAGTACAGATAATGTAGTAGATGTCTCCTGCAGTCCTATGTAACACCACAGATAACACAGTGATATCTCTCTGAGTACAGATAATGTAGTAGATGTCTCCTGCAGTCCTATGTAACACCACAGATAACACAGTGATATCTCTCTGAGTACAGATAATGTAGTCGATGTCTCCTGCAGTCCTATGTAACACCACAGATAACACAGTGATATCTCTCTGAGTACAGATAATGTAGTAGATGTCACCTGCAGTCCTATGTAACACCACAGATAACACAGTGATAACTCTCTGAGTACAGATAATGTAGTAGATGTCACCTGCAGTCCTATGTAACACCACAGATAACACAGTGAGAACTCTGAGTACAGATAATGTAGTAGATGTTACCTGCAGTCCTATGTAACACCACAGATAACACAGTGATAACTCTCTGAGTACAGATAATATAGTAGATGTCACCTGCAGTCCTATGTAACACCACAGATAACACAGTGAGAACTCTCTGAGTACAGATAATGTAGTAGATGTCACCTGCAGTCCTATGTAACACTACAGATAACACAGTGATAACTCTCTGAGTACAGATAATATAGTAGATGTCACCTGCAGTCCTATGTAACACCACAGATAACACAGTGAGAACTCTCTGAGTACAGATAATGTAGTAGATGTCACCTGCAGTCCTATGTAACACTACAGATAACACAGTGATAACTCTCTGAGTACAGATAATGTAGTAGATGTCACCTGCAGTCCTATGTAACACCACAGATAACAGTGATATCTCTCTGAGTACAGATAATGTAGTAGATGTCACCTTCAGTCCTATGTAACACCACAGATAACACAGTGAGAACTCTCTGAGTACAGATAATGTAGTAGATGTCACCTGCAGTCCTATGTAACACTACAGATAACACAGTGATAACTCTCTGAGTACAGATAATGTAGTAGATGTCACCTTCAGTCCTATGTAACACCACAGATAACACAGTGATATCTCTGAGTACAAATAATGTAGTAGATGTCACCTGCAGTCCTATGTAACACCTCAGATAACACAGTGATAACTCTCTGAGTACAGATAATGTAGTAGATGTCACCTGCAGTCCTATGTAACACCACAGATAACACAATAATATCTCTGAGTACAGATAATGTAGTAGATGTCACCTGCAGTCCTATGTAACACCACAGATAACACAGTGATATCTCTCTGAGTACAGATAATGTAGTAGATGTCACCTGCAGTCCTATGTAACACCACAGATAACACAGTGATATCTCTCTGAGTACAGATAATGTAGTAGATGTCACCTGCAGGTTATCTGTAATAAGTGATAAACTGAGATATTATGTTTCCTATCCAATCACAGATCGACCACCATAAATCAAAATGCCAGAGTGCTAATCCTGAGTTACATCCTGTATTTTACTCCAGAGCTGTACTCACTATTCTGCTGGTGCAGTCACTGTGTGCATACATTACTTATCCTGTATTATACTCCAGAGCTGCACTCACTATTCTGCTGGTTATTAGAAGCAGTCAGTAAGTTTGCTGATTGCGGTATAACAGATCACACGAGGCCTCGGGATTCTGGATATACGGTAATACCCATATAATACTGCAATATTAGAAATTCTGATAATTACAGTGACGTCAGATTTATGAAAAGATCACTTAATTGTCAGCGGATTCTTCGCCGGCTCCTTTGTTTGCCCGGCGTCTTTGGCATCTCACTGTTCTGTCTCCGTTTACCTGCACTGAAACAATGATACGGTTTATGTAACAATGCGGAAGATGAGAGAACGCAGGTTGATAAAGCCGGCGACAGACAGAACATCCCCTCGGTGGCAGCGCCGCGCAGTCCGCTAATCTCCAGGAGGAACATCCCTTTTGTTGAATATTTCCCAGAAGTCTCTGGAACAAAAAACCTCTGAAATTCTATTTTTAGGGACCTTGAAAGTTTATTGTGTGAGACGCTGGTGTGTACCGGGCGGCGGTGGAATTGTTTGTCCTTTGTGCTGCGGTTATTTGCAGCCATTTGTAGGATAAGAAGGGGTAATGTTCAGTAAAATGACTGCGATTGGATATGAATGGCATTATAATGCGCTCTCCCAGGCATCGTCTGCAGCGGGAAATAATCACATTTGTGCGTCGGATGCTGCACACACTTTGTCCTTATCTTGCAGAACATTCGCTAATTATAAGGTTCTCCAAAGGCATCTTAATCTTGTCCAGTTTCCCCGCCGCCCGTCCAAACAACCGCAGTGTGTTCTGCTCCAAGAAACATCCCAGCTGCCTCTGAGAGTACAGCAGTCTTCAGCAAAATCATGCACACAGTAGGAGAAGAAAAGTATGTGAACCCTTCAATGTCACCTCCATATGTGCATCTTATTTTAATACCGTGTACTGTATTACGTATTTAACCCCCCCTAATTTGAAAAAAGGTCTGCAGAATGTCATGTACATTCAGCCCAAAGGCCATCAGTTGGGTTGGGAAATGGAGTTGTGGACAATGACAGTCCCTTAGTCTGGTTGGACACTGGTGTTGGAGATAAGGCAGGTCCATTATTCTGGTTGGACACTGGTGTTGGAGATAAGGCAGGTCCATTATTCTGGTTGGACACTGGTGTTGGAGATAAGGCAGGTCCATTATTCTGGTTGGACACTGGTGTTGGGGATAATGCTGGTTAATCAATATGGCTGGACAATGGCTTTAGGAATGATAAGGCAGGTACATTAGTTTGGTTAGACACTGGTGTTGGTGATAATCCAGTCCATTAGTCTGGTTGGACATTGGTGTTGATGACATGGCCATTCCATTAGTCTGGTTGGACACTGGTATTGGAGATAAGTCAGTACGTTGGTATGGTTGGACACTGATGTTAAGTATAATGCTGGTTAACCAATCTGGCTGAACAATGGCTTTAGGGATGATAAGGCCAGTCCATTAGTCTGGTTAAACACTGGTGTTGATGATATGGCCATTTCATTAGTTTGTTTGGACACTAGTATTGGTGATGAGGCCAGTCCATTTTTCTGGTTGGAGACTGGTGTTGACTTGGGCTTTAAGTCTGATATTGGGTGGAGTCATGTATTTGGGTTGTCAGGGTTTTCCACGGGTCATCAAACTTGCTGAAACAGGAAAAGACTTTACCCTGAATTGTGGCCAAAGATTTGGAAGCTCCAGATTCCTACAGCGTGACTTCAAATAAGGTAGGCAAGTCCTAACCATTAAAGGGGTTATCCAGGAAACATTAATTATGACCTATCCTTAGCTTAGGTCATCATTATCACATCAGTGAGGGCTCATGTCTGCACCACCGCCGATCAGCTGTTTCAGGGGGCCACTGTACTCATCAGAGCTCAGGTGCAGGCTCCCAGCAGCTTTCCAAGCACAGTGCCGTACATCGTCCAGTGGCAGTGCTTGGTATTGCAGCTCAGCCCAGTTGACGTGAATGGGGCTGAGCTGCAACTAGGCCATGTGACTGATGTACAGTGATGTCACCGGCCTAGGAAGAGGCTGCAACACTCAAGGCCTCTTCTAACAGCTGATTGGTGGGGGTTCTGGGTGTTGCACCCCCACAGATCTGGGACCAATGATCTATCCTGTGGATAAGTCATAAATATGTTTTCCTGGATAACCCTTTAATCCTCATCCACCAGACCCTATAGTCAGACCTGTGTATCAGGGGTGAAGTGCTTTCCAACTTTGGCCAAATCCATATTTCTCCATCTGAGATAGTAAAGTAAAAATATCCCACAAGAGAAGTCAGTGACTGTGGCTTTCCACCTCTTCAGCTGACACTTGGCATTGAGCATACAGAGGCTGATGGCTGAGAGATGCTGGTCTCATACTCCATGTGTATTATTAGTTGTGACTGATGATGGGGATTCTTGCTGTTTCCAGTCTCTCTGCTCCTTGTTGTGTTTGCTCAGAGACATGGCGGAGCTGCACAGTTTATCATGCAGCTGATACATGTTGTAAGAATGCCCATTTATCAGTGGAAATGTTACGGAGCTGACGCGGTATTCATCTTGGTCTGGTTGCTTTTCAATAATCAGGATGCTGAATGCCGCTTCAGATCACTTCATCTTAAAGTGGCTCATTTCTTTTTAGTAACGTCATGATTAAACATGTGCCCCCTTCATGACTTCTGCTCACAGATGATGTTCTCCTGTGTTAATGTGAGGAGGATTCATCTCTTTAAATGAACTGTGGACCCGGAGCATTATTCAGCTCCGCAGGACGGCAGGTTGTGTGTGCTAATATCCTGACACCTGAGAACCAGAGACTTACAGAGGTTACAATGTATCCAAACCTCACTAAATACTGCAGGTTACAATGTATCCAGGACCTCACCAAATACTGCAGGTTACAATGTATCCAGGACCTCACTAAATACTGCAGGTTACAATGTATCCAGGACCTCACTAAATACTGCAGGTTACAATGTATCCAGGACCTCACTAAATACTGCAGGTTACAATGTATCCAGACCTCACTAAATACTGCAGGTTACAATGTATCCAGACCTCACTAAATACTGCAGGTTACAATGTATCCAGGACCTCACTAAATACTGCAGGTTACAATGTATTCAGGACCTCACTAAATACTGCAGGTTACAATGTATCCAGACATCACTAAATACAGCAGGTTACAATGTATCCACGACCTCACCAAATACTGCAGGTTACAATGTATCCAGACCTCACTAAATACTGCAGGTTACAATGTATTCGGGACCTCACTAAATACTGCAGGTTACAATGTATCCAGACCTCACTAAATACTGCAGGTTACAATGTATCCAGACCTCACTAAATACTGCAGGTTACAATGTATCCAGACCTCACCAAATACTGCAGGTTACAATGTATCCAGGACCTCACCAATACTGCAGGTTACAATGTATCCAGACCTCACTAAATACAGCAGGTTACAATGTATCCAGGACCTCACTAAATACAGCAGGTTACAATGTATCCAGGACCTCACTAAATACAGCAGGTTACAATGTATCCAGATATCACTAAATACTGCAGGTTACAATGTATCCAGACCTCACTAAATACTGCAGGTTGCAATGTATCCACGATCTCAATAAATACTGAAGGTTACAATGTATCCACGATGTCACTAAATACTGCAGGTTACAATGTATCCAGATATCACTAAATACTGCAGGTTACAATGTATCCAGACCTCACTAAATACTGCAGGTTACAATGTATTCACAACCTCACTAAATACTGCAGGTTACAATGTATCCAGACCTCACTAAATACTGCAGGTTACAATGTATCCAGACCTCACTAAATACAGCAGGTTACAATGTATCCAGACCTCACTAAATACTGCAGGTTACAATGTATCCATGACCTCACTAAATACAGCAGGTTACAATGTATCCAGGACCTCACTAAATACTGCAGGTTACAATGTATCCAGACCTCACTAAATACTACAGGTTACAATGTATCCATGACCTCACTAAATACTGCAGGTTACAATGTATCCAGACCTCACTAAATACTGCAGGTCACAATGTATCCAGACCTCACTAAATACTGCAGGTTACAATGTATCCAGGACCTCACTAAATACTGCAGGTTAAAATGTATCCAGGACTTTACTAAATACTGCAGGTTACAATGTATTCAGACCTCACTAAATACTGCAGGTTACAATTTATCCATGACCTCACTAAATACTGCAGGTTACAATGTATCCAGTCCTCACTAAATACTGCAGGTTACAATGTATCCAGACCTCACTAAATACTGCAGGTTACAATGTATCCAGACCTCACTAAATACTGCAGGTTACAATGTATCCAGGACCTCACTAATACTGCAGGTTACAATGTATCCAGACCTCACTAAATACTGCAGGTTACAATGTATCCAGGACCTCACTAAATACTGCAGGTTACAATGTATCCACAACCTCACTAAATACTGCAGGTTACAATGTATCCAGGACCTCACTAAATACTGCAGGTTACAATGTATCCAGACCTCACTAAATACTGCAGGTTACAATGTATCCACGACCTCACTAAATACTGCAGGTTACAATGTATCCAGGACCTCACTAAATACTGCAGGTTACAATGTATCCAGACCTCACTAAATACTGCAGGTTACAATGTATCCAGACCTCACTAAATACTGCAGGTTACAATGTATCCACGACCTCACTAAATACTGCAGGTCACAATGTATCCAGACCTCACTAAATACTGCAGGTTACAATGTATCCAGACCTCACTAAATACAGCAGGTTACAATGTATCCAGACCTCACTAAATACTGCAGGTTACAATGTATCCAGACCTCACTAAATACAGCAGGTTACAATGTATCCAGACGTCCTAACAGCAGGTTACAATGTATCCAGGACCTCACTAAATACAGCAGGTTACAATGTATCCAGACCTCACTAAATACTGCAGGTTACAATGTATACAGACCTCACTAAATACTGCAGGTGTAAAGGCCCTCATGTACAGTATGATCACAGAAGTTTGGGATATTTTACTTCACAGGGGAAGGGTTAATCCCATGAGATGATAAACCAGTAACAGACTGGGGAGCAGTAAAAATCCTTGGGAGACAGACGGAGGGTAATAATGTGAGTGCGAGCGCCAGCGAGAGGTGCGGGGCGCCAGCGATTCATGTTCCTCTAAACATCTGCTGGAGCAGCTAATTAAAACAGATTCATTTTGAGGTGAGACGATGGGGGGTGACGGTGGGGGCCCCGAGAATGAGACCTCAGATCTGGACTGAGCTCTGCAGAACAATCCAAGAGGACGGGTGAAGAAATGGACTCCAAATACCACAGGAACCAATGTAGGGCAAAGGGGTCTGGAGGGGGGTAATAAATCTCAAGGAAGTCTCAGACTGATCATTTCCCATTTATGTAGACTGAGGGGAGCCCCCAAAATATTATCTCTGAGTACAGATAATGTAGTAGATGTCACCTACAGTCCTATGTAACACCACAGATAACACAGTGATAACTCTCTGAGTACAGATAATGTAGTAGATGTCACCTGCAGTCCTATGTAACACCACAGGTAACACAGTGATAACTCTCTGAGTACAGATAATGTAGTAGATGTCACCCGCAGTCCTATGTAACACCACAGATAACACAGTCATAACTCTCTGAGTACAGATAATGTAGTAGATGTCACCCGCAGTCCTATGTAACACCACAGATAACAGTGATAACTCTCTGAGTACAGATAATGTAGTAGATGTCACCTGCAGTCCTATGTAACACCACAGATAACACAGTGATAACTCTCTGAGTACAGATAATGTAGTAGATGTCACCTGCAGTCCTATGTAACACCACAGATAACACAGTGATATCTCTCTGAGTACAGATAATGTAGTAGATGTCACCTGCAGTCCTATGTAACACCACAGATAACACAGTGATAACTCTCTGAGTACAGATAATGTAGTAGATGTCACCTGCAGTCCTATGTAACACTACAGATAACACAGTGATAACTCTCTGAGTACAGATAATGTAGTAGATGTCTCCTGCAGTCCTATGTAACACTACAGATAACACAGTGATAACTCTCTGAGTACAGATAATGTAGTAGATGTCTCCTGCAGTCCTATGTAACACCACAGATAACACAGTGATAACTCTCTGAGTACAGATAATGTAGTAGATGTCACCTGCAGTCCTATGTAACACCACAGATAACACAGTGATAACTCTCTGAGTACAGATAATGTAGTAGATGTCACCTGCAGTCCTATGTAACACCACAGATAACACAGTGATATCTCTCTGAGTACAGATAATGTAGTAGATGTCACCTGCAGTCCTATGTAACACCACAGATAACACAGTGATAACTCTCTGAGTACAGATAATGTAGTAGATGTCACCTGCAGTCCTATGTAACACTACAGATAACACAGTGATAACTCTCTGAGTACAGATAATGTAGTAGATGTCTCCTGCAGTCCTATGTAACACTACAGATAACACAGTGATAACTCTCTGAGTACAGATAATGTAGTAGATGTCTCCTGCAGTCCTATGTAACACCACAGATAACACAGTGATAACTCTCTGAGTACAGATAATGTAGTAGATGTCACCTGCAGTCCTATGTAACACCACAGATAACACAGTGATAACTCTCTGAGTACAGATAATGTAGTAGATGTCACCTGCAGTCCTATGTAACACCTCAGATAACACAGTGATAACTCTCTGAGTACAGATAATGTAGTAGATGTCACCTGCAGTCCTATGTAACACCACAGATAACACAGTGATAACTCTCTGAGTACAGATAATGTAGTAGATGTCACCTGCAGTCCTATGTAATTTTCCTTTAAGGACACTAGGTAGATTAGAGTTTTGGGGTGTCTTTCCACCCTGCCCCCATTATGTGTCAGGATGGTCGTCCTTGGTGTCGCTGCGCGGTCGTACATCACTGGCTGTCACGTAGAAATGACTGGAAGCGACTTTAATATTTCATGCGGCTGAAGAAAAATGACGCGAGGAGGAAACGCGTTTAATTAGATGTAATTGTCGCCGCACAGGATCGGTTTTCTGTGGTTTGTGTAATGATCTCTGATATAATGGATTCTCATTGCCATCCATGTATTAATGACCCGCCTCCTGAAATGTTGCCAACCTGAGGACGCCGCACGTTACTGGGATGGAACTGCTCTGACCCAGACTGCGTATAGGAAGGAATCTGGGGGGAGGGGGAAACTTTTTATATTAACCCATGAAGACCTGTGAACGAGGGGGCATAAGATGTCCAACAGCGGAACAGGGCCAACAGTCGCCATCAAAGTGCGCCAAAAAGCAAATGTATTCCTTCTATGAGACGGGGCAGATACGCCGTATACTTTCTGGCATAAATTGCAGTAAATCTATTGGGGCATGTGCTAACCTAACACAGCTGAGGGTTTGTTACCCTTGTGTCTAGAACTTCCTCCCAGCTGCACAGATCTCTCTCTCCTTTGTTACAATGTATCAGTCTGGGATCCAGGGATGGATACAATTGTAACAGACCCTGAGCTGTGAGAAGTATTCAGTCTGTACAGGTTTTCAGGCTCTGAATGTACAAGAAGATAGATTGTAGCCCTTGTCTCACTTCTGTTTTCAGAGTTATATCTGCTCTGGGAAAGCTGGGTAATATGGCTGCCCCCGAGGTTTATCACCCAGTTTTCCTACCAATATGAACAGCTAACCTGCTTGGTTATAGAAACATGAGCTCCTCTGGGGAGGGAGATGTGTGGAGGCGGGTATTTATATTGACTCCACCCCTTCCTCTTGGGCAGTGCAGCTTCCTGTTTGCACACTACATTGTAAAAATCAGAGGTCATGCATCCTCCTTTCCCATAAGATATCTAGGGGGGCAGGGGATGTGATCCCACACTAACAGAGGGCCCCATTTCAATATTCACTCCCAGTCCTCCAAGACCCAAGAACCCCGTCATATAATGAGACGTTGCTGAAAGTGACAAGGATTTTAAGAACATCAAGAGTGCAGATTAATCCCCAGGATGCTCCCGTCTTGACATGAGATGGTCTTGCGCTGCGGGCGGTTTCCTCGCTTTACTCCACAACGTCTCATTTTACACGAGGAGCAGATTTTTTTGCCTGTGTTCATAACTTGCAGATGACTGGAGGGAGCGGCGGCTGACAGCCCACATTACAGTCATGGAGCCCATGAATAATGGAGAGGACTCCTCACATCCAGCACAAGCCGGGCGCCATCATGTGATGTGCGGAGGATGCGTCCCGTCCGTCCCTTACACACTCCAGATACATATGTGAAGAAAAAAAACATCAGATTTGGTGCAAAATTAGTTGGTGCAAATCTTCAGCCTGCAGAAGAAACCCATGGCGTATCTTCCCCATGTGAACACACCCTTAGTGTCTGATGGTGGACAGAACAAAAGAAGTGATGGGAGAAAATTCTACGTGCAGTCACAAATGTAGCACGCATGTCATATATAATTCTCGCAGGTATCATCCATTTGATGACACATTAAGGAAACGTGTTACTGAGATTAAATGTCTCAATATAATCATAGCTGCAATATGTATTTCTACCACTAGGTGGCTCTGTAAAGCATTGTTTAGTATATTCCCCATTAACAGCGCTTCTTGTGGTCTGGAGTGGTATTACAAGTAGAAACATTGTCGTGTGAAGAGTTTTTATGATACATTAAAGCATATCGATTGTGAAAAGAATTATAATCCCACATTGTGAGCTCCTGTATCCGTAAATGTGGACTAGTGCGGCCAGAAATACTTGTGATGTGCAGACTTTGGGTCTTTTTCTACTGGAATATTTATATGGATATTTCTATCTTCTCACATGATGAGTGATTGGGCTTTTCCTAGTGTCATGTCTGAGCTGTTCAATGAGAAACTGCAGCTGCATCCCCCTCCTCCCCTCTTCTGACAGTTGATGCTGAATGGTGAGGAAGATGCCGTATACAGAGACATATCTACTGTAGAGCCCCTATATACATCTTCTATGGGGCTCGTGAAGAAGGGGGGGCATATCAGCCAAGCTCCATTGAGTTGTGTGACCCCTTTCTGTTACGGTATTATTGTGGCCAGGGGCGTAACTACCATAGCGGCAGACCATGCGACTGCTAGGGGGCCCAGGACAAGAGGGGGCCCGGTCTTAGTTGGGATCCTCTCCTCTTCTATGGTCAGGACTCTTCCCTCTAAAGGAACAACTTTTAGCAAAAAAGTGGAAAACTGGTCCAAGGGGCACTGAAAGGGGTTTAGGCGGAAACCCTTCTGTCCTGTGTGGGGGGCCCGGTCTGATCCTTGCTATGGGGCCCTTCTCTATGTACACCACTGATTGTGGCCCTGTGTAAATGTTTTCCTAGGGCCCGTGCATCCAGGGAAAGATGATTCCCTTCAGATACAGCTAGTTACTTTCCGCTTCCCGTGACGCCATTTACTGGTACAGGTTCTTGCAGGCAATGATTTTTCCGGATCCATCGGATATTATGTGCCGCAGAGTTATAGCGCCGGCTGCAGCTTCCGTCTACTTTACATCGGCCGCTCGGTACTTGAAGACTTTCATTTAATTCGGGCCATTCCTCCTGCAGACAACGCGCCGGTGATGGGTTCCTCTGTAACTGCGGCCAAACAAAAATCCACTGATGGGCCCCCGGGGCCACCAGGCATCCCATAAGATCAGGATTATTGTGTACCGCCGATGGCTTACGACTGCATGGGGCTCTTTAGCGATTTGTCTTCACCTCATTTACCTGATACTGGTCTGCAGCGCTGGGACGCGGGTAATACCTTATTTTTATGTCGCTCTTGTTTGGATCAGAGGTGTCGGGTGGAGCACTCCCATCATCCTGCTCCTCTCCTAGAGCTGAGATGTAATTGACAGGTGGTGCCCTGAGCAGAGCTGCTCAGCGGTCACAAGGGGGCGCCACTTTCTACACTGGGAATTCCCTGCCCTGGCACTTTTAACCCATGAGTCACCAGGCTGCAAGTCATTCTCAATTTATAAGCCCCTCGCTGTCCCCTGTGGGTTGGCACTTGTGTTTTATCTGCAGCTGGGCCCTTAAACTGGATTGAGCCCCAGTGTGAGGAGGCGGAGCTGAGCTGTGGTACTGTGACACCCAACATCCACCTGTTCATCAGCTGTGGACCAGGGTGAAGGCTACACTGCAGGAAATCTCCATTATTGGCCTGTGCTCCATGTTTACTGCTGTCATGTATTGGCTGCAGACTTACCTGTTCAGGTTCTGCTGACATAAATGACTTTGTTACAATGTATCGGTTCAGAAAATTCTCTGTTACTGAAAGCTCCAGGCAGATACCACAGTCAGAGGCTGAAGATCCTTGCAGGCCTCATACTCTCCACAACTGAGGGGTTTGCTGCAAATGTATCTAATCCTCTATGAGCTAAACCAATACTGGACATAGGATTGACTGATACATTGTAGCAAATTACAGGAAAGAGGTTTCTGCTGCTGGGTTCTCTTCACAACTGTCTATCTATCTATCTATCTATCTATCTCATATCTATTTATCTATCTATCTATCTCATATCTATCTATCTATCTATCTATCTATCTCATATCTATTATCTATCTATCTATCTATCTATCTCATATCTATTATCTATCTATCTATCTCATATCTATTATCTATCTATCTATCTATCATCTATCTATCTATCTATCATCCATCTATCTATCTATCTCATATCTATCTATCTATCTCATATCTATCTATCTATCTATCTATCTATCTATCTATCTATCTATCTATCTATCTATCTATCTATCTCCTCTGTGGATGAGACATTGTTACGGCTCTGATTTTATAATCTTGTACATTTCTCTTTCTTTATATTTCTTCCTCTCACACGTCCACAGATTCACTGGAGAGAAGCAGCAGAAATTCTTCACCCGGCGCCGCCGTTCCATGCAGGTTGGTGCTCACCGCCGTTCCGGGGCTCAGCCTGACGTCGCCATGTGGCGCAGGACATTTTAGGAGTGAAATATAACATTGCTATTGCAGAAAGTGGGAATATTGCAGCTGGTTTATTGCTCGGCGCACTAACGCTCCAGATCCCTGCAGCCGCCGGGCACATCAATTATATATTGAATGCTTAATATTACATATTTCTGCCGCTGCTACGTTTTTCAGGACATCTGGATATTACAGAAGAGCATATGCACCGGAATACCTTAACCGACATGTGGACCCATTAACATGCAAATGTGCCCGGTGCATCGCAGTCAGCGCTATTTACAAGATGACGGATGAGGATGCGATGTGCGGAGCGTCTCCATCACTGGGGGTGTCAGGTTCTGCGGTCGGAGAGGGGGCTGCGCTCCCAGTGACCCCCAGAGAAAAAACCCGGTTATAACCAGAACTACAGGAGCCTCCTGATGGGGAATGCCGGATATCGGAGTCCTCTGCCGGAGCCTCGGAAAATCACTCAGGAGAACAAGGGTTAAAAAGTCAATAGTGTAACTGACAGTATATGGGGCCCTCCAGCTGGTAGTATATGGGGCCCTCCAGCTGGTAGTATATGGGGCCCTCCAGCTGGTAGTATATGGGGCCCTCCAGCTAATAGTATATGGGGCCCTCCAGCTAATAGTATATGGGGCCCTCCAGCTGGTAGTATATGGGGCCCTCCAGCTGGTAGTATATGGGGCCCTCCAGCTGGTAGTATATGGGGCCCTCCAGCTAATAGTATATGGGGCCCTCCAGCTAATAGTATATGGGGCCCTCCAGCTGGTAGTATATGGGGCCCTCCAGCTGGTAGTATATGGGGCCCTCCAGCTGGTAGTATATGGGGCCCTCCAGCTGGTAGTATATGGGGCCCCCATAATAGTATATGGGGCCCTCCAGCTAATAGTATATGGGGCCCTCCAGCTAATAGTATATGGGGCCCTCCAGCTAATAGTATATGAGGCCCTCCAGCTGGTAGTATATGGGGCCCTCCAGCTAGTAGTATATGGGGCCTCCAGCTAATAGTATATGGGGCCCTCCAGCTAATAGTATATGGGGCCCTCCAGCTAATAGTATATGGGGCCCTCCAGCTGGTAGTATATGGGGCCCTCCAGCTAGTAGTATATGGGGCCCTCCAGCTAATAGTATATGGGGCCCTCCAGCTAATAGTATATGGGGCCCTCCAGCTAATAGTATATGGGGCCCTCCAGCTGGTAGTATATGGGGCCCTCCAGCTAATAGTATATGGGGCCCTCCAGCTAATAGTATATGGGGCCCTCCAGCTAATAGTATATGGGGCCCTCCAGCTGGTAGTATATGGGGCCCTCCAGCTAATAGTATATGGGGCCCTCCAGCTGGTAGTATATGGGCCCTCCAGCTAATAGTATATGGGGCCCTCCAGCTAATAGTATATGGGGCCCTCCAGCTAATAGTATATGGGGCCCTCCAGTTAGTAGTATATGGGGCCCTCCAGCTAGTAGTATATGGGGCCCTCCAGCTAATAGTATATGGGGCCCTCCAGCTAATAGTATATGGGGCCCTCCAGCTAATAGTATATGGGGCCCTCCAGCTAATAGTATATGGGGCCCTCCAGCTAATAGTATATGGGGCCCTCCAGCTGGTAGTATATGGGGCCCTCCAGCTAATAGTATATGGGGCCCTCCAGCTAATAGTATATGGGGACCTCCAGCTAATAGTATATGGGGCCCTCCAGCTGTAGTATATGGGGCCCTCCAGCTGGTAGTATATGGGGCCCTCCAGCTAATAGTATATGGGGCCCTCCAGCTGGTAGTATATGGGGCCCTCCAGCTGGTAGTATATGGGGCCCTCCAGCTGGTAGTATATGGAGCCCTCCAGCTAATAGTATATGGGGCCCTCCAGCTAATAGTATATGGGGCCCTCCAGCTGGTAGTATATGGGGCCCTCCAGCTAATAGTATATGGGGCCCTGCAACTAGCAGTTTATGGGGCTCTATAGCGGGTATGAATGTCGGTGTCCGCAGTATTGCTCATGTCGTTCTGCATTTTGCAGAAGGTGAAATGAGATAAACAATACACGGTTACAACTTGTGTCCTTCCCCTGCGATCACCCAGGAAACCTCCAGCAGGTGTTACGTCCGATCCCCATAAATACATGGCGTCTCCGTCTATAGATATGGATCAGATAACTGATCGGCACAAATAATCAATTGTAAAACATTCCTCGACCGGTGACATCGATTCTGGAGTCTCCACAGGGAAACCTTCACTTCAGGTTAATTTATCAGTTTAGCAGCAAATGTCTGAACTGTAAATCCTGAGAACAAGAATCCTGTGGCCCCTGGGGGCCCGTCTGCTGCTCTGAACATCTGCACCCGCTCTGAAGACAAACTGGCCAAAAATAAGATTAACGTCCTCCGTACATATCCTTTACAATTCTGTAACTAATAGTGTAATAATGGAAACGTCTCCTGCTTTCTAATAACATTTGTGTTTCATTTTTTTCTTTTGTTTTTCAAGATCTCTGCTTGCTGTCAATGAACGGATACATTCCTGTTTACAGCCACAGCTCTCATATCTATACAGATCTCATTTATTGCAACTGTATCCAGTGGTGACTGTCCGGTGTCAGGTAATCACATCAGCAGCACAAGCCTCTCCCTGTCCTGATTTGTTACAATGTATCAGTGGTGACTATCCGGTGTCAGGTAATCACATCAGCAGCACAAGCCTCTCCCTGTCCTGATTTGTTACAATGTATCAGTGGTGACTGTCCGGTGTCAGGTAATCACATCAGCAGCACAAGCCTCTCCCTGTCCTGATTTGTTACAATGTATCAGTGGTGACTATCCGGTGTCAGGTAATCACATCAGCAGCACAAGCCTCTCCCTGTCCTGATTTGTTACAATGTATCAGTGGTGACTATCCGGTGTCAGGTAATCACATCAGCAGCACAAGCCTCTCCCTGTCCTGATTTGTTACAATGTATCAGTGGATTGCAGCAATGTATCAAGTGTGTGAGTGGGATTAGGTGAACGACTGGTTGGCGTCCTGTGATTATTCAGGTTCCTTTCATCCACATGATATGATTATTGCAGTTCAGATATGCACTGGGGGCACGTAGAAGGGGGGCAAATACTTTTAATGTTCTTTACTAGTTTGTCATCCATTTCCTTGCTGCATGTGATCTACACAAGGTGCCAATTACATGCAAATAAGGGGTTTTTCATCTTTTTTGGCACTTATTCCCCCTATCAACCATTTATCTTGTGTCGCCCTCATTAACCCTGTGCGGTTTCCGTCTGAAGCGGCTTCTTCCATCATCGTTATTATTATTAGCACAAAGTGACTTCCTTCAAACACTGGAATCCATCATCATTCACGCAGTGATATATACAAAGTGCACAATTAGCATAAAGTAATACAACAGCGGCGATGCGCTGGAGATCTGAACCATCATCATCAAAAGTCAAATTATGAATTAAATGGGGCATGCCGTTAACTCTTTCCTTTCCACCCGAGGACCAAGAATGACTCACGGACTGATAAGTGCCACCACTGTTCTTGATGGCCGAGGTGACACTTAGAGAAGCAGTTCCCCCGTTACATAGGACAGAAAGAAATTACATCTAATAATCTATCAATATGAATTTGGCAAATATCAACCTAAATATGAAAGTCCATGAAAGTCATGTGATGTGACCCACAGGCATAAGCAGCAGTCATGGTCCCCAGCTGTTTCCTATGTGTCTGAGGGGCCACTCTAAAGCTCAAGGGCCCAGGAGCATCTGCTAGCTCAGCTCCCCCCAGAGCTACAAGTAGTAGCACCAGATAGAAGTAGTTACGAGCCCCTGATACATTGTAGCAGAAGCAGGATGTTTTATAGTGGCGGCTGGTGACAGGAGGTGGTGAGGGATGAGTTCACGACAAGACACATGTTTCAATTTCTTGAAGGCTTTGGTAACTTTTTCTGTGGATTTGCAGCTTTGCACCAGCTCAGGAGCGAGCGGGTCACTTAGAAGGTGGATTGGTCTATGGTTGACTTCATCCCGAATCTTCTGAAAATGACTCCAGGTGACAGTAATGGAGATTTAGCGCCGTTATGAAAATAGAAAGACGATGGAGAAAAAAATTCATTTCAGTGACAAGTCGCAATCCTTCACTTAAGAAAAATCAATGTTAAGTTCATTACATTTTATGAGGCTCAGTATCTCCCGCGACTTCTCTGCGGTGAAAGATGGTGAGAGCAAGATTACTGGCGCGGGGGGAAAGCGCGGCAAACATTAAGAACATTATGAACATTAAGAACATTCTATGAAGTCATAAGCGCTATTGGGGTCACTTCATAGAGCCCGGAGGCGCCAGTCACAGTCCCCAATCCACACTGTACAGGTATCATCTACAGATCACTGATCTGCTGGGTGATAAATGTGACCACAGTGAATACTGATAATGTGCTGGATGTTACCTGAAGTCATATGTATGAGGAATATTCCACTGTCAGAGATATGTGGGTGAAGCTTCTACTATTGAAAGTATCAGGAATCTTCTACTATCAGAGGTATTGAGATGAATCTTCTACTATCAGGAGTACTGAGGGGGATCTTCTACTATCAGAGATATCGGGATCTTCTACCATCAGAGGTATCGGGATCTTCTACCATCAGAGGTATCGGGATCTTCTACTATCAGAGGTATTGGGGATCTTCTACTATCAGAGGTATCGGGATCTTCTGCTATCAGAGGTATCGGGGATCTTCTGCTATCAGAGGTATCGGGGATCTTCTGCTATCAGAGGTATCGGGATCTTCTGCTATCAGAGGTATCGGGATCTTCTACTATCAGAGGTGTCGGGATCTTCTACTATCAGAGGTGTGGGGGATTTTCTACTGCCAGAGGTATCGGGGATCTTCTGCTATCAGAGGTGTCGGGGATGTTCTGCTATCAGAGGTGTCGGGGATCTTCTACTATCAGCGTTATCGGGGATCTACTACTATCAGAGGTATCAGGGATCTTCTACTATCAGAGGTATCAGGGATCTTCTACTATCAGAGGTATCGGGGATCTTGTACTATCAGAGGCATCAGGGATCTTCTATCAGAGGTATCGGGGATCTTCTACTATCAGAGGTATCGGAGATCTTCTACTATCAGAGGTATCAGGGATCTTCTACTATCAGAGGTATCTGGGATCTTCTACTATCAGAGGTATCAGGGATCTTCTATCAGAGGTATCGGGGATCTTCTACTATCAGAGGTGTCGGGGATCTTCTACTATCAGAGGTGTCGGGGGATCTTCTACTATCAGAGGTATCTAGTATCTTCTACTATCAGCGGTATCGGGTATCTTCTACTATCAGAGGTGTCGGGGATCTTCTACTATCAGAGGTGTCGGGGGATCTTCTATCAGCGGTATCAGGGATCTTCTACTATCAGCGGTATCGGGTATCTTCTACTATCAGAGGTATCGGAGATCTTCTACTATCAGAGGTGTCGGGGGATCTTCTACTATCAGAAGTGTCGGGGATCTTCTGCTCTCATAGGTGTCGGGGATCTTCTACTATCAGCGGTATCAGGGATCTTCTACTATCAGAGGTATCGGGGGATCTTCTACTATCAGCGGTATCAGGGATCTTCTACTATCAGAGGTGTCGGAGATCTTCTACTATCAGAGGTGTCGGGGGATCTTCTACTATCAGCGGTATCAGGAATCTTCTACTATCAGAGGTATCGGGGATCTTCTACTATCAGAGGTATCGGGATCTTCTACTATCAGAGGTATCGGGGATCTTCTACTATCAGCGGTATCAGGGATCTTCTACTATCAGAGGTATCGGGGATCTTCTACTATCAGAGGTGTCGGGGATCTTCTACTTTCAGAAGTGTCAGGGATCTTCTACTATCAGCGGTATCAGGGATCTTCTACTATCAGAGGTGTCGGGGATCTTCTGCTCTCATAGGTGTCGGAGATCTTCTACTATCAGAGGTATCGGGGATCTTCTACTATCAGAGGTATCGGGATCTTCTACTATCAGAGGTATCGGGGATCTTCTACTATCAGCGGTATCAGGGATCTTCTACTATCAGAGGTATCGGGGATCTTCTACTATCAGAGGTGTCGGGGATCTTCTACTTTCAGAAGTGTCAGGGATCTTCTACTATCAGCGGTATCAGGGATCCTCTACTATCAGAGGTGTCAGGGATCTTCTACTATCAGAGGTATCAGGGATCTTCTACTATCAGAGATATCAGGGATCCTCTACTATCAGCGGTATCAGGGATCTTCTACTATCAGAGGTGTCGGGGGATCTTCTACTATCAGCGGTATCAGGGATCTTCTACTATCAGAGGTGTCGGGGATCTTCTGCTCTCATAGGTGTCGGAGATCTTCTACTATCAGAGGTGTCGGGGGATCTTCTACTATCAGCGGTATCAGGGATCTTCTACTATCAGAGGTGTCGGGGATCTTCTGCTCTCATAGGTGTCGGGGATCTTCTTCTATCAGAGGTGTCGGGGATCTTCTACTATCAGAGATGTCGGGGATCCTCTACTATCAGAAGTGTCGGGGATCTTCTATCAGAGGTGTCGGGGGATCTTCTACTATCAGCGGTATCAGGAATCTTCTACTATCAGAGGTGTCAGGGATCTTCTGCTCTCATAGGTGTCGGGGATCTTCTGCTATCAGAGGTATCGGGGATCTTCTGCTATCATAGGTGTCGGGGATCTTCTACTATCAGAGGTATCTGGGATCTTCTACTATCAGAGGTATCGGGGATCTTCTACTATCAGAGGTATCAGGGATCTTCTACTATCAGAGGTATCGGGGGATCTTCTACTGTCAGAGGTATCAGGGATCTTCTACTATCAGAGGTATCAGGGATCTTCTACTATCAGAGGTATCGGGGATCTTCTACTATCAGAGGTATCTGGGATCTTCTACTATCAGAGGTATCAGGGATCTTCTACTATCAGAGGTATTGGAGATCTTCTACTATCAGAGGTATCAGGATCTTCTACTATCAGAGATATCGGGGATCTTCTACTATCAGAGGTATTGGAGATCTTCTACTATCAGAGGTATTGGGGATCTTCTACTATCAGAGGTATCTGGGATCTTCTACTATCAGAGGTATCGGGGATCTTCTACTATCAGAGGTATCTGGGATCTTCTACTATCAGAGGTATCGGGATCTTCTACCTATCAGAGGTATCTGGGATCTTCTCTACTATCAGAGGTATCATCAGGGATCTTCTACTATCAGAGAGGTATCAGGGATCTTCTACTATCAGAGGTATCGGAGATCTTCTACTATCAGAGGTATCTGGGATCTTCTACTATCAGAGGTATCGGGGATCTTCTACTATCAGAGGTATCAGGGATCTTCTACTATCAGAGGTATCGGAGATCTTCTACTATCAGAGGTGTCGGGGGATCTTCTATCAGCGGTATCAGGGATCTTCTACTATCAGAGGTGTCGGGGGATCTTCTACTATCAGAGTGTCGGGGATCTTCCTACTATCAGCGTATCAAGGATCTTCTACTATCAGAGGTGTCGGAGACTTTCTACTATCAGAGGTGTCGGGGATCTTCTACTATCAGCGGTATCAGGAATTCTTCTACTATCAGAGGTATCGGGGATCTTCTACTATCAGAGGTATCGGGATCTTCTACTATCAGAGGTATCGGGGATCTTCTTACTATCAGCGGTATCAGGGATCTTCTAACTATCAGAGGTGTCGGGGGATCTCTACTATCAGCGGTATCAGGAATCTTCTACTATCAGAGGTATTCGGGGATCTCTACTATCAGAGGTACGGGATCTTCTACTATCAGAGGTATCGGGGACTTCTACTATCAGCGGTATCAGGGATCTTCTACTATCAGAGGTATCGGGGATCTTCTACTATCAGAGGTATCGGGGATCTTCTACTATCAGCGGTATCAGGGATCTTCTACTATCAGAGGTATCGGGGATCTTCTACTATCAGAGGTATCGGGGATCTTCTACTATCAGAGGTATCGGGATCTTCTACTATCAGAGGTATCGGGGATCTTCTACTATCAGCGGTATCAGGGATCTTCTACTATCAGAGGTATCGGGGATCTTCTACTATCAGAGGTATCGGGGGATCTTCTACTATCAGAGGTATCGGGGATCTTCTACTATCAGAGGTGTCAGGGATCTTCTACTATCAGAGGTGTTGGGGATCTTCTTACTATCAGAGGTGTCGGGGATCTTCTACTATCAGAGGTATCAGGATCTTCTACTATCAGAGATATCAGGGGATCCTCTACTATCAGCGGTATCAGGGATCTTCTACTATCAGAGGTGTCGGGGGATCTTCTACTATCAGCGGTATCAGGGATCTCTACTATCAGAGGTGTCGGGGATCTTCTGCTCTCATAGGTGTCGGAGATCTTCTACTATCAGAGGTGTCGGCGGGATCTTCTACTATCAGCGGTATCAGGGATCTTCTACTATCAGAGGTGTCGGGGATCTTCTGCTCTCATAGGTGTCGGGGATCTTCTGCTATCAGAGGTGTCGGGGATCTTCTACTATCAGAGATGTCGGGGATCCTCTACTATCAGAAGTGTCGGGGATCTTCTACTATCAGAGGTGTCGGGGGATCTTCTACTATCAGCGGTATCAGGAATCTTCTACTATCAGAGGTGTCGGGGATCTTCTGCTCTCATAGGTGTCGGGGATCTTCTGCTATCAGAGGTATCGGGGATCTTCTGCTATCATAGGTGTCGGGGATCTTCTACTATCAGAGGTATCGGGATCTTCTACTATCAGAGGTATCTGGGATCTTCTACTATCAGAGGTATCGGGGGATCTTCTACTGTCAGAGGTATCTGGGATCTTCTACTATCAGAGGTATCGGGGATCTTCTACTATCAGAGGTATCAGGGATCTTCTACTATCAGAGGTATCGGGGGATCTTCTACTGTCAGAGGTATCTGGGATCTTCTACTATCAGAGGTATCGGGGATCTTCTACTATCAGAGGTATCTGGGATCTTCTACTATCAGAGGTATCAGGGATCTTCTACTATCAGAGGTATTGGAGATCTTCTACTATCAGAGGTATCAGGGATCTTCTACTATCAGAGATATCGGGGATCTTCTACTATCAGAGGTATTGGAGATCTTCTACTATCAGAGGTATCGGGGGATCTTCTACTATCAGCGGTATCAGGGATCTTCTACTATCAGAGGTATCTGGGATCTTCTACTATCAGAGGTATCGGGGATCTTCTACTATCAGAGGTATCTGGGATCTTCTACTATCAGAGGTATCGGGGATCTTCTACTATCAGAGGTATCTGGGATCTTCTACTATCAGAGGTATCGGGGATCTTCTACTATCAGAGGTATCTGGGATCTTCTACTATCAGAGGTATCGGGGATCTTCTACTATCAGAGGTATCAGGGATCTTCTACTATCAGAGGTATCGGGGATCTTCTACTATCAGAGGTATCTGGGATCTTCTACTATCAGAGGTATCGGGGATCTTCTACTATCAGAGGTATCAGGGATCTTCTACTATCAGAGGTATCAGAGATCTTCTACTATCAGAGGTATCGGGGATCTTCTACTTTCCGAGGTGTCGGGGATCTTCTACTTTCAGAGGTATCGGGGGATCTTCTACTATCAGAGGTATCGGGGATCTTCTACTATCAGAGGTATCGGGGATCTTCTACTATCAGAGGTATCGGGGATCTTCTACTTTCCGAGGTTTCGGGGATCTTCTACTTTCAGAGGTGTCGGGGATCCTCTACTATCAGAGGTGTCGGGATATTCTGCTATCAGAGGTGTCGGGGATCTTGTACTATCAGAGGTGTCGGGGATCTTCTACTTTCAGAGGTGTCGGGGATCCTCTACTATCAGAGGTGTCGGGGATCTTCTGCTATCAGAGGTGTCGGGGATCTTCTGCTATCAGAGGTGTCGGGGATCTTCTGCTATCAGAGGTGTCGGGGATCTTCTGCTATCAGAGGTGTCGGGGATCTTCTACTTTCAGAAGTGTCAGGGATCTTCTATTGTTGTGGTTACAAGTCTTCTGTTTTCAATCATCTGATACTTTTTATTTCTGTTTAACCTTCCCTAAAACAAAATGTAGTAAAGTTCTCTTCTCAAGGTAAACAAAACACTCAGCCTTGACTCATCAATCATCAGCATTAAAGCAAATGACACGACATCACAGTGTTCCCGGAGAACTGGTAGAAGGCGCTCGGAAGAAGACGTGGTGAGATTCGGGGGAGCTGTCATTGTGTCACTCACTGTCACTCCTGTAACTGAATTGAGACAAATCATCTTCCACAGTTGTCATAGCCTCCAGTGTGGGGATGGAAAATGTTCTTTGTTGTCACCACTTTACCAGTGAACTTAATAAAAAAAAGAAGAAATTGTAACAAAAAGTCAAGTATCAAGTGCATTAAATCTCTTACAGGATTCCGATGACTATATGAGGACACTTCATCTCGCTTATCCTGTGCTTCATGCTAGGAAAAACACTGTGGTGCCACAATGTCCTTATAAAACATCAGAAATCTTTAGAAAAATGGCACAAATATTACAAAATATCAACAGACAACGACATGTGAGGGAAACAAAGATTCTTCATGTAATCTCAAGCCAAGGTCTACTTTGTTTTGGAGGTCTAAGGAACTTTAAATTTGCCACATGGTTGGTCCAAATGATTGAACTGTGGTCCATGTGGAGGCTGCTGCATCACGGCGTCCATTCTAATACATTAGCATTAAAGAAGAACTCCCACAAAAAAATGTATTCCATGTCCTGCTAGAAATGTACATGATGTAATCTGTAGTGAATGTCATTTTCTTACAAGTGTCTGTATTTGTGAGTTATATCTCCCTGATGTTTCTCATCTGTGTCATGTGACCAGCAATCAGAGTCACCAGATAACACAGCATCTTATGTGTGGACAGGAAGTCTATTTCTCTATGTATTCCTATGGGAGCCTCACTCTCAGTCTCATAGGAATGAGTAGAGCAGTGACTGGCTTCCTGTCCTGGGTCAGTTGGAGGTCAGGGAGTTGGTCACATGACACAGCTACAATAAGAAGAGAGGGGATAACTCACAAATACAGTCTCTGATGAGAAGATTACATTCACTACAGATTATATCAGGCACCTTTCTAACAGGTCAGAGAATAAAAATGTTTGCGGGAGTTCTTCTTTAAGAAAGTCCAAGTCTGTAAAACATAAGCTCTATAGATGGTCATTCCAATCAGCTTGACCTGTGATGGACATGATTTATGAAGCCAAACATGGCTGAACACATAGGCTACACCTTATGGAGCTGGATCCTGATCTAATAGACCAAAGCCATCAATAGATTAATATGTTAATATCATTGGCAAAATCCTGCACATGGAGACCAGGTAATTAAGACGGATATAAACAGAATCATCTCTAGTGGGAAGGAGAAGCTCAGGTAGACAAGGAATGCCATGGAGGAGTGAGCCTTTATCTATGGTTCTTCAGATGGTGTGAAACTACAACCCCCAGCATGTACATGCAGCTGATACAGGGCTGTGGAGAATGGGAACTCAGCACAGGTTGGGTCAATATATCTTCATTACTCTCAGATAGGTGGAGAGAACCTAAGAAAGTGTCCTTTCCTCCAAAGGAACTGCAGGAGTAGCCAACCAGGGGTAGCCATGGATCCAAGGATCACGCTGCCCTTTCATCTGAGAGAGATGAGCGCTGTGTGTAGGTGTGATCCCGTACCTTCTGGACTCAGGGGGAAAGGCCTTAAAGAGTATTTCTGAACCTCTGGGGAAGGGGGCCTTGAAGAATAGTTCTGACCCTCTGGGCAGAGGAGGGGGCTGGCCTCAAACCTGGTCCTGATCCTTTGGAGGGGATCCTAAAAAATGTACCTAACCCCCTTGGGGGGAAATGGAAGGGGGCTTTAAGAATGTGTCTGACAACCCTCAGGGGGTGAGCCTTAAAGAATGTTCTCGACTGTCTGGGGGCCCTAAATAATGTTTCTGTCCCTCTAAGGGGAATCTTAATGTGTGTGACCCTCTGGAGAGGTCTTAATGAATGTCCCCAAGCCTCCTTGGCAGTCTTTAAGAATGTTCCTAACCATCTAGAGGGGTCTTAAAGAATATGCATGACCCTCGGGGGTGGGGTGGGGTCAGAAGTTAAATAATGTTCTAAAGCCTCTGAGGAACCCCAAAGAATGTTTCTGTCCCTCTAGGGGAGTCTTAATGTGTGTTCCCCCCTGGATGGGCCTTAATAAATGTCCCCAACCCTCCTGCCTACTGGGCGGCCTTTAAGAATGTTTCTGACCATCTAGAGGGGTTGTGAAGGGGGGTTAAGGAATGTTCCTGACCCTGTGGTACCAGGATGGCAGTGATTGCAGCCAGTGACCAGTCTCCTCCGCTGACCCCCTCGGCTGCTAGCTCTATTTCCAGTGGGGGAGTTAATTAAAGGCACATTTCACACCAGTCTATTGTGTCCCCGGTTCGGCGCGCTGAGCTCCAGGACTCCGGTTTTCTTGCTGGTGACTCTCTTAAGCCTCAGCTTGCCTTAATGAATCAGCCTCTTATTGGATTGCGGCTGATTTAGTGCAGTTGTGCGCGGCGCCCGTGGAATGTTATTAGTGTTCTTCCTCATGCTCGTATTCCGCACGCTGACGCTCACCCTCAGAGTCTCATTTTTCTTTCCTTCATTCAATTGCTTCTGTCTGTGAGATAAGCTGGAAGTGCAGCAGATAATCGTTAAGACAATGCAATATGAACGTGAACACGAATGAGAGAACTTCAGGAGAAAATGGAAGATTTGCCAGATTTCGAGGAGCTGGAGAAGGAACGTGTGGATCCGGAGAACACATAGTCATCTCTCCTGACGGGTGGTTTATAGTGGAGCTCCGTCTCTCCTGTTAGGGGTGCGGCGGTCAGGAGGTTGGCATCAGCTGAAGCCCAACAGGTTGGAGATCACTATATAGGGAATTAGGCCACGGCCAGCCTTAGGTTGGTTGGTGCCCTGCTTTGTACCTTTCATTGACCCCAGTCCTCCTTTTTGCTGTACCATATAGTGCCATCACCAGCAGTCATACACGCCCACATAGCACCGCCATAAGGGGCCAAATAACTGCCCTATTAAAAACCAGGAAATGTCATTGTGCAAGTGTAGGATGAGTGCCAGGGCCAACACAGTATAATACCTCCTGTGTGCCCCAACACAAAGTAATGCCCCCTTATGTGCCCTCAACACAGAAAAATGCCCCTATGTGCCCCCAATAATACCGCTTATGTGTCCCAACACAGAATATTCCCACCAAAGAAAAATGCCCCTTTATGTGCCTCCAACACAGAATTGTGCCCAGAATATAGAGTAATGCCCCCTGTATGCCCCCAGCACAGAATAATGCCCCCTATGTGCCACCAACACAGTATAATTCCCCTTAATGCCCCAATACAGAATAATCTCCTTGTGTGGCCCTATTGCAAAATAATGCCCCTTATGTGCCCCAACACAGTATTATGCCCACAACGTTCCCCCAACACATAATTATGCCCCTTATGTGCCCGGAAAAGGGAATAATGCCCCATATGTGCCATCAACACAGTATAATGCCCCTTACATGCCTTATATGCGCCCAACAGAAAATAACGCCCCCTGTGTGCCCCAACACAGAATAATGCTCCATATGTGCCCTAAAACACAGAATAATGCAATTAATCCAAAATGAATACTCATCTATCTGACATTCTCACAATGAACGGAGCAGATCTGTCTGGTTGCTGGGTGAATGGAGGAGCTGATGGCTGCAGCTTCACCTCTGTATTCAGAAATCACAGAAAAAGATACAAAACATCCTGCACAACATGATAACTCAATATGTAATGTACGTGGCAACAGTTATGAATGAAAAATCATAGAAAATAACAACTGATGCAAACATTACATATGGACTGAGCCCTCAGCTTTGACCCTCAGCCAATATATTTTGATAAAATCACATCTGTGCCCACCTACCAGCGACAAGGTGGTCTCAGTCCGGCAGGTCCTACTCTAAACCTATCTATGCCGTTGGGCATCTATATTTATGAGAGAAGACTCTGCACATATAGTGCGCTGCCCCTAGTTACCTCAATGTAGGACCTGCCTGACTGAGACCACCTTGTCGCTGGTAGGTGGGCACAGATGTGAGGGCACACAGGGGGCGTTATTTTCTGTTGGGCGCATATAAGGCATGTAAGGGGCATTATACTGTGTTGATGGCACAGCAGTAGTGGGGTCACCGACCTGCATGGTCTTTGTGGTGGTGAAGTCGGCCACTGCACCTCTATACCAACAGCCTTGCCCCATTAGTCGCAGCTGGGCGCGGGGAGCTTCACATTTCAATTTGATTTTTATTTATTATTATTATTATTATTATTTTTAACCAAATCCCGAGTTCTCGGTGGATGAGAGTGGACAACGCCGGCATAAACTGCATAATCACCTGTTATTACTTCTGTTACATGTATCTCAATGACTTCACAACAAAAAGAAAAAAAGTAAATGGCAAAAATAAAAGCTGCTCTCAATCAGTAATTGAATATGGAAACATTTATAACAGCGATTATTAGAGGAGAAGGGTAATTATTGGAGCGGGGAACAGCTGGGCGCTGACATTGTTAATGCGCGGCTCCTTTATTTTATACCACTTGCAATATGGCTGATTTCAAGTAGATCATGAAAAGACAAAGGCTCCACAATGATTCCACCGCCAAATACAAAAGATGGGAATTTTCTCCAAAGTCAGAGCGCCGGCCCTGGTTTACCCCGCCAGCGCACGCCACACAAAACAATGACTTGTTTTCCTGTGAAACACTTCTCACGTTCTCTCGACAACATCAATGTTCACTCAGATACATTGTTTCATTGCTGCTTTTGTTCAGGCACCTTCTATTCTCTAGGAAAGACTTCATAGTGGGAAACCACTTCTCCAAAAACGGAGAAACGGAACATCAGCGAGCGGAGACCATGTGAACATAGACACCATCATGACCAGGGTCCAGATCCAGAGCGTCACCTGCTCAGCCCAGGGTCTGACACAATAATGGGCACCAGAACGGTCCATGATGATTTATGGTGGAGAACAACATTCACACATCTCTTGGTCTGGATGGGCTTCTGCAGGAGGTGGGAGACCCCAATTCTCCTTCCATGTGACACATTGTAACAGCCCATCCTTGACCCCAAGAAGAGTGAGAAGTAATAAGAGGAATGTGCAGATGGAAATGATAGACCTGGTACTTTCTTCCTCGGAGCAGTCTATAATGGAATACCCCTTTAAATGATTATGAGCTCCTACTATTAATTCACTCTTACAAGAACTCTTCATCATCTAAAGGGTCTGTCACTGCTCACCTCATACTGTTAGCTAGCATGGTGGCTCAGTGGTTTCCACTTGTTCCTCGCAGTGTTACTATCCTAGAGCTCCTGGAGGGATCAGTGTGACCATCCCAAAGGGTTCACATACTTCTTATTGTAGCTGCCCATTTGCCTCCTGGCCACAGTGATCCAGCCTCAGTTGCTTCCTGGTCACACCTTTAGACACCACTTGGGAGGAGGCCACTGGTCAAATATATTACCCATTACTAGGTCATGACTACTGTCACCACTGACCTCATGCTGGTGTGGGTGTTGGATAGTATGGTGGCTCAGTGATAAGCACTGGTGCATTGCAGAGCTGTGGTCCTGGGTTCATGTCCATCCAAGGACACCTTCTGCATGGAGACTGGATGTTCTCCCCATGCTTTCCTGGGTTTCCTTCCACACATTTACTGAGCCTCAGTTGTGCGCCCTCTGGGGTGGTGTGATGATGGAGTCTGTAAGTAGATGTCTTGGTGTTTTATGAGCAAATTAAGTAAATAAAACAATAATTCTACAACTAATCTTCTAGATATAGCACCAAGAGAATCTGCACTGTCCATCCGGATGCCACATTTTATGGAGAACCCCCCACAGAGAACATGCAGACTCCACAAAAACAATACCATTGGTTGCATCCAAACCCAGGACCTCAAATCTTCAAGACACAAGTTTTAACCACCAACCACAAGGACACTTGAAGTGTAGTCTCCTCTCTTTGATGTACAACCGTTTACAGACCCATTCCTGAGTCTCCTCCTATTGCTGGGTCTATCACCACTCACCTAATTCTGATTGTGATCCTTGAGGGTCCTGGTGGCTTGGTGGTTAGCACTTGTGTCTTGCAATGCTGGGGTCCTGGGTTGGAATCCACCTGCAGTCAATGTCTTTATCCAGCCTCCTCCTGTTGCTGGGTCTTTCACTCACTGCATTCTGTTTGTGTGCCTTGCAGTGCTTTAGTTAACCTCACAGAGAACAAAAACTCAATAAAGACAATTCCATTGGTTGCATTTGAACCCAGGACCTCAAATCACACACCATATATGAACTGGCTGGCAGTGGTGGTTGGGGTGGCTCAGTGGTTAACAGTGGTGGTCCTGGGTTCTAGTCCCACAGCTGGTATCCTCCCCATAGTGGGGTGATGGAGTCTGGAGTAGATGTCTTGGTGATCTATGAGCAAGTAAATAAAACATGGTCTCCTTAGTGATTTATGAGCAAGTGAAGTAAATAAAACATGGTCTCCTTAGTGGAGACCAACAATATTATGCACCTAGTATCTTATAGATACTATAAGATAGTATTTTATAGATTGGCCATTGGAGTTCAGTAGGTGTGTGGAAGGAAACCTGGGCAACTATGTGGGGAGGATACCAGCTGTGGTGGGATTAGAGCCCAGAGCCAAAACTCTGGAGGGCACCACTGTTAACCACTGAGCCACTAGGCCTCCCCAACCACCACTGCTGCCAGCATAGTTCATATATGGTGTGTGGTGAATGACTCATAAACAGTAGGAGGCTCAGAAATGGTTCTGTAAAGGGTGAAGGCTCATGACTCCAAGTGGTTGGGGAGGCCTAGTGGCTCAGTGGTTAACAGTGGTGCCTTCCAGAGTTGTGGTCCTGGGTTCTAGTCCCACAGCTGGCATCCTCCCCATAGCTGCTTGCCCCTCTGGTGTGATGGAGCCTGGAGTAGATGTCTTGGTGATCAATGAGCAAGTAAATAAAACATGGTCTCCTTAGTGATTTATGAGCAAGTGAAGTAAATAAAACATGGTCTCCTTAGTGGAGACCAACAGTATTATGCACCTAGTATCTTATAGATACTATAAGATAGTATTTTATAGATACATCCTACTAACATACTTAATAAACACATTCCAAGAGAATTGTCCCTACCCATTTGGGTTGAACATTACCTTTACCACTACTTACATTAGCACACAACTCTTTAGACTTGGCCATTGGAGTTCAGTAGGTGTGTGGAGGGAAACCTGAGCAACTATGTGGGGAGGACGCCAGCTGTGGTGGGATTAGAGCCCAGAGGTGTTCAGTAGGTGTGTGGAGGGAAACCTGAGCAACTATGTGGGGAGGACACTGGCTGTGGTGGGATTGGAACCCAGAACCACAACCCTGGGAGGCACCACTGTCAACCACTGAGCCACTAGGCCTCCCCAACCACCACTGCTGCCAGCATAGTTCATATATGGTGTGTGGTGAATGACTCATAAACAGTAGAGGCTCAGAAATGGTTCTGTAAAGGGTGAAGGCTCATGACTCCAAGTGGTATGGTGGTTAATGCTTGTGTCTTGAAGATTTGAGGTCCTGGGTTCAAATCCAACCAATGGCATTGTCTTTATTGAGTTTTTATGTTCTCTGTAAGGTTCTTCCATAAATTCTAGCATCCAGATGGACAGTGCAGATTGTTTCCTGAGCCTCCTCCTGTTGCTGGGTCTTTCACTCACTGCATTCTGTTTGCAAGCCTTGTGCCTTGTAGTGCTTTAGTTAATCTCACAGAGAACATAAAAACTCAATAAAGACAATTCCATTGGTTGGATTTGAACCCAGGACCTCAAATCTTCAAGACACAAGTATTAACCACCATACCACTTGGAGTCATGAGCCTTCACCCTTTACAGAACCATTTCTGAGCCTCCTACTGTTTATGAGTCATTCACCACACACCATATATGAACTGGCTGGAGGTGGTGGTTGGGGAGGCCTAGTGGCTCAGTGGTTAACAGTGGTGCCTTCCAGAGCTGTGGCCCTGGGCTCTGGTCCCACAGCTGGCATTCTCCCCATAGCTGCCTGGAGTAGATGTCCTGGTGATCAATGAGCAAGTAAATAAAACATGGTCTCCTTAGTGATTTATGAGCAAGTGAAGTAAATAAAACATGGTCTCCTTAGTGGAGACCAACAATATTATGCACCTAGTATCTTATAGATACTATAAGATAGTATTTTATGGATACATCCTACTAACATACTTAATAAACACATTCCAAGAGAATTGTCCCTACCCATTTGGGTTGAACATTACCTTTACCACTACTTACATTAGTACACAACTCTTTAGACTTGGCCATTGGAGTTCAGTAGGTATGTGGACTCTTTAGACTTGGCCATTGGAGTTCAGTAGGTATGTGGAGGGAAACCTGAGCAACTATGTGGGGAGGACACTGGCTGTGGTGGGATTGGAACCCAGAACCACAACCCTGGAAGGCACCACTGTCAACCACTGAGCCACTAGGCCTCCCCAACCACCACCGCTGCCAGCATAGTTCATATATGGTGTGTGGTGAATGACTCATAAACAGTAGGAGGCTCAGAAATGGTTCTGTAAAGGGTGAAGGCTCATGACTCCAAGTGGTATGGTGGTTAATGCTTGTGTCTTGAAGATTTGAGGTCCTGGGTTCAAATCCAACCAATGGCATTGTCTTTATTGAGTTTTTATGTTCTCTGTAAGGTTCTTCCATAAATTCTAGCATCCAGATGGACAGTGCAGATTGTTTCCTGAGCCTCCTCCTGTTGCTGGGTCTTTCACTCACTGCATTCTGTTTGCAAGCCTTGTGCCTTGTAGTGCTTTAGTTAATCTCACAGAGAACATAAAAACTCAATAAAGACAATTCCATTGGTTGGATTTGAACCCAGGACCTCAAATCTTCAAGACACAAGTATTAACCACCATACCACTTGGAGTCATGAGCCTTCACCCTTTACAGAACCATTTCTGAGCCTCCTACTGTTTATGAGTCATTCACCACACACCATATATGAACTGGCTGGAGGTGGTGGTTGGGGAGGCCTAGTGGCTCAGTGGTTAACAGTGGTGCCTTCCAGAGTTGTGGCCCTGGGTTCTGGTCCCACAGCTGGCATTCTCCCCATAGCTGCCTGGAGTAGATGTCCTGGTGATCAATGAGCAAGTAAATAAAACATGGTCTCCTTAGTGATTTATGAGCAAGTGAAGTAAATAAAACATGGTCTCCTTAGTGGAGACCAACACAGTGGTCTTATGTGGTCTCACAGTTACTTATATTATGCACCTAGTATCTTATAGATACTATAAGATAGTATTTTATGGATACATCCTACTAACATAGTTAATAAACACATTCCAAGAGAATTGTCCCTACCCATTTGGGTTGAACATTACCTTTACCACTACTTACATTAGTACACAACTCTTTAGACTTGGCCATTGGAGTTCAGTAGGTATGTAGAGGGAAACCTGAGCAGCTATGTGGGGAGGACACTGGCTATGGTGGGATTGGAACCCAGAACCACAACCCTGGAAGGCACCACTGTCAACCACTGAGCCACTAGGCCTACCCAACCACCACCACTGCCAGCATAGTTCATATATGGTGTGTGGTGAATGACTCATAAACAGTAGGAGGCTCAGATATGGTTCTGTAAAGGGTGAAGGCTCATGACTCCAAGTGGTATGGTGGTTAATGCTTGTGGCTTGAAGATTTGAGGTCCTGGGTTCAAATCCAACCAATGGCATTGTCTTTATTGAGTTTTTATGTTCTCTGTAAGGTTCTTCCATAAATTCTAGCATCCAGATGGACAGTGCAGATTGTTTCCTGAGCCTCCTCCTGTTGCTGGGTCTTTCACTCACTGCATTCTGTTTGCAAGCCTTGTGCCTTGTAGTGCTTTAGTTAATCTCACAGAGAACATAAAAACTCAATAAAGACAATTCCATTGGTTGGATTTGAACCCAGGACCTCAAATCTTCAAGACACAAGTATTAACCACCATACCACTTGGAGTCATGAGCCTTCACCCTTTACAGAACCATTTCTGAGCCTCCTACTGTTTATGAGTCATTCACCACACACCATATATGAACTGGCTGGAGGTGGTGGTTGGGGAGGCCTAGTGGCTCAGTGGTTAACAGTGGTGCCTTCCAGAGTTGTGGTCCTGGGCTCTAGTCCCACAGCTGGCATTCTCCCCATAGCTGCCTGGAGTAGATGTCCTGGTGATCAATGAGCAAGTAAATAAAACATGGTCTCCTTAGTGATTTATGAGCAAGTGAAGTAAATAAAACATGGTCTCCTTAGTGGAGACCAACAATATTATGCACCTAGTATCTTATAGATACTATAAGATAGTATTTTATGGATACATCCTACTAACATACTTAATAAACACATTCCAAGAGAATTGTCCCTGCCCACTTGGGTTGAACATTACCCTTACCACTACTTACATTAGCACACAACTCTTTAGATTTGGCCATTGGAGTTCAGTAAGCATGTGGAAGGAAACCCAGGTAACTATGTGGGGAGGATACCAGCTGTGGTGGGATTAGAACCCAGAACCACAACTCTGGAAGGCACCACTGGTAACCACTGAGCGACTAGGCCTCCCCAACCACCACTGCCAGCCAGTTCATATATGGTGTGTGGTGAACGACTCATAAACAGTAGGAGGCTCAGAAATGGTTCTGTAAAGGGTGAAGGGTCATGACTGCAAGTGTTTAATACTTGCAAGGTGGTTAATACTTGTGTCTTGAAGATTTGAGGTCTTGGGTTTGAATGCAACCAATGGTGTTGTCTTTACGGAGATTGAATGTTCTTGATGGTGGTTCCCTCATCATACATATAATTAATGGATCCAGGTGGTGATACTCCTGGGCCAGAGCTGTGGAATATGTTAGTGATCTAGAAGATTAGCCGTATAATTCTTGTTGGTCTTCACGAAGAAGACTTTGTTTTAGTTACTTCACTTTCTTATAAAGCTCCAAGACACCAAACATCTCCTTACAGGCTCCATCATCTCACGACAGAGGTTCGGTAAGTGTGTGGAAGGAACCCCAGGCAAACATGGGTGGGACATAAAATCTCCATGCAGAGAGTGTCCTTGGTGGGTTTGGACCCAGGACCACAACTCTGCAAGGTACCAGTGTTAACCACTGAGGCACAACACTGCCTAGTAGCATTGCGTGGCATGGCCGTGGGCGTTTTTTGCACTGGCGCACATTGTAAGGAGAATTATTACCACTGGAGAACATGATTACTAGTCAGGGCACAATGGGGACATTATCACTATTGGGGGCACTATGCATTCTGAAAGATAATTACCACAACTGGTGGGACTTTGGGGAGCAGCACTATTACTGTGGGGGCACCCGGGCACAGTATCAGCTTAGCACAATTATTTTTGGGGGACATTATGTTTATTACTGTCAGGGACACTATGTGTTGAGTGCAGTTACTTTTTAGTGCACTGTGTGCCAATAATTATTGACTGGACACTGTGTGGGCCTAGTATTTTTAGGGGGACAGTTTCTGCAGTATAGTATTGGGGGGCACAGTATTGGGGGCAGCAGGATGGGTTGTTCAGAAGGTCAGAGGATGATGGAAAAGTAGGAAACTACGTCTGTCAAACTCTGGCTGAAGGCAGTCATCATGGTGGTCTGGGCTGAATGGAGAAGATGAGGACAGAGAACATCTACATAAGACACGTCATTGGATGTAAGAGGTACATATGTGGCGCTGTATGACCCTGTGTTTTCTGCAGTGCTGTATGTAATGTTTTCCAAGTCTGTCTTTAAGGCCAGACCCACAGCAGAGAGTTGAATGCGATAACCTCGCAGCGAGTGTCAGTGAGAGTTCCCATTGCGGCCTCTGCTCCTCTGACAGGATCACACTGCATTATGTCGGTGTAATACAACAGATTCCAGGACTCTCAGGGTTCCACAGCTTTATAATGCAGTGTGATCCTGTCAGAGGAGCGGAGGCCACAACGGGAACTCTCACTGACACTCGCTGCAAGTTTGTCGCATTCAACTCTCTGCTGTGGGTCTGGCCAGGGCTGGAGGGAAGGGGTTGGGTTGAAAATTTGGCAATTTCAATTTTTGCTTCAGGCAGCAGAAAGGCTAGGAGCACCCCTGCCCCTGGCCACAAAGCACTGAGGGATGGGGGCCCAAGCCAAACTCATGCACCAGGGCCCATGAGCCTTTAGCTCCGCCCCTTCCACCGTCTGCATGCCGCCCAAGGATGAGCAGCACAGAACTCACCAGAACTTCGAAAAAACTTCCTTTATCTGAGGCTCTTTCCTCCATTCAGCAGACCCCCCACCCCTCATGAAACGCGTCAGTCCATCATTAGGAAATCACAGAGCTCACTTTCCACGTAGCACCAGTAATTGCAGGGCTGCTTCTTACCGCTGCGCCCCTGACTTAGTGGCGGCTTCTGCTTCATAAAGACTACAAATCCAAACCTGTTTTTTAATGCAATGTATCCGGGGGAAATAACAAAAAGTCTCTGTGCCGAGATAAAGGAGTGAGATGAAGATAGGCGGCGGGCAGAGGATGAGCCCCCACAGTCTTTGTGCCTGCAGAGCATCGCGGCTCCACGCTGGATGCACTCATTTTGCAGTCAGCTCATTTCTCCTCGGCTCCGCACCCACGCTTCATCTCTTCTCTCATGCAGATTAGTCCATTATTGTGCTAGAACGAATGGCAGTCCCAAGTCTACACTTGACAGCTACTCATTAAGCATTTCAAACCTCAGCATACTCCACTGCGCCCAGCCGCAGCTCCAGCTCTGCTGCGCTGCACTAACTCATGTACACCTCTCCAAAATGATGCATTAATGGGTGACAGTATTTATATGTGGAGCCATTCCTCTCTGGATCTGGAGTGGGTGACATTGAAGGGTGAATAACTCATCTGAATACAGGAGCCAGGGCCTTCCAGTACAATCCCTCACCCAGTACTTTCCTCCCATTCTTACTGGGATGTTGGGGGTCTTTTTGACACCATTTGCATCACAGCTCCAGCATCTCGCAGCTTTCATTTGAGTGTAATGTGGAGTCATTTTGTTACATTGCGCCTTCTACTCCAGTCACATCCAGAGCTGCACGTTAATCAGCTGATCCAGAATGTAGACATGTCATTTTGACGCAGCTGTGGATGTGACTGGAGCAAGAAAAAAAGTTCAAGATTAAAATCTGGATCTGTAAAATGTAAGAACTCTCACCGCTCGTGTCCATGTGGCTTTCATGCACCAGATCCGTCCCCCAATAGATTGTCCTGGGGTCCGTCTGGGGGCACAATTCCAGAGAACCCCCCATCGTCCCTATCCCTGTTTGCTCCAGTAAGGTGCAGCTAAATTTCCCATTTGCAGCGCTGACCCAGCGAGTGACCGCGGGATTGATTGCAGTGCGAAATTCTCACCCCGAGTGCGAGGAAGCGATAAAAGCATCAGAGGAGATTTATCTCACGGACCTGCTGGATGAAGCCGCTCTAAGGGTCTCATTTTAGTGTCACGTCTCTCTGTGACACTTTAAAGCAAAATCATATCAGAGCCGACAGTTTATTACTAACTGGATTTATTTCCTGGTGCTCATATAAACATATGGCGGACACGTCGCATGGAGTCATCACCGGGTGTTATTACTGTCTGGGCGGCGCACGCGAAACGGATAATTCACAACTTGTCGTTTGGGTTTTGCAGAAAGAATTCCCAGGGTGCGCTACACATTTCCGCCACCAGGTGGAGCCTGAAGATACGTGCTTTATGATCAAAGCTGCTCATAGACACCATTCTCTATAACAGCGCTCCACATGGTCAGGGAGGGTACTGCAAGTAACAAAATTATCAATAACTTTAGGGTTACTACTATAGAAATATGAAAAATCACTATACTGACCTCAGGAATAGGAATGGCGCCATTTTTTTTTAACATGCATTCTTTCAGGATCAGTCAGTCTACTCTCTGTGAAGATTTGTGCACATGTGGAGAAGATACATGACCGATCCGGTGATAATCAGGACCCACCATGAAAATATCAATGACCGTCCAGCTATCTGGAGGACCTAATGTGCATACATTACACAGCACGCCATTGATTTCTATGACAACTTTGTGATGCACATGCGCCATTCAGTGTCTATGAGGCATGTTTGTTAAAGGGGTTTTCCGGGATTTTACTACGGATGACCTATCCTCAGGATAGATCATCAGTTTCTGATCAGCGGTGGTCTGACACCCGGGACCCCCGCCGATGAGCTGTTTGAGAAGTCACCACCACTCACATGATTGCCGCGGCCTTCTCTTAGCTTTTCCTAGGCCAGTGATGTCACATTCATCGGTCACGTGGCCTAGGAGCCGCTCAGCCTCATTCAAGTGAATGGGACTGAGCGCAGTACCAAACACGGCCACTATACAATGTACGGCGCTGTGCTTGGTGAGCTGAGAGAAGGCAGCGATCGGCGGGGGACCCGGGTGTCCTGCAGATAGGTCATCAGTAGTACAATCCTGTAAAACCCCTTTAAGCGCCCCCAATTCTAGAGTCCAGAATCAATGGTTATAGGGCATTTTTTGTTGCATTTCCGTTATTCCTGGATTTTCGTTTTCTCCGACGTTTTACGAGTCGCAGGAGTTTCCAGTTATCGGCCTCAGTTCTGCAGGACTGAATAAAATGACATTTAATTTACTTAAAAACAGGAAATATCTGCATGTAAGAGCCGGGGCGCTGCGAGCTTGTAAATCATCCATACGTGGCCAGCGGTATACGCCATAAGATCGATGCCGCCTGTGTATGAAATCCACTTTAGAAGAGATGATCCTGAGGAGCAGATGGAAGGACTCATTCATATAAGTCACTTTCTATGTCACAAGCTCTTTGTCATGGCAACAGGCAGAGAAGACGCTGAACGGGGAGACGAGCGCCGCCGCCGGCGTGAATAATTCACCGCATCGGTGCAAAATTTAACCACATGCAATGAGATGATCCCGCTCTGCACCCGACCACTGAGAGGTGACCCCTGCGGAGTGGCCCTTTAATCGCCCCATTAACCCATTCCCTTCTCTATTTGTGACCCAGATTCCCCCCGGGTCCTGCAGACGTCTCATTTTACGATGATTTATGCCGCTGATTCTCGCCTTTCTCCCTCCGCAGCGAGCATACGGCAATGAAGAGTGGCATTGACCCTCAAACCCGTGCCTTCTCCTCGGACGGATCCCCGGATAAAGTCATCGGATCAATTTATTGTCGTCCAGAGCTTTGATCCCAGATGGAACCTGCCGCAGGTATTTAGCCTCATAAGGAGGAAGTCCTGCCAGGAGAAAACTGCTGACGTCTCCAAGGGCTTCTCCTCACGTAAGGAGGGTCAAGGGAATAAGACAGTGAGAGGCGAGCGGGGGAGGGGCGACGCGGGTTATAAAGTACGAGATGTCAGAGTTCTGCTCCAAACTACAAGGAGGAAAAATGGAAGCAAAAAAAAAAAAGAATGACGTGAAAAGTAATTTATGAATAAAACTAAGGGGGATAATAATATACAATATAATAACAGGGGGTCCTAAAGAACGGGGCACGAGTGTAGCATGGCCGCACCATCACTGGCTATCGTGACACTGGAAACTGCCAGGGGCCCAACAACAAAAGAAAAGCAACTAACTGTCCGCTCACCTTCCCAGACCCCTCCGGTTAAGTGCCGTCATCCTCTCCCTGAGCCGCAGCAGAAAACAGGACAACTACTTTAATATTCAAGAGTTATTGACTTACTGATCCTGAGTTACATACTGTATTATACTCCAGAGCTGCACTCACTATTCTGCTGGTGCAGTCACTGTGTACATACATTACTTATCCTGTACTGATCCTGAGTTACATCCTGTATTATACTCCAGAGCTGCACTCACTATTCTGCCGGTGCAGTCACTGTGTACATACATTACTTATCCTGTACTGATCCTGAGTTACATCCTGTATTATACTCCAGAGCTGCACTCACTATTCTGCTGGTGGAGTCACTGTGTACATACATTACTTATCCTGTACTGATCCTGAGTTACATCCTGTATTATACTCCAGAGCTGCACTCACTATTCTGCTGGTGCAGTCACTGTGTACATATATTACTTATCCTGTACTGATCCTGAGTTACATCCTGTATTATACTCCAGAGCTGCACTCACTATTCTGCTGGTGAAGTCAGTGTAGTAAAGTACAGACTGTAATGGTGCAGTGTCTTGTGTATGGGGCACATTTCTGGGTACATATTACGTGAAGTGTTTGCGCCATTTTCCTCGCTGTCGTGTTCCTTTGACATCTTGCTGCCTCCTTGGTGTTTTGCTATTTTCCCTCCTTGCAGGAAATATCTGGAATCATCTCCAGTAAATGTTATTCATTGCTTAACGTCCTTGTCTGAGAGAAGCGGCGCCTGCTCGTTACCTGCCGCCGTGAGCCCGGTGGAGCTGTGATTCATGGAGAACACAACCATTTCCTGAGTGAGATGAGATCAGACGTGTCTGGAGAGCGTTCGGCACAATCTCCGCCAGCTGGTCCGATTCTGGAATGAGCAGAATAACGGTTATCGCTGCTGAAGACGAGCACATAGAGAACATGAAGGAAATGTACAATATGTTTGTCACCGGTTATGGGGCCAATCCCCCATTCTCATTAGTAATGCAGCATCTTCTCCTCTGGAAGGCGACAGAGAAACTCTGGGGAGTCTGGAGGACTGAGGGTCTCCTGTCGGGAGGACTGGGGGGCTCCTGTCTGCACCTGTTGGGAGGACTGGGGGGCTCCTGTCTGCACCTGTCGGGAGGACTGGGGCTCCTGCCTGGAGGACTGGGGGGCTCCTGTCTGCACCTGTTGGGGAGGACTGGGGGGCTCATGTCTGCACCTGTTGGGAGGACTGGGGGGCTCCTGTCTGCACCTGTTGGGAGGACTGGGGGGCTCCTGTCTGCACCAGCCCAATTTTGTAATGATACCTCCAAGTCATAAGTCACAAACCATCCAACATGACATCTCACATAACACATAAGAATGCTGCATGTCTTATGCTCCAGTCACACCCAGAGCTGCATTTACAATTCTGCTGTGACATTATGACCTATTCTCCAGTCCCATCTACAACAGCAGTGACAATGCTGATGACTACTTGATGAACTGATAGAGTGACATACAAAAAGTTGGCACCCTCTGTCAAAATGAGTGTTACTGTGAGCAGTTCAGCAAGTTGAAGATGAAATCATCTCCAAAAGACATAAAGTTAAAGATGACACGTTTTCTTTGTATTTTAAGCAAAAACATTTTTCTTTTTTTATATTTTCAAACTAAAAAAAGGAAAAGGGCCCGAAACAAAACTTTGGAACCTCTGCATGGATAGTACCTAGTACTAGTCATGAGCGAGTATGCTCGGCTGAGCATGCCTGCGCTCGGGTCCACTCGGTGTTCGGCAAAGCTCAAGTCCCCTCCCCGCATCAAGACGGATCTGTCATGACCCCAATGCAAGTCAATGGGGAAGGATCCGTTTGGTGTGACACAATAGTAAACGGATCCGTCCTCCATTGACTTTCAATAGAGTTCATGACGGATCCATCCTTACTTACCTTTCCCAGCAGCTCCCTCCTCCCTCCAGCAGGTGGCGCTGTGGTAAAACTTACCACTGTGCGCGCCATCTTCCTGCTGGACAGGTCGGGAGCTGCCGGGGAAGGTAAGTAGTGTCAGTGCCTGTGTCTGGTTTTTTTGGGTTTTTTTTGGGACCCCTTTAAACCAGACACCATCCCGTCTTCCAAGCGGGGGGTGCCTGGTTTCGTCCCATAGACTTACATTATGCTCGGGCGAGCACTCGAGCAACCGCGAGTGATCGACCAGAGCACCCGAGCACCTGGGTGCTCGATCAACACTACCTAGTACCTTTTTGTAGCAGCCGAGAGTCAGTTCTCATTTGAGGGATTTTCCCCTATTCAACAATGTCCCACAACTCCAGAGTCTCCTGACTTTTCCTGAAGGTCTTTTGCAGTCAAGCGGGGTTTCTCGCAATCCTCCATTTGTCTTGGTTTTACAAACCTTCTCTTGACATCCATTGTTCCTGGTAACTGCCAGTGGCGACCTGAAGACGCTTTGCTGTCCTCTTCTAGTCTTCTCCTGCCTTGTGGGCCTCAGTCACAGCTTAGAAGATCCCATGGCTGCTGGTTTTTGGAGAAAGTCGGAGGATTTATAAAGCTGTCAAATCTGCATCACTGGGGCTTTCTTAATGTTTAAAGGGGTTTTCCCATCTTTGACAATGGGGCGTATCGCTAGGAAATGCCCCCATTGTCTTATAGGAGCGGGTCCCACCGCTGGGACCCGCACCTATATTGAGAACGAAGCGGGGGAGCCCTTAGCCCTGAGGTTTCCCGGGGTCCGACCACTGCCAGGCACAGCCCCCCTGCCTTCCCCCGCTGCGCTAATAGAAACTAATGGGAGCGGCCCGGCTCCCATTCGTTTCTATTAGCGCAGCGGAGGAAGGCGGGGGGTGGTGGTACAAGATGATCACCATTATCTGAGCGCTCGGTTCTCTTTCGGTTCCCAGATTTCTGCAAGGAGGTGCTTTCCTTTATTCACTCTAACACTGTACAAAATCACTGATATTACTTGAAAAGTGTGAAAAACGGGAGCTTCACCATTAACTTTATGCGTTTTGGAGATCAACTCATGATCAACTTTTCACAGTACCAGGAATTTTGACCAAGAGTGCCCACATTTTTCATACTACTGCAGATAGATAGAACGATAGATAGATAGATAATAGAGAGATAGATAGATATTAGATAGATCCACACAAAATGAGGCAGCACTCCAATACATTTTATGCACCCATTCTCCATTTACTAACTGTGCTGCTGGACTTTCTGTTATTTGCAGATAGATAAATAGATAGATATGAGATAGATAATAGATATTAGATAGATAGATAGATAGATAGATAGATATGAGATAGATAGATAGATAGATAGATAGATAGATAGATAGATAGATAGATATGAGATAGATAATAGATATGAGATAGATAAGAGATATGAGATAGATAGATATAGATAGATAGATAGATAGATAGATATGAGATAGATAGATAGATAGATAGATAGATAGATAGATAGATAGATAGATAGATATGAGATAGATAATAGATATGAGATAGATAAGAGATATGAGATAGATAGATAGATAGATAGATAGATAGATAGATAGATAGATAGATAGATAGATAATACATTCTTATTTCGGCAGTACATACATCTTTATTAGAAGTGTAGTTAAGCGTTACTCGGTGCAGGATTCGGAGCGCGGTTCTTGTACGGGGCCGGGAGCGCTGAAAAATCACATCAAATTAAAATCACAGCATTTACTGTTAAATGAGAGAAATCTGTAAAAACTCCTCAGGACAGATAAACATTCCATTACCGGTTATTACTGCGGCAATTACCGCGACATCTGCTTTATTTACATCACTGCTCCCGCTCCGATATTACACAATAGTAAATCGCATTTTATGGAAACGTCTCGTCGCTGCCATGTCATCCGCACCGAGCCGCCTGTCATCCGCCGCACATTGATAAATTCTACTAAAGAATGGCCTAGTGCAAAATCCAGCCTGCCTCTGTCAATGGAGGCAGTTACCATGGCAACTGTTCATTACAATATTGCTGGAAGTTTTTCATACTTTTTTATGGTAATTTAGATAGAGAACTAACATAAAATAACAAGAGTCATCCCAAATGGGGCATCAGGAAAACTGAAGATCCTGAGCCTCTTATGTGCAAAGATACCTGTAATAGTCATCATAAGGTTATACCAGCTGTACATATATAATTATATACAGGAGATACCCAGGTTATACCAGCATGGTCCGTATCACTATATACAAGAAGATGTATAACTTATACCAGCTGTACATATATAATTATATACAGGAGATACCCAGGTTATACCAGCATGCTCCATATCACTATATACAGAAGATGTATAACTTATACCAGCTGTACATATATAATTATATACAGGGAATACCCAGGTTATACCAGCATGCTCCATATTACTATATACAAGAAGATGTATAACTTATACCAGCTGTACATATATAATTATATACAGGGAATACCCAGGTTATACCAGCATGCTCCATATCACTATATACAAGAAGATGTATAACTTATACCAGCTGTACATATATAATTATATATACAGGAGATACCCACTTATACCAGCTGTACATATATAATTATATACAGGAGATACCCAGGTTATACCAGCATGCTCCATATCGCTATATACAAAAAGATGTATAACTTATACCAGCTGTACATATATAATTATATACAGGAGATACCCAGGTTATACCAGCATGTCCATATCACTATATACAGAAGATGTATAACTTATACCAGCTGTACATATATAATTATATACAGGAGATACCCAGGTTATACCAGCATGGTCCATATCACTACATACAGAAGATGTATAACTTATACCAGCTGTACATATATAATTATATACAGGAGATGCCCAGGTTATACCAGCTGTACATATATAATTATATACAGGAGATACCCAGGTTATACCAGCATGCTCCATATCCTATATACAAAAAGATGTATAACTTATACAGCTGTTATATATATTATATACAGGATGCCCAGGTTATACCAGCATATATCACTATATACATGTATACTTATACAATACACGAGATCCAGGTTATACCATGCTTCCATATCACTATATACAAGAAGATGTATAACTTTATACCAGCTGTACATATATAATTTATATACAGGAGATACCCAGGTTATACCAGCATGGTCATATCACTATATACAAGAAGATGTATAACTTATACCAGCTGTACATATATATTATTATATACCCAGGAGCATGGTCACTATATACAGATGTTATACCAGCTGTACATATATAATTATATACAGGAGATACCCAGGTTATACCAGCTGTACATATACTATTATATACAGAATACTTATACCAGCTGTACATATATAATTATATACAGGAGATACCCAGGTATACCCGCATGCTCCATATCACTATATACAAGAAGATGTATAACTTATACCAGCTGTACATATATAATTATATACAGGAGATACCCAGGTTATACCAGCATGCTCCATATCACTATATACAGAAGATGTATAACTTTATACCAGCTGTACATATATAATTATATACAGGAGATACCCACGTTATACCAGCATGCTCCATATCACTATAATACAAGGAGATGTATAACTTATACCAGCTGTAATATATAATTATATACAGGAGATACCCAGGTTATACCAGCATGGTCCATATCACTATATACAGAAGATGTATAATTATACCAGCTGTACTATATACAGGAGATACCCAGGTTTATACCAGCATGCTCCATATCACTATATACAGAAGATGTATAACTTATACCAGCTGTACATATATAATTATATACAGGAGATACCCAGGTTATACCAGCATGTCCATATCACTATATACAGAAGATGTAACTTATACCAGCTGTATATATATAATTATATACAGGAGATACCCAGGTTAACCAGCTGTACATTATATAATTATATACAGGAGATACCCAGGGTTATACCAGCATGCTCCATATACTATATACAAGAAGATCTATAACTTATACCAGCTGTACATATATAATTATATACAGAAGATACCCAGGTATACCAGCATGCTCCATATCACTGTATACAGAAGATGTATAACTTTATACCAGCTGTACATATATAATTAATAACAGGAGATACCCAGGGTTATACCAGCATGCTCCATATCACTATATACAAGAAGATGTATAACTTATACCAGCTGTACATATAAATTATATACAGGAGATACCCAGGTTATACCAGCATGTTCCATATCACTATATACAGAAGATGTATAACTTTATACCAGCTGTACATATATAATTATATACAGGAGATACCCAGGTTATACCAGCATGCTCCATATCACTATATACAGAAGATGTATAACTTATACCAGCTGTACATATATAATTATATACAGGAGATACCCAGGTTATACCAGCATGGTCCATATCACTATATACAAGAAGATGTATAACTTATACCAGCTGTACATATATAATTATATACAGGAGATACCCAGGTTATACCAGCATGCTCCATATCACTATATACAGAAGAATGTATAACTTATACCAGCTGTACATATATAATTAATACAGGAGATACCCAGGTTATAACCAGCAAGCTCCATATCACTATATACAGAAGATGTATAACTTATACCAGCTGTACATATATAATTATATACAGGAGATACCCAGGTTATACCAGCATGCTCCATATCACTATATACAGAAGATGTATAACTTATACCAGCTGTACATATATAATTATATACAGGAGATACCCAGGTTATACCAGCATGCTCCATATCACTCCCTGCACATACAGTAGACTGGGTTGTACAATGCAGATACATAGTAACTACTTGTTATAATATATTTATATGTTTATATGTAACCTGGACAAATGTATAATAAACAGTCACATAATAGAGACGTTGGAGGAGAGACGGAGCGGAGGTTCAGGTCCCCATCCTGATTCTCAGCTGAGATTCTGTCAATCAAGCACCTAACAGGGCAGATCAGTGCCGACTGCTGCTCACGAAGTACAATGACAACGACAATGCACACGTCGCGCTCCTCAGAGCCGTTGTCACTCATGTGGAAAGGTTCTCGGCTGATGGAGAACAGTGACAGGAGCTTTGCTGAGAATAAGATGTCATCTTTCCGAGGAGGAGCTGTCACGGCTGATGGATGGCTGTTCTTCTCATGCTGGGTGAACTTTTTTAAAGTGTTTATGCTTCTTTTTACAGCATTTTATATATTTTTTGTTCTGATCCTGGTCGGAAATCACCACAAAACACTAAAAATAGGCATACTAATGATCAGATTATTGCACCGGTCTGGTAGTCCAGACACAGTGGAGATTTAAAGCCCCTTGATGTTAGGGCACAGCTGGGTCTCCCCAAGAATTATCTCATTTCTCATTAAAATCCGTAGCGTAGCGGGGCTCTGCCTCCGACTCCAGCTCCGTCACCCGGGGCGAGGGATAATGAGCTTCTAGGAAAAACTAAAGATTTGTTCCAGAAAAGGGTTAACTTTTATCACATGATCAATTCAAGAATGAAGTTTTCTACCTGCTACTAGTGTCGTCATATACGTGGACTGCCGACATAGCTACGTACTTAATATGGTTGAAAAAAGACATAAGTCCTTCAAGTTCAACCAAGGAATAGGTGGGGACGTGAATTCCACAAGGAAGTCAGAGTTCATAAGCATTAATGTGATTTATTTTTAAGAATTAATCTAAACACTTTTTAAAACTGTCCACTGAGGTAGTCTAAAAGGGAATTTCTTATCATAAAGTTATGTACAAGAATATAACTACTATAATACTGCTCCTATGTACAAGAATATAACTACTATAATACTGTTCCTATGTACAAGAATATAACTACTATAATACTGCTCCTATGTACAAGAATATAACTACTATAATACTGCTCCTATGTACAAGAATATAACTACTATAATACTGCTCCTATGTACAAGAATATAACTACTATAATACTGCTCCTATGTACAAGAATATAACTACTTATAATACTGCTCCTATGTACAAGAATATAACTACTATAATACTACTCCTATGTACAAGAATATAACTACTATAATACTGCTCCTATGTACAAGAATATAACTACTATAATACTGCTCCTATGTACAAGATATAAACTACTATACTGCCTCCTATGTACAAAGATATAACTACTATAATACTGCCTCCTATGTACAAGAATATAACTACTATAATACTGCTCCTATGTACAAGAATATAACTACTATAATACTGCTCCTATGTACAAGAATATAACTACTATAATACTGCTCCTATGTACAAGAATATAACTACTATAATACTGCTCCTATGTACAAGAATATAACTACTATAACTGCTCCTATGTACAAAGAATATAACTACTATAATACTGCTCCTATGTACAAGAATATAACTACTATAATACTGCTCCTATATACAAGAATATAACTACTATAATACTGGCTCCTATGTACAAGAATATAACTACTATAATACTGCTCCTATGTACAAGAATATAACTACTATAATACTGCTCCTATGTACAAGAATATAACTACTATAATACTGCTCCTATGTACAAGAATATAACTACTATAATACTGCTCCTATGTACAAGAATATAACTACTATAATACTGCTCCTATGTACAAGAATATAACTACTATAATACTGCTCCTATGTACAAGAATATAACTACTATAATACTGCTCCTATGTACAAGAATATAACTACTATAATACTGCTCCTATGTACAAGAATATAACTAACTATAATACTGCTCCTATGTACAAGTAAAATATAACTACTATAATACTGCTCCTATGTACAAGAATATAACTACTATAATACTGCTCCTATGTACAAGAATATAACTACTATAATACTGCTCCTATATACAAGAATATAAACTACTATAATACTGCTCCTATGTACAAGAATATAACTACTATAATACTGCTCCTATGTACAAGAATATAACTACTATAATACTGCTCCTATGTACAAGAATATAACTACTATAATACTGCTCCTATGTACAAGAATATAACTACTATAAATACTGCTCCTATGTACAAGAATATAACTACTATAATACTGCTCCTATGTACAAGAATATAACTACTATAATACTGCTCCTATGTACAAAGAATATAACTACTATAAATACTGCTCCTATGTACAAGAATATAACTACTATAATACTGCTCCTATGTACAAAATATAACTACTATAATACTGCTCCTATGTACAAGAATATAACTACTACTATAATACTGCTCCTATGTACAAGAATATAACTACTATAATACTGCTCCTATGTACAAGAATATAACTACTATAATACTGCTCCTATGTACAAGAATATAAACTACTATAATACTGCTGCTCCTATGTACAAGAATATAACTACTATATAATACTGCTCCTATGTACAAGAAATATAACTACTATAAATACTGCCTCCTATGTACAAGAATATAACTACTATAATACTGCTCCTATGTACAAGAATATAACTACTATAATACTGCTCCTATGTACAAGAATATAACTACTACTACTATATACTGCTCCTATGTACAAGAATATAACTACTATAATACTGCTCCTATGTACAAGAATATAACTACTATAATACTGCTCCTATGTACAAGAATATAACTACTATAATACTGCTCCTATGTACAAGAATACTACTATAATACTGCTCCTATGTACAAGAATATAACTACTATAATACTGCTCCTATGTACAAGAAATATAACTACTGTATACTCTCCTATTTACAAGAATATAACTACTATAATACTGCTCCTATGTACAAGAATATAACTACTATAATACTGCTCCTATGTACAAGAATATAACTACTATAATACTGCTCTATGTACAAGAATATAACTACTATAATACTGCTCCTATGTACAAGAATATAACTACTATAATACTGCTCCTATGTACAAGAATATAACTACTATAATACTGCTTCCCTATGTACAAGAATATAACTACTATAATACTGCCTCCTATGTACAAGAAATATAACTACTATAATACTGCCTCCTATGTACAAGAATATAACTACTATAATACTGCTCCTATGTACAAGAATATAACTACTATAATACTGCTCCTATGTACAAGAATATAACTACTATAATACTGCTCCTATGTACAAGAATATAACTACTATAATACTGCCTCCTATGTACAAGAATATAACTACTATAATACTGCTCCTATGTACATGTAAGAATATAACTACTATAATACTGCTCCTATGTACAAGAATATAACTACTATAATACTGCTCCTATGTACAAGAATATAACTACTATAATACTGCTCCTATGTACAAGAATATAACTACTATAATACTGCTCCTATGTACAAGAATATAACTACTATATATACTGCTCCTATGTACAAGAAATATAACTACTATAATACTGCCTCCTATGTACAAGAATATAACTACTATAATACTGCTCCTATGTACAAGAATATAACTACTATATAATACTGCTCCTATGTACAAGAATATAACTACTACTATAATACTGCTCCTATGTACAAGAATATAACTACTATAATACTGCTCCTATGTACAAGAATATTAACTACTATAATACTGCTCCTATGTACAAGAATATAACTACTATAATACTGCTCCTGTATACAAGAATATAACTACTAAATATACTGCTCCTATGTACAAGAATATAACTACTATAATACTGCTCCTATGTACAAGAAATAAACTACTATAATACTGCTCCTATGTACAAGAATAAACTACTATAATTACTGCTCCTATGTACAAGAATATAACTACTATAATACTGCTCCTATGTACAAGAATATAAACTACTATAATACTGCCTCCTATGTACAAGAATATAACTACTATAATACTGCTCCTATGTACAAGAATATAACTACTATAATACTGCTCCTATGTACAAGAATATAACTACTATAATACTGCTCCTATGTACAAGAATATAACTACTATAATACTGCTCCTATGTACAAGAATATAACTACTATAAATACTGCTCCTATGTACAAGAAATATAACTACTATAATACTGCTCCTATGTACAAGAATATAACTACTATAATACTGCTCCTATGTACAAGAATATAACTACTATAATACTGCCTCCTATGTACAAGATATAACTACTATAATACTGCCTCCTATGTAACAAGAATATAACTACTATAATACTGCTCCTATGTACAAGAATATAACTACTATAATACTGCTCCTATGTACAAGAATATATAACTACTATAATACTGCTCCTATGTACAAGAATATAAACTACTATATAATACTGCCTCCTATGTACAAGAATATAACTACTATAATACTGCTCCTATGTACAAGAATATAACTACTATAATACTGCTCCTATGTACAAAGAATATAACTACTATAATACTGCTCCTATGTACAAGAATATAACTACTATAATACTGCTCCTATGTACAAGAATATAACTACTATAATACTGCCTCCTATGTACAAGAATATAACTACTATAATACTGCTCCTATGTACAAGAATATAACTACTATATAATACTGCTCCTATGTACAAGAATATAACTACTATAATACTGCCTCCTATGTACAAGAATATAACTACTATAATACTGCCTCCTATGTACAAGAATATAACTACTATAATACTGCTCCTATGTACAAGAATATAAACTACTATATAATACTGCCTCCTATGTACAAGAATATAACTACTATAATACTGCTCCTATGTACAAGAATATAACTACTATAATACTGCTCCTATGTACACAAGAATATATAACTACTATAATACTGCTCCTATGTACAAGAATATAACTACTATAATACTGCTCCTATGTACAAGAATATAACTACTATAATACTGCCTCCTATGTGTACAAGAATATAACTACTATAATACTGCTCCTATGTACAAGAATATAACTACTATAATACTGCCTCCTATGTACAAGAATATAACTACTATAATAATACTGCTCCTATGTACAAGAATATAACTACTATAATACTGCTCCTATGTACAAGAATATAACTACTTAATACTGCCTCCTATGTACAAGAATATAACTACTATAATACTGCTCCTATGTACAAGAATATAATTACTATAATACTGCCTCCTATGTACAAGAATATAACTACTATATACTGCTCCTCCTATGTACAAGAATATAACTACTATAATACTGCTCCTATGTACAAGAATATAACTACTATAAAATACTGCCTCCTATGTACAAGAATATAACTACTATAATACTGCTCCTATGTACAAGAATATAACTACTATACTATAATACTGCTCCTATGTACAAGAATATAACTACTATAATACTGCTCCTATGTACAAGAATATAACTACTATAATACTGCTCCTATGTACAAGAATATAACTACTATAATACTGCTCCTATGTACAAGAATATAACTACTATAATACTGCTCCTATGTACAAGAATATAACTACTATAATACCGCTCCTATGTACAAGAATATAACTAATGTAACATATGTATTATCTCATATCCACAATTTGTAACAAAGCACTGACAATAATGTGACAGACGAGCTGTACCTGCCCTGATTGTAGCATTCCCCCCCCCCCCCCCACCGCCACCCACTGACATCATTCACAGAGTTTTCTCCCAAATACTTTACATATGTTAAAGTTGGAAAGTTCTTCTTGGCATTTCTTTCCCCATAATTCATCCCAGAAACCCCATTATGTTCGGTTACAGACGACTGCACTTAATATACCGAGAGCGGCGCGGTGCCTGCAGCGTCGTGTTTATGTGGGGACGTTATAAAGCCCATAAATAGGGCAATTTATTACACGTGTCAATGTCTGGGGACGCTCTTAATTGTCAAAGCTGCCTAATTGCCACAAGGTAAAATGGCGGTGACATGAACATGGGCGGGGGGGGACTGCTGGGCGAGGCGTCACTGAAAGGCAGATTTCACTCTGAGGCGTACAGAAAGATTCAGGTGAACGGCATTAATGGGCTCGTAATTTAGAGATTCATCTCAATATTTCTCTCCTCTTGCAGCTTTATACATCGTTACAGTGTAGCAATTACCAGATTACAAGCAAATGTGCTAATTCAAGTCCTTACATTGTACCAGAAGAGTGTCAGTTCAAGAGAATCTTAAAGGGACAGTACACCTGCAGCCGATCTTCCCTGTATGTGTTGTGCTGGTTTATAGATCCACTGTTACCTGATATCAGCCATTTCAAGGTGGGGAAAGGCTGAGAAGTCCAGAAAACATATCAGCCACTCCTGATTGAACCTTGTTACACTGTTGTCACAGCCCCGCCCCCGTTACTTGCAACAGTGGAAGGTACTTCAGTCATCAGATGCAATCCTGCGAGTCCTGAATAAATTAGGTGAAGCAGCTCTGAGGGCAGAAAGAGGGGAAGACATTTGTCAGTTATCAGTCCAGGCTGTCCTCTCTGGCTTACTTCCATGTTAATATGTTGAACCTCCTTAAAGGGATAAACTGGGTGTGATCGAGTCCCAGTGTTTAGGAATGCCGAGTGGTAATGCAGCCTGATAGTTTTGTGTCATGGTGCTCCTACCTGGATACTATTGCTCCCTGAGGTTACGTTCCATAACAACAAAGGAGGTGTAGTTGTAGAATAAGTAGAGTCCAGACTTCGTGAAGTTTAACGGTTTAAATTGAATAAATTTGCGATAAACTTCAGTCTGGGTCCTATCAGCTTCAGTTACTGTTTCTTATGAGAGAGTGAGGTATCCTATGACCCATTTTGCTGGCGTCTTTGGCTCCGTTTTCCCTCTCAGAGGCACAAAGTTCTTTTATATATAAGAGTGGACAGCTCTCTGAGCTACTTTCCCAAAGCTCCTGCAGCAGTGAGCGGAAACGCTCCCTCACCGCACCATGCTGCTTCGCTCTCTCTCTCCAACTCTCAATTAAAGGATTTTTCCGGTTACCATAAATATAACTTATGATTTAGATGATTTCATCATCAATAATTAACTAATGTAATTTTCTCATATTTACCGTTCACTAGTTATAAGTAGTTTTCTTCCTCTGCTACCCACTGTGTTTCCTCATTGGTTACCATGGCATCGACCTGCAGTTCTGAGCCTTTGTCAGGTTGAGCATGCTCAGTGTGTTGCTATCAATTCTCTAGCTAAATGTCCTGTGAAACAAAGGGAGTGTTAGTGTGCTGGTGATTGGTCAGTAGAGGAGCTGTGTCTGGGCTGGAATATCAGGCAACCAATCAATAAACATCAACACTCACAGCAGGAAAGCTAGGGATTGTGGGGATTGTAGTTTTGTGAGGGAAGATCAGGTGCCATGATACTCTCAGTGTGTTACAGGCTCACACAGGAGCTAGACAAATGGATTCCAAGGTAAATTAAAGCTCTGGTTATATGTACAGGTATGGGTTCTGGTTATATGTACAGGTATGGGTTCTGGTTATATGTACAGGTATGGGCTCTGGTTATATGTACAGGTATGGGTTCTGGTTATATGTACAGGTATGGGCTCTGGTTATATGTACAGGTATGGCTCTGGTTATATGTAACAGGTAATGGGCTCTGTTATATTACAGTATGGGTCTGGTTATATGTACAGGTATGGGGTTGGTATATGTACAGGTATGGGTCTGGTTATATTACAGGTATGGGTTCTGGTTATATGTATAGGTATGGGTTCTGGTTATATGTACAGGTATAGGGTTCTGGTTATATGTACAGGTATGGGTTCTGGTTATATGTACAGTATGGGTTCTGGTTATATGTACAGGTAATGGGTTCTGGTATATGTATAGTATGGGGTTCTGGTTATATGTACAGATATGGGCTCTGGTTATATGTACAGGTATGGGCTCTGGTTATATGTACAGGTATGGGTTCGGGTTATATGTACAGGTATATGGGCTCTGGTTATATGTACAGGTATGGGCTCTGGTTATATGTACAGGTATGGGTTCTGGTTATATGTACAGGTATGGGCTCTGGTTATATGTATAAGTATGGGTTCTGGTATATGTATATATGGCTTGGTTATATGTACAGGTATGGGTTCTGGTTATATGTACAGGGTATGGGTTCTGGTTATAATGTATGGTATGGGTTCTGGTTATATTGTACAGTTATATGTCAGGTATGGGCTCTGGTTATATGTACAGGGATGGCTCTGGTTATATGTACAGGTATGGGTTCTGGTATATGTACAGGTATGGGCTCTGGTTATATGTACAGGTATAGGTTCTGGTATATGTACAGTATATGTACAGGTATGGGTTCTGGTTATATGTACAGGTATGGGTTCTGGTTATATGTACAGGTATGGGTTCTGGTTATATGTACAGGTATGGTTCTGGTTATATGTTACAGGTATGGGCTCTGGTTATATGTACAGGTATGGGTTCTGGTTATATGTACAGGTATGGGTTCTGTTATATGTACAGGTATGGGTTCTGGTTATATGTACAGGTATGGGTTCTGGTTATATGTACAGGTATGGGCTCTGGTTATATGTACAGGTATGGGTTCTGGTTATATGTATAGGTATGGGTTCTGGTTATAATGTACAGGTATGGGTTCTGGTTATATGTACAGGTATGGGTTCTGGTTATATGTACAGGTATGGGTTCTGGTTATATGTACAGGTATGGGTTCTGGTTATATGTACAGGTATGGGCTCTGGTTATATGTACAGGTATGGGTTTCTGGTTATATGTACAGGTATGGTTCTGGTTATATGTAGCAGGTATGGGTTCTGGTTATATGTATAGGTATGGGTTCTGGTTATAATGTGCAGGGATGGGTTCTGGTTATATGTACAGGTATGGGTTCTGGTTATATGTACAGGTATGGGTTTCTGGTTATATGTACAGGTATGGGTTCTGGTTATATGTACAGGTATGGGTTCTGGTTATATGTACAGGTATGGGTTCTGGTTATATGTACAGGTATGGGTTCTGGTTATATGTATAGGTATGGGTTCTGGTTATATGTACAGGTATGGGCTCTGGTTATATGTACAGGTATGGGTTCTGGTTATATGTACAGGTATGGGCTCTGGTTATATGTATAAGTATGGGTTCTGGTTATATGTATAGGTATGGGTTCTGGTTATATGTACAGGTATGGGCTCTGGTTATATGTACAGGTATGGGCTCTGGTTATATGTACAGGTATGGGCTCTGGTTATATGTACAGGTATGGGTTCTGGTTATATGTACAGGTATGGGCTCTGGCTGGGTCACAGTTTACAGTCTTAATGCAGTTTTTCAAAAATTAATTTACTTTACCGGAATACCCCTTTAACTATAACTTTCTGCAACCCTTCCCTTGGTAAGAAGCAGGACTAGCCCACTTTTACCCAAAGGGGGTTGAATGGTATGACAGTCTTTACTACCCATTAGAGACAGTAGCTAGATGTAGGAATGGTAGTGCTCCCTCTGCGGTACTACATTTTGGACAACTCGTAGGATGGAAGAGTCCCCCAAAGATAAGCTGATCATAAGGTGTCCCAAAGCTGAGACCCCCCGCAATCAGCTGTAATCTGTGTCCCCCTTTTGCCTGTAGTGCCCCCGCAGGAGAACTGATGAAGTGCACAGCTCCCAACTCAATGGGCTATCCATGTAATGTATGATGTGCCCGGTCCTATGGACTGACAGACACACACTACAGTACTGAAAATGAGCTTTCTAAACTAGATAGGGTAAATTATGGGAGTTATACAAGGGGTAACGCCCTTTTGAGAGGATTTAGGGTTAATTCTGGGTAATGGTTCGTATTACCTTGCGTCGGTGAAGAATGTGAGAGCCTGGACCACGGCCAAAGCCATAATGGAAAGTCTTATTTCATTATTCCATCCGATATTCGGGATTCCGCATCTCTGGTAATGACCTGGTGTAATTCCAGGACACGCTTCCTCACGTGGCATTAGAGCCACTCTGATTGCTGAGCATTCTGGGTAATGAGCGATGTGACACCCCCGGTGATTACTACCGCACTGCGATCACCCAGCGCTGGGAGGAGGTTACAGGCGCTCGCTACTGGACGTGGAGATCAGCGAACCCCGCTCTTATCAGAAAGATGGACGTCTCCCCTCATATCTGCTCATAAACACAAGAAACTGAAGAAGAAAATACAACAAGAAGAAGGAGGAAAGGAATCCGGTTCTCCAGGACGTCTTATAATCTGGTGACACTGCAGAGTAATCTGGATTATCAGGAGAGCAGAAAGAAAAGGCTAAAAAGAAGATAAAGAGATGGCGGAATATCAGAGATGTATCACATCAAAGCCGGGTCAAAGACATGGCACTGTATGAGGGGACTCTGCTGAACCCACCCTCTTATGATAATGAGATGACTCTGCTGACACCGCCCTCTAATGATAATGAGATGAGTGCTGACCCCACCCTCTTATGATAATGAGATGACTCTGCTGATCCTGTCCTCTAATGATAATGAGATGAGTGCTGACCCCACCCTCTTATGATAATGAGATGACTCTGCTGATCCTGTCCTCTACTGATGAGATGACTCTGCTGACCCTTCCCTCTTATGATAATGAGATGACTGCTGATCACACCCTCTAATAATAATAATGAAATGACTCTGCTGACACCGCCCTCTAATGATAATGAGATGAGTGCTGACCCCACGCTCTTATGATAATGAGATGACTCTTCTGATCCTGTCCTCTAATGATGAGATGACTCTGCTGACCCTTCTATCTTATGATAATGAGATGACTGCTGATCCTGTCCTCTAATGATAATGAGATGAGTGCTGACCCCACCCTCTTATGATAATGAGATGACTCTTCTGACACCGCCCTCTAATGATAATGAGATGAGTGCTGACCCCACCCTCTTATGATAATGAGATTACTCTTCTGACACCGCCCTCTAATGATAATGAGATGAGTGCTGACCCCACCCTCTTATGATAATGAGATGACTCTTCTGATCCTGTCCTCTAATGATGAGATGACTCTGCTGACCCTTCTATCTTATGATAATGAGATGACTGCTGATCACACCCTCTAATAATAATAATGAAATGACTCTGCTGACCCTGTCCTCTAATGATGAGATGACTCTGCTGACCCTGCCCTCTCATGATAATGAGATGACTTTCCTGTCCTTTAATAATAATAAAATGAACAAAAAATGGCAAAAATTAAATAGAGCAAAACAAAAAACAAAAAAAACGACAATCAGATGTAAAAATGTGATAAATATGATCCATTCTGACCGTAATGATTATTAATTCTGTATAAGGCACAGTCTTCCTCCGCAGCGGCCGTCGTACCCGGGACTTTGGGGTAGACGTCCTGACACCTGTGACGTCTGTGCGCTGTGAACATGACAGCAGGCGCCGCAGCTCGGACTCGTTAGAATAAATTCGTATAATTTATTTAGCAATTTAGAGGATTCTCCAGGAAATAATTGTTTATGAAGTGAAGATAAATGCAGGATGTGACCTGACGCATACAAAATTATTCATCAACATCAAGGCGAGCGGCGGATGTGCGGGATTAATGAGGGCGGCAGCGGTGGGCCTCCTCCGTGTCATCTGCCTGAGCTTCATTAGTATCCCGGACCCGTCCCGCTTCCTCCATTGAAAAGTTACGCGGGAATTATTATTCTCGTCCTTTTTGAATAAAGATTAAGATTTCCAAGAAGCAGAAAGAAAAATAAAAGTGAACCCCTCACCCGGGCGAGACGTTACGGCCCCCGTTACACCTCATTATGGATGCGGAGAAACAATTACTGCCAACATTAGAAATCTGCCAGGTGAGAATAAAATACAATGATACCAATAGACCGACGCTACGAGGCCCGGGGCGATGCCATATTTCTCCGCAGAATGGTAAAATATTTCATAATTACATCTATAGATGACGGAGATTAGCATTTATATGCTAATGGACAGGACGGCTGCGCCGAGGCGTTCGCTCTGGAATCACTCAGGCTTTTAATTGAGATAAGTCTTTGGGGGTCGATTTGATTTAATTTGACTTGTGAGGGGCTCTTCTAAAGCATCTGGAGAAGTTCTGAGCTGAATAGAAGTTCCTGGAGAACCCCAGTTATAATAAAGGCTTCCCTCCCCCTAGTGTGTGTCCTCATGTTACAGTATGGGTTCTACATTGTAGCAGCTTGGGGCTCTTGTCTCTATCACACCTTTCTTCACTCACTGGTCGGTCATTTAACAGCTGTTTTCAGACCTAGCTGTGGGTCGGTACCAGCACCGGTATAAAGACAGTCCACCCCCTCATACTTATAATGACAGATTCTGGCTGCCATTGACAAGTGTCCTATCCTAAGTTATTATCTACAGACAGCTTTATATTCTTTTATCTCACATGACATAATAATACAACTGAGGCATTATCTGTTATCAGAGAATATAGGAGAACCTAACCAGCCTCATCATCTACCCCAGCTTCATCATCCTCACCAGCCTCATCATCTACACCAGCCTCATCATCTACCGCAGCTTCATCATCCTCACCAGCCTCATCATCTACATCAACTTCATCATCCTCACCAGCCTCATCATCTACATCAACTTCATCATCCTCACCAGCCTCATCATCTACACCAGCCTCATCATCTACACCAGCCTCATCATCTACACCAGCCTCATCATCTACCGCAGCTTCATCATCCTCACCAGCCTCATCATCTACATCAACTTCATCATCCTCACCAGACTCATCATATTACCAGCCTCATCATATTACCCAGCCTCATCATATTACCAGCCTCATCATATTACCAGCCTCATCATATTACCAGCCTCATCATCTACACCAGCCTCATCATCTACACCAGCCTCATCATCTACACCAGCCTCATTATCTACACCAGCTTCATCATCCTCACCAGCCTCATCATCTACATCACTTCATCATCCTCACCAGTCTCATCATCTACACCAGCCTCATTATCTACACCAGTCTACACCAGCTTCATCATCCTCACCAGCCTCATCATCTACCGCAGCTTCATCATCCTCACCAGCCTCATCATCTACATCAACTTCATCATCCTCACCAGCCTCATCATATTACCAGCCTCATCGTCTACACCACCTTCATCATATTACCCAGCCTCATCATCAATCATCTACCCCAGCTTTATCATCCTCACCAGCCTCATCATCTACACCAGCCTCATCATCTACCCCAGCTTCATCATCCTCACCAGCATCATCATCTACCCCAGCTTTATCATCCTCACCAGCTTCATCATCCTCACCAAGCCTCATCATCTACACCTGCCTCATCATTTACATCAACTTCATCATCCTCATCAGCCTAATCATTTTCAACAGCCTTATCATCCACACCAGCTTCATCATTCTCATCATCTATACCAACCTCTTCATCGTAACAAGCCTCATCATTTACATCATCTTCACAATCTACACCAACCTGATTATCCTCACCATCCTCAACATCTACCCCAGCCTCACCATTCTCATCGGCCTCATCACTGACACCAGTCTCATCATCTACATCAACCTCATCATCTTCACCAGCCCAATCATCCTCAACATCTACACCAGCCTCATCATTCTGATTATCATCACAATCCACACCAGCCTCATCATCTACACCATTCTTATTATCCTCCTCATCCACACCAGCCTCACCATTCTCATCAGCCTCATTGTCTACACTAGCCTCACCACCGACACCAGCCTCATCATCTACACCAACCTCATTATCCTCACCAGCCTCATCATTCCCATCATCCCCCCCCATCCACACCAGCCTTACCATTCTCCCCAGTCTCATCATCTTGTTCTCATCATCATGTTTCAAGGTCAGATATTGGCGCTGACATAAACACAGGTTGAGGATCCAGAAATTTATGAGCTTCATTTAAATGCAAATGATGTTCTTCTCTGTCACATAATTATCCCGTCTGCACCCGGATTTATCACTAAAGACGCCCGGAAGACAAAACAAAACTGTGGAAGAAAAAGACGTCTTATCAGAGACCATGTCCTGGATGGAAAGTTATCGCAAAGTGTGAGCTCGGCAAAACCAAAAGCTCCGAATATTCACATTAGAATTCATTATTATTACTGCTGTCATTACAATGTATCATTAATGTTTATATTGTCTTATTCCATCTCAGTATTATTATTATTATTATTATCTCTAGCACTAAAGTGATGGAGCAAAAACAAATTGCTAAATGAGGAATAATTAGTGGAGCCAGAGACTAATATCCAAATAAAATCATTAACATTAAAACAAAATATTTTCTTTGAATTTTGGTGAAAAAAAGTAAAGAAATTGTAATAAAAAAGCACAAATGAAAACTCTTCTCTAATCCCTCCTTTGTGATCTGGCCTTAGTGGGCTAGAAAGGGAAAAGAAATTGTAGGGACAAGCTGTAATAGGGCGGGGGCTCAGACTTGCCCCTACCTCTGCGCATGCTCCCATTTTACACAGCCACGGCGGCTATCTCCACTGGGTATGGGGCTCCGGAGCAGACGGACGGTCAGTGCTCCTCTGATAACCGAGCTGCATCGGCAGAAAAGGCTTACATTTTCGGGGCAGTATCGGAATTGGACCTCAGCAGATTAGTAAAGGGTTGTGTCAGGAGAGAAACATCAGAGGGGGGGGCACCCTTCAACCATTGCTGGAAGAACACAAGCTGGTGGGCCAGCATTATGGCCTGGGGAAGGTTTTCCTTGCATTCTCTGGGCCACTCATCCATATGGAAGGCCTCTCAGCTGATTTGGGGATGAATCCATCCTTGCAGGTCAGGTACACTCATACATGCTGATTGTCTCCCTTGGACTGGTTGGGATCTTCCAGCAAGACAATGTGACATCACACAGCTAGAAATGTCCAACATTGCTTGGAAGAGCATGACCAAGACTTCAAAGTACTACCCTGGCCCCCTAATTCTCCAGACTTGAACCCAATGGAGCATCTGTGGGACCACCTTGACGGTCGTGTTCACTCTATGGATCCAGCAGGACCGTCCAGGATTTTGGGTGCTGTCCTGTCTTCATTCTGTCAGACCCCAATGATCTCTTCCGATAAAAAGGACCTTTAAGACTCAATAAATCTCTAGTAATACTACTAATATCAAGGAGACATCACTAGTTATACCGACCGTTGTCAGCAGAGGGCAGCATGACTCTCCAGCAGTGTACAGGGCAGAGGTGAAGTCGCCTTTCTGATGGGGGAACTAAAGGACCTACGGGCAGCGAATGAAGCAATATGGAGCAAAGTATCGCCAGGGGTGCACCTAGCCTTTCAGCTGCCTGAGGCGAAAACTGAAACGGTGCACCCCCCATGCCAATTTCTTAACCTAACCCCTTTGCCACAATGAAAGTGCTCATTGCCCATGGCCCTTCCGCTGCCCCCCCTTTTCCCCCTACCTGGTGCTGCCTGAGGCGAATTTTTTACTTGTACTGGTTTTGTATGGCGTCATTATACTCCAGTCACATCCAGAGCTGCATTCTCAAAGTATCTGCTAAGTTCCAGCTTAACCTGTGAGTTATGTCTCACCAGTCAGCACCTTAATTAGAAGATTTCCATATGGCTGCCTCCTCCATGGTGTCTGACATCAGCATACAGGCGGCGGCAGGATGACACTCGCTCTTCAGGTAATTATCAAGCAATTGCATCTATCAGATCTGATGAAGACAGGAGCCGTCACTTCTCACAGGACAAGCCCTCGAATTATTTTCTTCTTGTGAATTATTTCAACGACTTTTGTTTTCTTCCTTCGTCTTTGTGATTTGAAATCTTCTTATCGCTGGCGGAGACTTTATGATTAGATGTAAATTCTGTGTTCATATCATTATAGATCAGGAAAGAAGAGATCAGTTCATGAAAAATAAGAAAGACGACGGGAAGGAGGCAGCAGAAGTGCTGTGCACCGAGAACGGCAGCTCCTCCTCCATCCCCTGCAGATATGGAAATAGGGAAATGAGAAAATAGCAGGTTAAGTGGTGGATCTGGACATCAGCGCTCAGACCATGGCGAGTAACCTGCTTGACCCCACAGGGGTCGCTGACAACTTACTGCTCTGATAATATTATGGGGAAGGAGCAGCAGTGATAAGGTTAATTTGCATTTATTCATTCATTTCTGTTATTTACCTAACATTTAGTTCATTACCGGGAACCGCTAGGATTTTACCTCTGACCAAGAGACAAAGCAGAATCTCTCCACATAGAGAAGGACCATAAATCATTCAGTAATGAGGAATTTACTTCAGGACCACAGGAGATTACAAATTAGACGAGCGATACTGGATCAGTGATCAGAACAAGTCAGTGACCCGAGGAATCCGAGCTGCAGGAGACTGCAAGACACAGCAACCCCAAAGAGGCTCAAATACCATATATACCAACAGTGCAATGTATCAAGAACCAGAGAGGTTACATATAGAATAATGGCCGAGTCACTGTGTACATAAATCAGTCACATCCTGTATTATACTCCAGAGCTGCACTCGATATTCTGCTGGTGCAGTCACTGTGTACATACATTACTTATCCTGTATTATACTCCAGAGCTGTACTCACTATTCTGCTGGTGCAGTCACTGTGTACATACATTACTTATCCTGTACTGATCCTGAGTTACATCCAGTATTATACTCCAGAGCTGCACTCACTATTCTGCTGGTGCAGTCACTGTGTACATACATTACTTATCCTGTACTGATCCTGAGTTACATCCTGTATTATACTCCAGAGCTGCACTCACTATTCTGCTGGTGCAGTCACTGTGTACATACATTACTTATCCTGTACTGATCCTGAGTTACATCCTGTATTATACTCCAGAGCTGCACTCACTATTCTGCTGGTGCAGTCACTGTGTACATACATTACTTATCCTGTACTGATCCTGAGTTACATCCTGTATTATACTCCAGAGCTGCACTCACTATTCTGCTGGTGCAGTCACTGTGTACATACATTACTTATCCGACTGATCCTGAGTTACATCCTGTATTATACTCCAGAGCTGCACTCACTATTCTGCTGGTGCAGTCACTGTGTACATACATTACTTATCCTGTACTGATCCTGAGTTACATCTTGTATTATACTCCAGAGCTGCACTCACTATTCTGCTGGTGCAGTCACTATGTACATACATTACTTATCCTGTACTGATCCAGAGTTACATCCTGTATTACACTCCAGAGCTGTACTCACTATTCTGCCGGTGAGTCCTAGAGTAATGTACTGTCTGTCCCTCTGACCTTTCCTCCAGCAGGGGGCAGTATGTGCATCGCCCTTTTCTATCTATTCAGCTCAAACTTCTCCCAGATAATTAAAAAGGGACATCTAGAAAAGATGAAATATAAGGCAAATTTTCTGCGCCCGGAGCCTCCATTAATCACCGCTGTTTTCTACAATCAGACTCCTACTATTAAGTTAGTTTAGATGAGTGATCAGCAAATCCTTAAAACCTCATCCATCACCGTCCAATTCCTGAACCTGCCAACTAAGAGCCAGCATTTCTCAAATCATAAAACATATTTCTGCTCTAAAAATCCCGGACAGCGGAGCCAAGAATATAAAACAGGAGCGGTGAGGAGGTCAGTGTGGTGCGAGGCAGCAGGGGGTGCCGCTGTATGAGGGTATGAATGGTATCGAGAAGGGGGCGTCACTGTATGAGGGTATGAATGGTATCGAGAAGGGGGCGTCACTGTATGAGGGCGTGAATGGTATCGAGAAGGGGGCGTCACTGTATGAGGGTATGAATGGTATCGAGAAGGGGGCGTCACTGTATGAGGGTATGAATGGTATCGAGAAGGGGGGCGTCACTGTATGAGGGCGTGAATGGTATCGAGAAGGGGGCATCACTGTATGAGGGCGTGAATGGTATCGAAAGGGGCATCACTGTATGAGGGTATGAATGGTATCGAGAAGGGGGCGTCACTGTATGAGGGCGTGAATGGTATCGAGAAGGGGGCGTCACTGTATGAGGGTATGAATGGTATCGAGAAGGGGGCGTCACTGTATGAGGGTAGAAATGGTATCGAGAAGGGGGCGTCACTGTATGAGGGTATGAATGGTATCGAGAAGGGGGCGTCACTGTATGAGGGCGTGAATGGTATCGAGAAGGGGGCATCAACTGTATGAGGGCGTGAATGGTATCGAGAAGGGGGCATCACTGTATGAGGGTATGAATGGTATCGAGAAGGGGGCGTCACTGTATGAGGGCGTGAATGGTATCGAGAAAGGGGGCGTCACTGTATGAGGGTATGAATGGTATCGAGAAGGGGGCGTCACTGTATGAGGGCGTGAATGGTATCGAGAAGGGGGCATCACTGTATGAGGGCGTGAATGGTATCGAGAAGGGGGGCATCACTGTATGAGGGGTATGAATGGTATCGAGAAGGGGGCGTCACTGTATGAGGGCGTGAATGGTATCGAGAAGGGGGCGTCACTGTATGAGGGTATGAATGGTATCGAGAAGGGGCGTCACTGTATGAGGGCGTGAATGGTATCGAGAAGGGGGCGTCACTGTATGAGGGTATGAATGGTATCGAGAAGGGGGCGTCACTGTATGAGGGTATGAATGGTATCGAGAAGGGGGCGTCACTGTATGAGGGTATGAATGGTATCGAGAAGGGGGCGTCACTGTATGAGGGCGTGAATGGTATCGAGAAGGGGGCATCACTGTATGAGGGCGTGAATGGTATCGAGAAGGGGTCATCACTGTATGAGGGCCGTGAATGGTATCGAGAAGGGGCATCACTGTATAAAGGCGTGAATGGTATCGAGAAGGGGCGTCACTGTATGAGGGTATGAATGGTATCGAGAAGGGGGCGTCACTGTATGAGGGCGTGAATGGTATCGAGAGGGGGCATCACTGTATGAGGGTATGAATGGTATCGAGAAGGGGCGCCAATGTATGAGGGCGTGAATGGTATCGAGAAGGGGGCGTCACTGTATGAGGGTATGAATGGTATCAAGAAGGGGGCGTCACTGTATGAGGGCGTGAATGGTATCGAGAAGGGGGCGTCACTGTATGAGGGTATGAATGGTATCGAGAAGGGGGCGTCACTGTATGAGGGTATGAATGGTATCAAGAAGGGGGCGTCACTGTATGAGGGTATGAATGGTATCGAGAAGGGGGCGCCGCTGTATGAGGGCGTGAATGGTATCCGAGAAGGGGGGCGTCACTGTATGAGGGTATGAATGGTATCTAGAAGGGGGCATCACTGTATGAGGGTATGAATGGTATCTAGAAGGGGGCGTCACTGTATGAGGGCGTGAATGGTATCTAGAAGGGGGCGTCACTGTATGAGGGCGTGAATGGTATCGAGAAGGGGGCGTCACTGTATGAGGGCGTGAATGGTATCGAGAAGGGGGCGTCACTGTATGAGGGCGTGAATGGTATCGAGAAGGGGGCGTCACTGTATGAGGGTATGAATGGTATCGAGAAGGGGGCATCACTGTATGAGGGCGGGAATGCGGTATCGAGAAGGGGGCATCACTGTATGAGGGCGTGAATGGTACCATGGCTAATTATATTATACAGCTTTGGGGCTGCAGTTAACAGAAGTGATGATGAGACATCAGAGCAGCCAGATGAGGAGAAAGGTCAGTATATGACCCATATGTACATCATCATCACTGTATGAGGGCGTGAATGGTATCGAGAAGGGGGCATCACTGTTATAAAGGCGTGAATGGATATCGAGAAGGGGGCGTCACTGTATGAGGGTATGAATGGTATCGAGAAGGGGCGTCACTGTATGAGGGCGTGAATGGTATCGAGAAGGGGGCAATCACTGTATGAGGGTATGAATGGTATCGAGAAGGGGGCGCCAATGTATGAGGGCCGTGAATGGTATCGAGAAAGGGGGCGTCACTGTATGAGGGTAATGAATGGTATCAAGAAGGGGGCGTCACTGTATGAGGGCGTGAATGGTATCGAAGGGCCCTTAAGGGAATGGTTCGAGAAGGGGGCGTCACTGTATGAGGGTATGAATGGTATCGAGAAGGGGGCGTCACTGTATGAGGGTATGAATGGTATCGAGAAGGGGGCGTCACGTGTATGAGGGTATGAATGGTATCTGAAAAGGGGGCGTCCACTGTATGAGGGTATCGAAGGGTATCCAGAGAAGGGGGCGTCACTGTATGAGGGTATGAATGGGTATCCGAGAAGGGGCGTCAACTGTATGAGGGTATGAATGGTAATGGAGAAGGGGCGTCAAACTGTAATGAGGGTAATGATGGTACGAGAAGAGGGGCGTCAACTGTATGAGGGTAATGAATGGTATCGAGAAGGGGGCGTCACTGTATGAGGGCATGATGGTATCGAGAAGGGGGCGTCACTGTATGAGGGCGTGAATGGTATCGAAGGGGGCATCACTGTATGAGGGCGTGAATGGTATCGAGAAGGGGTCATCACTGTAATGAGGGCGTGAATGGTATCGAGAAGGGGGCATCAACTGTATAAAGGCGTGAATGGTATCGAGAAGGGGGCGTCACTGTATGAGGGTATGAATGGTATCGAGAAGGGGGCGTCACTGTATGAGGGCGTGAATGGTATCGAGAAGGGGGCATCACTGTATGAGGGTATGAATGGTATCGAGAAGGGGGCGCCAATGTATGAGGGCGTGAATGGTATCGAGAAGGGGGCGTCACTGTATGAGGGTATGAATGGTATCAAGAAGGGGGCGTCACTGTATGAGGGCGTGAATGGTATCGAGAAGGGGGCGTCACTGTATGAGGGTATGAATGGTATCGAGAAGGGGGCGTCACTGTATGAGGGTATGAATGGTATCAAGAAGGGGGCGTCACTGTATGAGGGTATGAATGGTATCGAGAAGGGGGCGCCGCTGTATGAGGGCGTGAATGGTATCGAGAAGGGGGCGTCACTGTATGAGGGTATGAATGGTATCTAGAAGGGGGCATCACTGTATGAGGGTATGAATGGTATCTAGAAGGGGGCGTCACTGTATGAGGGCGTGAATGGTATCTAGAAGGGGGCGTCACTGTATGAGGGCGTGAATGGGTATCGAGAAGGGGGCGTCACTGTATGAGGGCGTGAATGGTATCGAGAAGGGGCGTCACTGTATGAGGGCGTGAATGGTATCGAGAAGGGGGCGTCACTGTATGAGGTATGAAATGGTATCGAGAAGGGGGCATCACTGTATGAGGGCGGGAATGGTATCGAGAAGGGGGCATCACTGTATGAGGGCGTGAATGGTACCTGGCTAATTATATTATACAGCTTTGGGGCTGCAGTTAACAGAAGTGATGATGAGACATCAGAGCAGCCAGATGAGGAGAAAGGTCAGTATATGACCCATATGTACACCGCCAACGGCACACGGTCAAACAGCCGACCACTCCATGATCCACACACGGACACCAAACCAGTAACACTCCGCAGTATAAGAAAAAACGTAGCAGCCGCAGAGAAAAGGCGGCCGTACACCAGGAAGGAGTTAGGCCTCATTCAGATAAGGGATGTTAGACTAGTCTGTTCTCCGGCCTTTTCACACGGAGGGCTCACATATGATGTCCATGTCCTGTCTGTTTCCCTTGTACACCCCCACCTTAGTGAATGAATCGGAGCTGGGGGCGTGTCCTAGGCTTTCATCAGCATCCATTACTGGAGATATTAGATTTATATTTCACGTTCCGTTCTCAGCAGAACAATCATTCTACGTAGCTCCTGTGTACCCTCAAGTCAATAGGCAGCTATAGCCGAACTAATAGGGGGTGTGACCCTAAAGGTGCCAAGGACAGTATAGACCCTAAATACAGCCCTGGATCAACCCCTCCCGCGTGTCCCCTGCAGTGACCAGGGGAGCATGGCCTCTGCTTAGCGGAGGTTGTATTTCAGGATGCGCTGTGGCGGCAGATGAACCTGCGCTCGTCCATTACTGCCGGGAGTAAGTCATTTGTTCAGACATTAGCGCCTGTCACCGGCGACTCCCCGTATTAAACCGCTCGTCTTCCGTTTATGAATCTCATGAAAGATTTCATTAAATACATCACTAGACGTCTTCTTCCAACTCGGGTTAATCTTCCAGGAAACTACAAGCAAATGACGCTCATCTGCATGCCAACCAGCGCCAGGCGGAGAGGGGGAGAGCCGCCTCGGCACCGAACAGGTTAATTATCCCCAACGGAGCTTAATGACTGTTCCAGTTTAAGCTCCCAGTATAATGAAAAGCTTCTGGGAGCTTCATCTGATTCTCATCATTGTCAAGATCTTTGCTTGCTGTCAGTGAAAGGAAACATTGTTTCAAGTGTTTACAGTGTATCCAGTCTGACGGCTGATACTTTGTAACAAACCTTTAGTTGTATGACCAGGGATAAACTCCAGGTGGTTTTTCAGCCTCTGAATGTAAACTGTCTATTCACTGACAGCAAGCAGGAGCAATCTAAAGGATGACTGAAGTAGACATCCCCTTTAATACGTCAGCTCAGAATGCTCCTGGTTTTCTTCAGTCTCCCACTGGTGTCTGTTATTGCCTTATACACCGGTCACATCCAAAGCTGCATCGGGAAGCGGTGAACCCGGCGGAGATCGTATACTGCTGTCTGTTGCAATGCATTGTGGGGGATTTGTTTTCTACTGCAGAGTGCCAGGAGGAAACACTGCATCTCCCACAATGCACTGCGTCCCTGTGCAGACGCTGAACAAGCAGTAGGATCTAATGTCACGCCACCTAGGGGTTAAATGGAAACCACCAACTAAAACAACTCAGCCAATATCAGTACAAGAGAAGTGAGCGGAGTGCGGAATGTAGGCGGAGCACGGCGGCGGCGTCTGTCCGTCCGTAAATCAATCTGAGGCCTCTCCGTGGAGATGTGGATCTTCCACGCTCCGACTTCTCCGGCCTCCTCTTTGAAGGTCAAGCCCCGGAGTGACGGCACAGAACTTTATTACAGTAGAGTTTTCCAGAAATTTCTCAGCGGAGATCTGGTAATTACCGCAGACGTTGGCTTCACCCACCGCCGCTCGGCCTGGCGCCGATTAGAAGGTCCCTCTACGGCGGGCACAGTACAAGGCCTCGGCGTAATGTGACCTTTGGAAATCGATCCATCATGGAGGAGCATCGCGCTGCGGATCGGACGGGGAAATGTGCAATTTACAGACTATTTATTGGGCTCATAAAAGCAATTAGAAGAGAACGGCCCGGACGACTTGTTAAAGGGATGCAAACACATGCAGGGAAGCCGCGCAGCGCCATAAAGATGTCAGCTCTGAAAGACTGGCGCCCATTACACATAATGACTTTCACCCTCTGCTTCCTGTTCACACAATGCTGGGGTCTGAGGTGGAAACTGAAGAAGATTCTGGAAGTTCTGGAGCCGAGAAACAGAGCAGGCTGATCTCACCCAATCTACACGAGAGATGCATTAAGGGGGTCCTCAGGGGTCAACTCTGGAGAATCTCTCTGCATAGGCGGGCCCCTCAATATTCTGGAGATTGTGGGGTCCTGCTGCTGGGAAATGCACCAGCAGAATAGTGAGTGCAGCTCTGGAGTATAATGCAGGATGTAACTCAGGATCAGTACAGGATAAGTAATGTATGTACACAGTGACTGCACCTGCAGAATAGTGAGTGCAGCTCTGGAGTATAATACAGGATGTAACTCAGGATCAGTACAGGATAAGTAATGTATGTACACAGTGACTGCACCAGCAGAATATTGACTGCAGCTCTGGAGTATAATACAGGATGTTACTCAGGATCAGTACAGGATAAGTAATATATGTACACAGTGACTGCACCAGCAGAATAGTGAGTGCAGCTCTGGAGTATAATACAGGATGTAACTCAGGATCAATACAGGAGAAGTAATATATGTACACAGTGACTGCACCAGCAGAATAGTGAGTGCAGCTCTGGAGTATAATACAGGATGTTACTCAGGATCAGTACAGGATAAGTAATGTATGTACACAGTGACTGCACCAGCAGAATAGTGAGTGCAGCTCTGGAGTATAATACAGGATGTAACTCAGGATCAGTACAGGATAAGTAATGTATGTACACAGTGACTGCACCAGCAGAATAGTGAGTGCAGCTCTGGAGTATAATACAGGATGTAACTCAGGATCAGTACAGGATAAGTAATGTATGTACACAGTGACTGCCCAGCAGAATAGTGAGTGCAGCTCTGGAGTATAATACAGGATGTAACTCAGGATCAGTACAGGATAAGTAATGTATGTACACAGTGACTGCACCAGCAGAATAGTGAGTGCAGCTCTGGAGTATAATACAGGATGTAACTCAGGATCAGTACAGAATAAGTAATGTATGTACACAGTGACTGCACCAGCAGAATAGTGAGTGCAGCTCTGGAGTATAATACAGGATGTAACTGAGGATCAGTACAGGATAAGTAATGTATGTACACAGTGACTGCACCAGCAGAATAGTAAGTGCAGCTCTGGAGTATAATACAGGATGTAACTCAGGATCAGTACAGGATAAGTAATGTATGTACACAGTGACTGCACCAGCAGAATATTGGGTGGCAGCTCTGGAGTATAATACAGGATGTAACTCAGGATCAGAACAGGATAAGTAATGTATGTACACAGTGACTGCACCAGCAGAATAGTAAGTGCAGCTCTGGAGTATAATACAGGATGTAACTCAGGATCAGTACAGGATAAGTAATGTATGTACACAGTGACTGCACCAGCAGAATAGTGAGTGCAGCTCTGGAGTATAATAAAGGATGTACTCAGGGTCAGTACAGGATAAGTAATGTATGTACACAGTGACTGCACCAGCAGAATAGTGAGTGCAGCTCTGGAGTATAATACAGGATGTAACTGAGGATCAGTACAGGATAATTAATGTATGTACACAGTGACTCCACCAGCAGAATAGTGAGTGCAGCTCTGGAGTATAATACAGGATGTAACTGAGGATCAGTACAGGATAAGTAATGTATGCACACAGTGACTGCACCAGCAGAATAGTGAGTGCAGCTCTGGAGTATAATAAAGGATGTACTCAGGATCAGTACAGGATAAGTAATGTATGTACACAGTGACTGCACCAGCAGAATAGTGAGTGCAGCTCTGGAGTATAATACAGGATGTAACTCTGCCCTTGAGCATATAATCCAGAGTCAGTTCTCAGTGCATGTAGATGCAGGTTTAGCTCGGCTCACAGGAATCTCTCTTTGACAACAGCTGTATTTTTTCTCTCTTTTTCCTTTTATTCTCACTGGGAAATATTACTCATAAAATGCTCAAAGTGAGAAACAGAATGAATTGTCTCTCCGTCTCCTGCAGCAAAGTCAAAGTAAATTCTTCTCAGGTCAGAAGCTGCTGAGGATTTACAGGCTCCAGAGCAGCCAATGTGTACATGAGAACCGGGGCCCCGGGTTATCTCTGGGCAGAGGAGAGAGATTCGCCCGCTCTTGTATTTAGCTAATGGAGAATTTTTCTAAATTGGTGCAATTGTAAGAGAACAGTGCACAGAATGGATGTTCATCCTGTCACCCAAGAATGTTCCCATTCACTAGGGGCAAGCAGAGATCTTAAAAATGACGTGGAATTGAAATATAGCATGCATTTCATTACAGAAGGTGGGATGGCTATGGACACATTTGGGGACAATTTGTTTATTACATTGTTGTCATTTTGCACTAAAAATTAATTACAAATAATATTATTTATTAATAATAAAAATAATTACAAATTGTGAATCACTGTCTCTGTGCAGCCTTCAGTTTATATAGTAGCGGGATCTGAATTTTCACTCTGTTCCATCAGGCAGCTCACCTAACGGCTCTTTATCTCTGACCTTTGACCTCCTTAACACTCATTGTAGCTCAATTCAGATCTTACGGATAAGAATGTGGCTTAAAAAAAGTGTCTATAATTTTTTAGTAATTTAGAGATTATATGTTTAGTTAACTCTTTCTGACTCTACGGCTCAATATTTTTAATAAAGACCAATTGAAAAAATGATTTTTAGTCCAAAATGAGTAAAATGCAATCATAAGTAGGTGTACATAGCCTTTTAGATCATTTTGACTGTTGCGGAGCAGGACGGCACATTTAGTTCCCTCTTCAGCAAAGTTAACCCCGAGCAACGGTGGGGCCCAGTGGGGCAGTGCACAGATTTTGGGCCCCATATGTCAGCCCCGCTCATATCCCATTCCCATTCTACATCTTCCCTTGTATGAAGTATAAGAAGAGTCCTGATGATTTGCTGTAATGCAGATGCAGAGTGAAGCATCATGGGAGCATCCAGGGTCCCTGGGTCGGGGCCACAGCTCGTGTCACGTCTCCTGGAGTGTAGCGTGTATCTGTCATTCTGCATCTGCTGCACCCGAGTCATTTATAATTTACACAATGTCATTTGACACCGAAACGGCGACAGCTTGGATTCCGAATTGTCTTTTTATGGCGCATTGTGTTAAGTGTAATGTAAGCGCGGCGTACTGCTTCCTCAGCTGCTTTCTAATAGCCATGAAAATGGGAATGAAATAGGAGCAGGAGGAAATTTACATCATTATTTAAAATGCAAAAGAAAAGTTTCAAACATTTATTGGCATCAGCAGCAAAATGACGAGACGTCGCAAGATGGAGGACAGTATGTGCTGAAAACAAAACGGACACCCAAGTAATGGGGGGTCTGGGAAGAGAATAGACTGTCTGCACACATATCTCTCGGTGGGTATATAAGATGTGATAGACTGTCTGCACACATATCCCTCGGTGGGTATATAAGGGGTGATGGGCTGTCTGCACACATATCCCTCGGTGGGTATATAAGGTATGATAAGCTGTCTGCACACATATCCCTCGGTGGGTATATAAGGTGTGATAGGCTGTCTGCCACACATATCCTCAGTGGGTATTAAGGTGTGTGATAGGCTGTCTGCACACATATCCATCGGTGGGTATATAAGGTGTGATAGGCTGTCTGCACACATATCCCTCGGTGGTTATATAAGATGTGATAGGCTGTCTGCACACATATCCCTCAGTGGGTATATAAGATGTGATAGACTGTCTGCACACATATCTCTCGGTGGGTATATAAGGTGTGAATTAAGCAGTCTGCACACATATCCCTCGGTGGGTATATAAGGATGTGATAGGCTGTCTGCACACATATCCCTCGGTGGGTATATAAGGTGTGATAGGCTGTCTGCACACATATCCCTCGGTGGGTATATAAGATGTGATAGGCTGTCTGCACACATATCCCTCGGTGGGTATATAAGGATGTGATAGGCTGTCTGCACACATATCCCTCGGTGGGTATATAAGGTGTGATAGGCTGTCTGCACACATATCCCTCGGTGGGTATATAAGATGTGATAGGCTGTCTGCACACATATCCCTCGGTGGGTATATAAGGTGTGATAGGCTGTCTGCACACATATCCCTCGGTGGGTATATAAGGTGTGATAGGCTGTCTGCACACATATCCCTCGGTGGGTATATAAGATGTGATAGGCTGTCTGCACACATATCCCTCGGTGGGTATATAAGGTGTGATAGGCTGTCTGCACACATATCCCTCGGTGGGTATATAAGGTGTGATAGGCTGTCTGCACACATATCCCTCGGTGGGTATATAAGATGTGATAGGCTGTCTGTACACATATCCCTCGGTGGGTATATAAGGTGTGATAGGCTAGTCTGTACACAGTATCCCTCGGTGGGTATATAAGGTGTGATAGGCTGTCTGTACACATATCCCTCGGTGGGTATATAAGATGTGATAGACTGTCTGCACACATATCTCTCGGTGGGTATATAAGGTTGTGATGAGGCAGTCTTCACACATATCCCTCGGTGGGTATATAAGGTTGTGATAGGGCTGTCTGCACACATATCCTCGATGGGTATATAAGGTATGTGATAGGCTGTCTGCACACATATCCCTCGGTGGGTTATAAGGTGTGATAGGCTGTCTGCACACATATCCCTCGGTGGTATATAAGGTTGTGATAGGCTGTCTGCAACACATATCCCTCGGTGGGTATATTAAGATGTGATAGGCTGTCTGCACACATATCCCTCGGTGGGTATATAAGGTGTGATAGGCTGTCTGCACACATATCCCTCGGTGGGTATATAAGATGTGATAGGCTGTCTGCACACATATCCCTCGGTGGGTATATAAGGGTGTGATAGGCTGTCTGCACACATATCCCTCGGTGGGTATATAAAGGTGTGATAGGCTGTCTGCACACATATCCCTCGGTGGGTATATAAGGTGTGTGATAGGCTGTCTGCACACATATCCCTCGGTGGGTATATAAGGTGTGATAGGCTGTCTGCACACATATCCCTCGGTGGGTATATAAGGTATGTGATAGGCTGTCTGCACACATATCCCTCGGTGGGTATATAAGGTGTGATAGGCTGTCTGCACACATATCCCTCGGTGGGTATATAAGGATGTGATAGGCTGTCTGCACACATATCCCTCGGTGGGTATATAAGGTGTGTGATAGGCTGTCTGCACACATATCCCTCGGTGGGTATATAAGGTGTGATAGGCTGTCTGCACACATATCCCTCGGTGGGTATATAAGTGTGATAGGCTGTCTGCACACATATCCCTCGGTGGGTATATAAGGTGTGATAGGCTGTTCTGCACACATATCCCTCGGTGAGTATATAAGATGTGATAGGCTGTCTGCACACATATCCCTCGTGGTATATAAGGTGTATGATAGCTGTCTGCACACATATCCCTCGGTGGGTATATAAGGATGTGATAGGCTGTCTGCACACATATCCCTCGGTGGGTATATAAGGTGTGATAGGCTGTCTGCACACATATCCCTCGGTGGGTATATAAGGTGTGATAGGCTGTCTGCACACATATCCCTCGGTGGGTATATAAGGTGTGATAGGCTGTCTGCACACATATCCCTCGGTGGGTATATAAGGTGTGATAGGCTGTCTGCACACATATCCCTCGGTGGGTATATAAGGATGTGATAGGCTGTCTGCACACATATCCCTCGGTGGGTATATAAGGTGTGATAGGCTGTCTGCACACATATCCCTCGGTGGGTATATAAGATGTGATAGGCTGTCTGCACACATATCCCTCGGTGGGTATATAAGTGTGTGATAGGCTGTCTGCACACATATCCTCGGTGGGTATATAAGGTGTGTGATAGGCTGTCTGCACACATATCCCTCGGTGGGTATATATAAGGTGTGATAGGCTGTCTGCACACATATCCCTCGGTGGGTATATAAGGTGTGATAGGCTGTCTGCACACATATCCCTCGGTGGGTATATAAGATGTGATAGGCTGTCTGCACACATATCCCTCGGTGGTATATAAAGGTGTGATAGGCTGTCTGCACACATATCCCTCGGTGGGTATATAAGGTGTGATAGGCTGTCTGCACACATATCCCTCGGTGGGTATATAAGATGTGATAGGCTGTCTGCACACATATCCCTCGGTGGGTATATAAGGTGTGATAGGCTGTCTGCACACATATCCCTCGGTGGGTATATAAGGTGTGATAGGCTGTCTGCACACATATCCCTCGGTGGGTATATAAGGATGTGATAGGCTGTCTGCACACATATATCCCTCGGTGGGTATATAAGGTGTGATAGGCTGTCTGCACACATATCCCTCGGTGGGTATATAAGATGTGATAGGCTGTCTGCACACATATCCCTCGGTGGGTATATAAGGTGTGATAGGCTGTCTGCACACATATCCCTCGGTGGGTATATAAGGTGTGATAGGCTGTCTGCACACATATCCCTCGGTGGGTATATAAGGTGTGATAGGCTGTCTGTACACATATCCCTCGGTGGGTATATATAAGGTGTGATAGGCTGTCTGCACACATATCCCTCGGTGGGTATATAAGGTGTGATAGGCTGTCTGCACACATATCCATCGGTGGGTATATAAGATGTGATAGGCTGTCTGCACACATATCCCTCGGTGGGTATATATGATGTGATAGACTGTCTGCACACATATCTCTCGGTGGTATATAAGGTGTGTGATAGGCTGTCTGCACACATATCCCTCGTGGTATATAAGGTGTGTGGATAGCTGTCTGCACACATATCCCTCGGTGGGTATATAAGATGTGATAGGCTGTCTGCACACATATCCCTCGGTGGGTATATAAGTGTGTGATAGGCTGTCTGCACACATATCCCTCGGTGGGTATATAAGGTGTGTGATAGGCTGTCTGCACACATATCCCTCGGTGGGTATATAAGGTGTGATAGGCTGTCTGCACACATATCCCTCGGTGGGTATATAAGATGTGATAGGCTGTCTGCACACATATCCCTCGGTGGGTATATAAGGTGTGATAGGCTGTCTGCACACATATCCCTCGGTGGGTATATAAGGTGTGATAGGCTGTCTGCACACATATCCCTCGGTGGGTATATAAGATGTGATAGGCTGTCTGCACACATATCCCTCGGTGGGTATATAAGGTGTGATAGGCTGTCTGCACACATATCCCTCGGTGGGTATATAAGATGTGATAGGCTGTCTGCACACATATCCCTCGGTGGGTATATAAGGATGTGATAGGCTGTCTGCACACATATCCCTCGGTGGGTATATAAGGTGTGATAGGCTGTCTGCACACATATCCCTCGGTGGGTATATAAGATGTGATAGGCTGTCTGCACACATATCCCTCGGTGGGTATATAAGGTGTGATAGGCTGTCTGCACACATATCCCTCGGTGGGTATATAAGGTGTGATAGGCTGTCTGCACACATATCCCTCGGTGGGTATATAAGGTGTGATAGGCTGTCTGCACACATATCCCTCGGTGGGTATATAAGGTGTGATAGGCTGTCTGCACACATATCCCTCGGTGGGTATATAAGATGTGATAGGCTGTCTGCACACATATCCCTCGGTGGGTATATATAAGGTGTGATAGGCTGTCTGCACACACATATCCCTCGGTGGGTATATAAGGATGTGATAGGCTGTCTGCACACATATCCCTCGGTGGGTATATAAGGTGTGATAGGCTGTCTGCACACATATCCCTCGGTGGTGGGTATATAAGGTGTGATAGGCTGTCTGTACACATATCCCTCGGTGGTATATAAGGTGTGATAGGCTGTCTGCACACATATCTCTCGGTGGGTATATAAGTGTGATAAGCTGTCTGCACACATATTCCTCTGTGGGTATATAAGATGTGTGATAGGCTGTCTGCACACATATCCCTCGGTGGGTATATAAGAAGTGATAGACTGTCTGCACACATATCCCTCGGTGGGTATATAAGGTGTATGATAGGCTGTCTGCACACATATCCCTCGGTGGGTATATAAGATGTGATAGGCTGTCTGCACACATATCCCTCGGTGGGTATATAAGGTGTGATAAGCTGTCTGTACACATATCCCTCAGTGGGTATATAAGGTGTGATAGGCTGTCTGTACACATATCCCTCGGTGGGTATATAAGGTGTGATAGGCTGTCTGTACACATATCCCTCGGTGGGTATATAAGGTGTGATAGGCTGTCTGTACACATATCCCTCGTGGGTATATAAGGTTGTGATAGGCTGTCTGCACACATATTCTCGTGGGTATATAAGGTGTGATAGGCTGTCTGCACACATATCCCTCGGTGAGTATATAAGGTGTGATAGGCTGTCTGCACACATATCCCTCGGTGGGTATATAAGGTGTGATAGGCTGTCTGTACACATATCCCTCGGTGGGTATATAAGATGTGATAGGCTGTCTGTACACATATCCCTCGTGGGTATATAAGGTGTGATAGGCTGTCTGCACACATATCTCTCGGTGGGTATATAAGGTGTGATAGGCTGTCTGCACACATATCCCTCGGTGAGTATATAAGGTGTGATAGGCTGTCTGCACACATATCCCTCGGTGGGTATATAAGGTGTGATAGGCTGTCTGCACATATATCCCTCAGTGGGTATATAAGGTGTGATAGGCTGTCTGCACACATATCCCTCGGTGGGTATATAAGATGTGATAGGCTGTCTGCACACATATCCCTCGGTGGTATATAAGGTGTGTGATAGGCTGTCTGTACACATATCCCTCAGTGGGTATATGTTATTCTGAAGGTCCGCCACTAGGGGCAGCATTCCTCCTCCGTCCACTATCGCAGAATGAAAACTGAAGGGGTGGCCAAGTTTAGAAAAAATGGGTCAGTTTTTATTGCCAGGAACAGCGCCATTCGTCTGTGTGGTAGCATCTGGTATTACAAGTGAATACATATATGCTGCATAAGAGATGGCCGTCTCATCTGTGCATTTCTTTTTGCTGAAAATAAGTAGTATTGAGCGACACTTTGACCTGACAGAAGCGGGGGATGCTAACGCAGTGGAGGTCACGTTGGGGCCACATGACATCCCATCTGACTGCTCTATAAGTGACTCAGAATGAATCACTGGAAGGAGCGGTCATTATTGCACCATCACTGGCATTTACTCCCTGGATCAGGGTTAATGAGTTCTCGTTAAAGGACGACTTCACTTCATCAATTAATTGGTAAAATGGAAGCTGATTATCCTCTGTATAATCCCCGGGACTCCAAAGTCAATCCTTGTAGAAAGGCGTCTGCGTGAGGGCAACTGACAGGCATCAATATCACTTAGAGCCGCTCCACGGGGAACGGTGACACCTCTGATGCCTCTTCTCATGGAATCCACTGTAGGAGAGTCCTTAACACAGAGAACAGATGTATCCACCATGTGTGATGACATGACTGCAACAGTGTCAGAGCAACAGAGTGTCGGGGCAACGGTGTGTCATTCAAGCAGTGTGTCAGCACAACAGTGCTTCTACAAAACAGTCCATCTAGGCAACAATGGATTAATGCAACAGTGAATACACAAAAAGGTATAACAGTGTGTTACTGCAACAGTGCATGAGAGCAACAATGTGTCAGCGCAACAGTGCGTCTGCAAAAAAGTGTAGAAGGGCAACAATGTGTCAGCGCAACAGTGCGTCTGCAAAAAAGTGTACAAGGGCAACAATGTGTCAGCGCAACAGTGCGTCTGCAAAAAAGTGTAGAAGGGCAACAATGTGTCAGCGCAACAGTGCGTCTGCAAAAAAAGTGTACAAGGGCAACAATGTGTCAGCGCAACAGTGCGTCTGCAAAAAGTGTAGAAGGGCAACAATGTGTCAGCGCAACAGTGCGTCTGCAAAAAAGTGTACAAGGGCAACAATGTGTCAGCGCAACAGTGCGTCTGCAAAAAAGTGTACAAGGGCAACAAGGTGTCAGCGCAACAGTGTGATCCACATTCTCCCGAGATTCAGCTCAGCTTAGAATTTACTGGCATAATTCAGAATTCATTGTTCTGTGATGACAAGCAATCCTGGTCCAGATGCAGCAGAATAGGTCCAAACCATGATCCTGCCACCACAGTGTGTCACAGAGGGGAGGAGGTCTTTATGCTGGATGCAGGGTTTTTCATCCACAGAACATTGCTCCTATAGCCTTCCAGCTTCTAGGTGATCTTTACATACTGCAGACGAGCAGCAATGTTTTTTTTTTGGAGAGCAACAGCTTTCTCCCTGCAGTCCTGCCACCAACCATTGCGGTTCAGTGTCCTCCTGATGGTGGAATCATGAACATTAAAGGGGTTACTCACTATATGTGTCACTATGTCCTCACTAACATCCATCCAGAATTTTTTTCTGGTCTTTGTATTGGTCCTGACTGGTGCCCCAGTAAACTGTGCCTACGGAATGGCCCTCATATTGGCACACTACTGTCCATTCACCTGGAGTCGTTTTCACTCCACTTTTACATCTATTTCCAGGCAAACAAGATAGTAACCGTGTCACGTCCGTTATCTGGGCCCCCGGCCCGTCACTAACTCCCAGCTCCCAAATATTGTCCACAGGCGTTACAAAGGTTCTGGGTCTTGGTTGCTTAGTAAATGACCCCCAAAGTCTAGTAAAAAGTTGTGAAACTTTCCTTTTTGGCAGAGAACCCCTTTATAGGTAAGTGTTCAGTGTCAGGGTTAGTTTTGCGTTCCCCGGTTCTCGCCATTCCCGCACACAAGCCCCGCCCTCGGTGACAGGTTTGTGGTGGTTTTCCTAAGACAGGCTGGAGCTGTATACACGAATCCTTCGCGTCCACAGGATTACTGAGGCTGCTGTCCCCCCAGGAATGTCCTCACTGTGACATCTCCAAGATATGAAGCGTCCGCTCACTGCAGCCAAATCTACGTCCAAGCCGCAGCGCAAGACACAAAGCGTCCTCACTGAGGATGTGTGCGAGCTCAGACAATGCAAGACATCGGGAGGAGGGAGCCTGTTGTCAGCAGATAAACTATGGCAAGAAAGAGATTCCATGTAATCCAAGAGAAACGCAAGTGGAGATCCTCTAGTCACCCCATCAATGGTCACGTGTATACTCCATGCACCCCAATACTGTTCTATATTCCTCCATACACCCCAATACTGATATACTCCACAGTGCACCCCAATACTGTCATATACTACTTCATACACCCCAATACTGATATACTCCACAGTGCACCCCAATACTGTCATATACTCCTCCATACACCCAATACTGTCATATACTCCTCCATACACCCAATACTGTCATATACTCCTCTGTACACCCCAATACTGTCATATACTCCTTCATACACCCCAATACTGTCATATACTCCTCTGTACACCCCAATACTGTCATATACTCCTCTGTACACCCCAATACTGATATACTCCACAGGACATCCCAGTGCACCCCAATACTGTCATATACTCCTCCATACACCCCAATAATTAAATACTCCACAGAGCATCCCACTGCACACCAATACTGTCATATACTCCTCCATACACCCCAATACTGTCATATACTCCTCCATACACCCCAATACTGTCATATACTCCTCTGTACACCCCAATACTCTCATATACTCCTCCACACACCCCAATAATTAAATACTCCACAGAGCATCCCACTGCACACCAATACTGTCATACACTGCTCCATACACCCCAATACTGAAATACTCCACAGAGCATCGTGGGCACCCCCAATACTGTCATATACTACTCTATACACCCCAATACTCAACAGGACATCCCAGTGCACCCCAATACTGTCATATACTACTCTATACACCCCAATACTCAACAGGACATCCCAGTGCACCCCAATACTGTCATACACTCCTCCATACACCCAATACTGTCATACACTCCTCCATACACCCCAATACTGTCATATACTCCTCCATACACCCCAATACTGTCATACACTCCTCCATACACCCCAATACTGTCATACACTCCTCCATACACCCCAATACTGTCATATACTCCTCCATACACCCCAATACTCTCATACACTCCTCCATACACCCCAATACTCTCATACACTCCTCCATACACCCCAATACTCTCATACACTCCTCCATACACCCCAATACTCTCATACACCCCAATACTGTCATATACTCCTCCATACACCCCAGTACTGTCATACACTCCTCCATACACCCCAATACTGTCATACACTCCTCCATACACCCATACTCTCATACACTCCTCCATACACCCCAATACTCTCATACACTCCTCCATACACCCCAATACTCTCATATACTCCTTCATACATCTTCATAAACTGCTAAGCTCTCAAATACTTTACCATACATTTACATACTCCATAACACTCTCATACCCGCCCTCCTACGTCCCCATACTTGCCTGGGTTCCACCATACTTCATCATGTTACAACATACACCCCCATTCTCCACACTACCAAGAGAGGTCCCCATCCCTGGTAAAGGGGGCGCCACATGTGGTCTGATACCCAAGGCTTGTGGCCACTGCCACATTACACAGGAGTATAACAGATGACTTTATGTATGGAGCTGGGATATGGCGGCACTGTAGTGTATTCTTTTTGTACTATGTGGCAGTGTTATTTGGACACTGTATGGTGGTATGATTTCAGTATTATATGGTGGTATTATGAGAAGAAGATCAGCTTTGTATATTCGCCATCAGGCGGTGATGATGTCCGTATCTGGACATGGCCCCGGGTTCTTTGAATGGAAATATGGCCCTTTATATAATAAGTGGGAGGAGTCACGGATTCCATTATGTTCAATGGCTGCTCAGACCTGACAACAGCAACGAGAAGAAGAGACATAATAAATGCGTCTGCCCGGAATCGTCACCACAAGTGATGAGAGAATTAGTATTTTCAAGTTTGGCGTACAAGGTTCGGGTAATGGATGCCACTACAACGGACCATAAGTTCGCTCATCCCTAGTAACAGCGCGTAATCTGCGTCTCACCGACACTGACCGCGCTGCATGATAAATGTCTACACAGTGGAGGAACACACAAGAAAACCGCCCAGCCGCATGGTCGCCATTAATATCTGCAGATGGAGACGCCGCGTGTCCTGGCCGATCATCCGCTGGACACCATGAAATCTACAGGAGACGCTCAGGAAGGGGACATGAGTCAGATGACTGCGGGGGGCGCTGTGGAGCCAGGATCACAGCCGCTAGCCCTCCCGCAGCTTCTCCCACAATAACCGGACATTAATTAATTGGTTCGACTAAATCTTTTTTCATTTCCCGTCACCTTCCAGTAAATTACGCGGAGACGCTTCTCGTGGCCCTGAGCCCTCTAACATTCATTACTCCCATCATCCGCAGCGGTATGTACAGCATTGTAATGAACCTGTGCACTAATAAACAGGTTAATGCAATTTATGGCTGAAGGGAAAATAAATCTCCGGAGCCAAATGGAATTGCATTTTCTGTCTCCCTGGGAAGAACCAGCAGGAGGAGCAGAGGATTCTGGGTAAGGCTACATTCACACCACAGCGGAAAAAAAAAACATTAAAAACGGTGAAACAGTCCGTTTTTAACAGATTTTTTTCAGTGATGCCTTTCTGAAAAATGAACAATAAAAATGGTTCTCCTTTAGGCCTCATTCACACGACCGTATTATGTTTCCGTGTCCGTTCCGTTTTTTTTGCAGACCGTATGCGTAACCATTCATTTCAATGGCTCTGCAAAAAAAAACGGAAGGTACTCCGTGTGCATTCCGTTTCCGTATTTCCGTTCCGCAAAAAAGATAGAACATGTCCTATTCTTGTCCGTTTTGCTGACAAGGATAGGCATTGTTACAATGGATCCGCCAAAAAAACAGAAACACGGATGCCATACGGAACATCATCCTTTTTTTGCGGATCCGCAATTTGCGGACCGCAAAACACATACGGTCGTGTGAATGAAGCCTTACTTGTACGGCGGCCGTCAGCAGTGAAAACGGACAAGATCCTAACCCTAATATATTCTATTTTTTTGACAGCCATAATTCACTGACCGTAAAAAAAACTGCGGTGTGAATAGCCTCATAGATGACCATTGTTATTAAGACGGATGTGCGACGGCGTCATGTGAATGGAGTCCAATTGTCCACTCCAGCAAGAGGGTTCCCTAAACCAGGACTGATCACGGCCCTTACCACAGCACATAGAAAAACGTCAGGCCTTTCATGCAGCTGCCTGACACCAGTGCACTCCGAACCACCTGTGACACAAGGTCCTAGAGGCTCCAGAGACTAGATCGTCCTACAGAGGGGCCCCTGCGGCTGCAAATTATAATCAGCTTCAACCGAGCAAACAGACATTGACAAAGGTTCTGGAACTGCAGGAGGATGGGATTGTTTGTCCAGATTCCCACCTTTTCTATGGGTGCATTCACACGCTGCAGAAATTTCCACTACTGAAAATCACTTCCACTCACTGGACTGGGGCTTGCAATAATCCATGTGCTTGCCGCCCCATTCAAATTAAAGGAACTGATTTTTAGTTGCGGAAATTTCTGCAACAAAATCTGCAGAGTGTGAATGCACCCGAACGTGTTCTGCCTGTGCCGTGCATTAGGGACTGCAAAATGCAGTCCCCAATGCACGGCACTGTCCGTGTGGCCTGCACTGGCGGATGCAGACTCATTCATCTTGTATGGGCCCACAATAGACCATGCTCTATTTTCTCCAGTGCAGAGGCACGGCCCAAAATGCCATGGAAGCGCTTCATGTCTTCCGGATTGCGGACCCATTCAAGTGGGTTAGGGTAAGGGTCCTTTGCGGGCCACAATACGGGCACGGCTGACACACGTTCGTTTGCAGGAGCCCTTAGGCTGCAGCCACATGGTCAGGTTTCTGCCTGCAGTTTTAGAAGCCAAAAACCAGGATTGAATTTTTTAAAAAGAGGAGAGGGCTCATTTACTAATGGACTTTTGACACTTTTAGACAAAAATGTCACAAGTCCCCTTTTCTGTCCGGCCATGCAACACGATTTTGGCGCACAGATTGTTTTGCAGCTTGTATTGGGGCAAATTTATTTACATTTATGCCTGGAAACAGGAGCTAAAAACGACGCCAGCCAGGGGCACAGACCGCCACAGACGCTACTAATTATATAATATGTATCTATGAATGTGGCAGATTACTGTGTTGTTTCAAATTATGTACTTTATTTTCTGAAATCCATTGTACTATGTACATAACGTTTCATTGGAATGTAACACATTTCCTGTAACCTTGAAATACCTAAATAAAGATGTTTTAATAGTAAAAATAATATGTATCTAGCTGCGGGGGGGGGGACTAAGACTGGCATAATGTGCCCGAGAAGTCGTATCTTTAGCTTCCAATACCGCGTGCAGAAACCTGACGGTGTGACCGCACCCAGAGATCATTGCTGTCAGTAATGAAGTCCATCTGTGAAGAGACACAGCTGAGAATTCACTACAATTAGGCCCAACTAAGGTACCACCAAATGGCGCGGTTGTGTGGTGCTGGAGATGCAGCCGTTAGCAATACAGATCCATGGGGCAGTGAGGTCTTCATCAGTTCAATTAGAGCCGCTGCGGACTGTACGGTATTTCAACGCAACCACATTGCAAATGCCACACGACTGCGCCATGTGCTTGTGGGTTTACCACATATCAAAAAAAGCATAAAAAACACAATGGGGGTCATTTACTAACTTTCCACCTCTTATTGGTGTAAAATTGTTGCACAACTGCTTTCTTCATGATAAGAGTGTTGAGGTCGTGGTGGGGGCTGGGACTCCAGTCCTGGTCAATTTAGGCCCCTTTTTACACGAGGGTGACGGATTAGGTCCGGATGCGTTCAGGAAAACTCGCACCATTTTGCAAGCAAGTTCAGTCAGTTTTGTCTGCGATTGCGTTCAGTTTTTTTCCGGGCGGGTGCGATGTGTTTTGATGCGTTTTTCACGCGCGTGATAAAAAAAAACTGAAGGTTTACAAACAACGTCTCTTAGCAACCTTCATTGAAAAACAAGCAAGCAAGTGCGGATGCAATGCGTTTTTCACGCAGCCCCATTCACTTCTATGGGGTCAGGGCTGCGTGAAAAACGCAGAATATAGAACATGCTGAGTTTTTCACGCAACGCAGAACTGATGCGTAAAAAAAAACGCTTATGTACACAGACCCATTGAAATGAATGGGTCAGGATTCAGTGCGGGTGGTGTGCGTTCACGTCATGCATTACTCGCTCGTGTGAAAGGGGCCTTACTAATTTTACGTCAGTTAAAAGGATTAAAGTTGCCTAAAAACTACAATAACCAGAGACTGGTGTAGGTATTCGGACAGGCGCAGGGACTACCAAAGATAAGCCTAGTTTATGACAAGGTACCCATCATAAAAGAGGCGCACGTTCCAGCAGCAATGTCGGAGTAACAAGCGCGGAAAAAAAAAAGTAAAAAAATTATGATCTTAATCAATGACCCCCCCCAGGCCTCCTCAGTTTTTGCAACAACTTAACTGCGCTTCCTTCCAGCCACAGAAAACACAGCGTCAATTACATGAATGTTGCTCAGTCATTCAGGATTGCTGTGTGAATGCTTTTTGTTTTCACTTGCCGAAAGGAAACACAGATACTTTGTTGCAAAAACCACACATTTATTTTATTTGGCCACACCCCTAGAGGATTATGGATGAGCCAAACAACGTAACCTCCAGACTGATACATTTTACCTGCACTGGACAGAAGACTTGTGCTGCTGTTGGGTTTACGCATTGTCTAGACTGATACATTATTACAACCCTCAGCTGTGAACTAGGTCAGGACATGTTAATATTCACCACCTGCAAGCAGAGATCTATCATTACACATACACATGTCACCGTGTAGCCCTCGTCTAAGTTGCGGATTTCACCCTTTTCAATGGAAAGGTGAGATCTGTGGCAAAACTGCATCAAATCCTCACCTACAAATTGCAATTATACATTACAGATTTTGGTGCGGATATGCTGCAGAAACGGCACATAAATCTGCAGAGAAATTCCTGCGGATCTTACGTGCGTTCCCTGTGTGCAGGTGACCTATAGAAGAGTTGCAGTTACAGTCTATCACTATCCATGTCAAGGGAGCTCAGCTGCAATACCTCATACAACCTGTGGACAGTAGTGGCGCTATTTTTTTCAAGAAAGCAGCCATGTTTTTTCTAATCCTGGAGAACCCATTTAAATTCCAGGGCTTTGTTGCAGTACCCCACACAGGCCATCGCTAGGAGCAGGTAGGTGCCATGCTCAGGTGCACTTACCCTCCACCAGTTTCTACTGCCCTCATAGAGAAGGGGCTTATTGCATTTGCATTTTGCAGACAAGTATAGAACATGTTCTATCTGTTTGCAGAACAGACATAAAGATGTGGTGATCGCACAGATGACTTGCGTCCATCTGTTCCGCAAAGAGATAGAACATGCCCTAAGCTTGTCCGCAAAATGCGAATGCAACACAGACTGCATCCATATTTTTCGAATACGTGATTTGCAGACTGCATGGTTGTGTTCATACATGTTAATACTAGAATTTCCACTTCCTGCCACTAGGGGGTGATGAGATCTCCGCCCTTAGAGGGCTGCTGTTTGTAGACTACTCCTGGTCACTATGGATGAGCACCGCCATTACCTGTACAGAACATCTCGCAGAAATGGCTCTCAATGATAGCGGTGCTGGACCTTCCGTTTATCCTGAATTCGCTGCCATTTGCCGCCGTGTCTTCTTCTCGGCATGAAACATTCTCTCCGTGAACTTTCGACACTTTGCTGCAATCAGGAAATGGTTAAAGCTTTCTGCTCTGACAACCATAATAAGATGAGTGCGGCGGGCGCTGGAGGTCGGGCGCGCTGGAGCTTGTCCCCTACGCTGAGCAGTGGAAAATATTTGTGACAATCAGCGTGCATTATACCGCAGTCGGCCCCCAGGGCAGCACCGGGGGCGGCCGCAGGCTACGTCTGCCTTTGTTCTGCCGTCTGCTGTAATCACAAGCGTTTTCTTCCGAGTGCATTGTGACATTCGCAGATAATAGACAGAGAATGGCGCCACGCTCCCTCCACAGGAGGAGATAAGATGTTCTCCTAACGATTCTTCAGAAATTACAACCGTAATAGTCAGGCGACACGAAGCGACATCGGTGCGGTCAGGCGCTCCACGTGTCCCCAAATAGAGGAAGCATCAAAACAAAAGGCTCCAAACGTACTCCAAAGACAAAGGGAAATCTGTGCCGGACCCGGTTACAGCGCCAATGTGGAGTGCGGCAATCACGTACCAGAAGAAGGGGGGTGAAACCGGCCGGAACGTAGCGCCATTGGTAGAGCTCACAGGGCTGGTAAGGTTTGCAAATCCTGTGCTTTACTGATCTCATACTAAGGGCTCATTGACATAACTGAATGTATTTTGTGGTCTGCAGAAAATACGGATGACGTCCATGTGCATTCCATATTTTGCGGAACGGAACAGCTGGCCCCTTATAGAACAGTCCTATTCTTATCAGTAATGTGGACAAGAAATGACATAAGACATGCGGAAACCGAATGCACACGGAGTAACTTCCTTTTTTTTGCGGACCAATTAAATGAATGGTTCCGTATATGGTCCGCAAAAAAAAACGGAACTGACAAGGAAAGAAAATATGTTCTTGTGCATGAGCCCTAAGGGCGATTTTGCAAAACGGGTGCGGTCCCATTCATTTCAATGGGGCTGCAAAAGATGCAGGACAGCACACCGTTGTTCTGTTCTGCAGCTCCGCGAAAAATATAGAGCATGTCCTATTCCTGTCCGCAATTTGCGGACCTCAAAACACGGCGCAGTTGTGTGAATGAGCCCTAAATCACATCTTATACTCCAGTCACATCCAGTGCTGCATTTACAATTCTGCAGTTATCTAGTCTCTGCAGATAGTCATGTGACCAAACAGGTGCCTACAGGAAACCAGCAGAATTATGAATTCAGCTCTGGATGTCAGTACAGAGAAGAGAGGCCCCTATGAGGGTGGAGTCACTGCCCATTTGACATACGTTCAGGGTGACCTCCAGAAACATAAATTCATTCACTGACAGAGCCGCTGTCAGGCTGTATATGGCGGTATACTGTATGGAATAGGAGAGTCGAGTATGCTATTCCATACAGAGGCATCCAGTAACCATGTACATCACACGATGGGGCACATGTATCAGGCGTCTGCTTCGTCTGTCTTTCCTTTGCCAGTCATTTATTAACAGCCTCACGGCACTTCATGAATTAGACTCGGCAGTTAGTCTGACCTCTAGTGGTTCTTTATCAGTACAACAGGTTCATATTCACTAAGACTGGTCTAATTGGCCTGTCCGTGAAAATGTGGCACAAGTGAGCTGAAAGTAGCCGAACGTCTCCATGAAAGGCCTATATGGGTGCATCTGAGGGCGTCTGTTAGGGTCTCCATCAACACATACGTCACTGTGTGCTGCAGACGCCCCCTGATTGTGCCCCCAGGACAGGAGGGTCTGACGGACAGTACACGACCACCGTGGCCTCATCCTTCATACTGACCACTGATAACTCTTCAGTTCCCGGACCCCTGAGGCTTGTCCATGATGATCAGGAGGAGCCTGGAACAATCATGGATCCTCCGGGGGCAGAGCGGACACTGCTGGACGGTATAAGGCGAGCCCATGTTCAGGTGCGGCCCCCGAGCTTACAGGATAGAGATGACCCCTGAGACTCTGCAGGAGACCCCCACAGATGATGTAGGACCACCATCCTCAACTCTGACACCTTCTCCCTCCTCCAAGTGTCACAACACTGAACCAATAATGGCTGCCGACAACCATACGTGATGCAGGAGCCTGTCTAGAGCCGTTGTCACTTCCCTTCCCCCACTCATTGGGCGATGGTCAGCTTCACAATGAGCTTAGTAAATGTCCCCCAATGTATATATGACAGAGCAAGGTGTATCTAATGTGTGATACTGTCTGCAGAGCTATGTATCTAATTCTGCCATGTGTGATACTGTCTGATGAGCAGGGGTGTAACTATTGGGGTGCAGCGGTACCAGTTACGCCTGGGGGCCCAAAAGCTGCTCTGCCATTTTGTGAGGTCCCATAGAACAGTTGATGAGACACAAGCTATAAGCCCGGTTGTGTGCAGAAGGCGTCTGGCGAGCGCTGAGTTTGCAGGAATCGGACGCGTTTTCAGGTTCCGCTGAACGCAGCCAATAATAAATGCAAATGATGAATGAGAGGAAAGTGGAATCTGCAAAAAAGAGAAAGAAAAACCTGCGCTGCCAAAGGAAGAATGATGGAGGCGCCGCATCAGCAGCAGCTTTGTCTCACCTAGCCACTGCCCAGACAGGCGGATGATGGGGATCATCCAGACAGGCGGATGATGGGGATGTGAGGTCCTGGGGGCTGAGAAGGGAACATTATCCTTAAAATCCAGAAATCCTCAGTAAATAGAAGTTGTGGAGACGTCAGCTTCTATTTTCAGCCATTTGTTGGTAATATCCGATTCTGGGAAAGCTGGATGACATCCAATATGGCCGCCGGGGCGGTTTCTTTCATCCAGGACAAATGCAGCAGGAAAAATGCAGCAGGTAGGTTTCAGGCTGTGGACGCCCCGGACTGGTGCACGCGACGCTCAGCATAAAACCACAGTCCAGACACCCCTGAGGTAAGTGCCCCCACCAGTACACCCCATCATACCCCATGACGCCCTATTACACACCAATACACCCGATTATACTCCACCACACCCCATGACGCCCCATTATACCCCATGACGCCCCATTACAAACCATGACGCCCCCACGGAACTCGTCTGACAGATTTCCAAGAGCCATAAATGCAGATTTGCTCCCTTCGGTCACAGCTAAGTTTTTGAACAGGTGAATTCTGACTTCCCACCAGTAAAGGTGACACTTACATAACTACCTACCTGAGGTGAAGGGGGAGAATAGAAAAGGGGGAACGTGAAGGAAAGTAAGAAAAGGGAAGAAATTTAAAAGGAACGGATGAAGAGCAATGGAAGGGAAAGACTCTGAGACAGAAAGGAGGAGTGAAATAAGGAAAGAGGAAGGAGATGACAAAGAGAAAAGAGAGAAGCTGCAGGAAAAATAAAGGAGGAAAAGAGGAAAGGAAGAGGCCAAAGGAAGGAAAGAGGAAGGTAAAGAAGAAAAGCTGAGAGAGAGAATCTGCAGGGAAATAGAATTAAAAGGAAGGAAATAGGTCAAAGGAAGGAGAAGAAAAGGGGGAGAGAGAAAAACTGCAGGAAAAAAGAAAGGAGGAAAAGAAGAGGTCAAGGGAAGGAAAGATGAAGGTAAAGAAATGGGGAGAGAGACGCTGCAGGAAAAGGAAAGGAGGAAAAAAGGAAAGCAAAGAAAAGCTGAGAGAGAGAGAATCTTCAGGGAAAAGAAGGAAATGTGAAGGTGAAGAAAAGGGGAAAGAGAGAAGCTGCAGCGACGGGAAAGGAGGTAAAGAAAGAAGCCAAAGGAAGGAAATGTGAAGAGAAAGGGAAGAAAAGAAGCTTTTCAAAAAGTTCTACAGAAGATCCAACTGGAAGGAACCAGGAAGTCAGAAATGTGTGAGATGAAGCTCAGTGAATGAGACGACACCTGAAGGAAGGATGGTCTCATCATTATGGAAGGAGGAGAGGCCTAAAGCTGAACAGCCCCCAGCAGTGCCTCCTGCCCCCAGCAGTGCCTCCTGCCCCCAGCAGTGCCTCCTGCCTCACCTATAAAGTGGCCGATGACATTACACTTTATGGGGTGAATAAACACAGCGCTGATGACGTCATTGTGTTTATTGAAGGAGTGTAATACGGTCGCTGGCCCTTTAAACCCCAGCCTGCAGCACCGGGCACAGATTTGTTGATCTCCACCTTTCACTTTCTCCTTGTACTTTTTTATTGGAGAAGTTAAATCGCGGGAACCTTTACAACGGATTGCGCCTTTGTTCGCCTCTCAGCGTGTTTTCCCGCGGACCGTGGTACGATGAAACTTTAATGATGTACAAGCCGCTTCAATCCCCCAAGTATAAATTATTTTTAGAGAACACGCCGGGTCACGGCACTAAACGTCCGGACTTCACAGCGCATTTACAAGCCCCATTCCTCCAGGTGGCTCACCCCGCAGAACCCCGGCCTCTGGATTCCACATAAGCTGAGCTGTGATTGGCAGAGGGGTGAGAGGTGATGTATCTTCTGTGGCGGCGTCTGGAGGTGAGACGGAGCCGCACACTTGACTTCTGCCCTGAGGACTCAATTAGAGCAGCCTATACATGTCAGACTGGAGCGTGCCTTAAAGCGGATGTTCACCCAGCAGGATCGTCCTGGCGGGCACTGCCGTATCCCCGCGCCATGTTCTGCTGTATACATCGGGTCAGAAGGTCAATAGCTGCAGGTGAGCTTCACCGGACTCCGTCCACACTCCTCCACCACTGCAGGGCAGAAGATTCAATTAAAGGACCAGCACCCAGTCTAATGTCCTACAGGCTTTGTGTACCATTACCTCACAACAGCTAAGATCTCTGCTTGCTTTCAGTGAATGTGAACACTCCTATTCACATCCTGGAGGCTTAGAAACCATAACTCAGTGTTTGTTCTAATGTATCCATCTCAAACAATGCATTAACTTCAGACTGATACATTTTCTGATACATTGTAGCGTACTATCAGGACGGTGATCAGATGGTGACGTCCTCAGATCACCGAGGATTGTCTAAACTGGATGGAATTGTAACAAACCCTCTGCTGAGAGAAGAGCCCAGGTTGAAATCGTTCTGATGTTATTGCTCTCCTTTAGGCCTCATGCGCACGAACGTATTTGGTTTCCGTGTCCGTTCTGTTTTTTTTGCAGATAGGATCTGGACTCATTCATTTCAATGGGTTCATATGTCGGTTCCGTAGCCCCGCAAAAAATTCTTGTCCACTTTGCGGGCAAGCATCAGCTTTGTTACAATGGATCCGCAAAAAAACGGATGCAGCACCAACGTCATCTGTATTTTTTGTGGAAGCATATTTTGCAGACTGCAAAATACATATTGTCCTGTGCATGTAAGCTTAGGGCTCATGCACACAAACGTATTTTCTTCCCGTGTCCGCTCAGTTTTTTTTCCCAAACCGTATGAGGAACCTTTCATTTCAATGGGTCCGGAAAAAAAAAACCTAAGTTACTCCGTGTGCATTCCGTTTCCATTCCGCAGAAAAATAGAACATGTCCTATTACTGTCCGCATCACAGACAAGGATAGGACTGTTCTATTAGGGGCCAGCTGTTCTGTTCCGCAAAATACATACGGTCGTGTGCATGAGGCCTTAATGACAGAAATTGATGAGGAATTGATCCCTGGGTCGCAGACATGGCAGAGGGACGATGACTCAGGGATGGAATAACACAATGACGGCAGTAAGAATCCACCAGGTCGCGGATGCACTGCGATGTAGTGCGCTGACCGGAAAACACGTTACCGCAAGTCACATGATAAGAAGACATCTCCACCGCGTAAATGTCACAGCTTTGTTCTGCAACAAACTGAGAACAAGATCTGTAAAGTCTTCCAGGGTGACGAGCAAAAGGAAGGAAAAGGACACAAAATATAGAGAACAGAAAAGAGGAACAAAGAAAACACAACAAAACAATGTAAACAGATGTAGCAGTGCTGAACCGAGCGTAGTACCGGGTCACACGACAAACCACTGAAAGGGATAGTGAAAAGATGTCTGTTCTTACCATTGTTGAGGATCTGTATTAATACATGAAACTGTGTAACACACACTACTCACAAAAAGTCAGGAATATTTGTTTTTTGGGTAAAATTTATGGAAAGCATAAAAAGTTCCGGCTCCAGTTTTCCAGTGATATTATATCCTGAAAGTCGGGCATTAAGTAGAAGCAGCGATGGTGAATGATGAAAAGGGAGGAGGGAGATGAAGCTTCTTTCTGTTTCTATACGGCTGTGAGAGGGCAGGAAGAGCATATATATATATATATATATACACACATACACTGAAGATGTAGATCACAAGGTAAGACTGCTGGTGTAGACGGGAAACCAATCTTAAAGGGGTTGTCCCATGAAAAATATTCTACAGTTTTCAAACCAGCACCTGGATCTGAAGACTTTTGTAATTTCATGTAATTAAAAATTTAGTACAGCCGCTGAGTTATTCAATATAATGTATCTGTATAGCGCCAACTGCTGTTTGTTTTTTCTTATTTCTTTGTCCTGCTGACTGAGAAGGCCGCGCATGGTAAGCCTCCTGAGCTGTGATAGGGAGAGGATAGACACGCCTCCTGAGCTGTGATAGGGAGAGCTGAGACACGCCTCCTGAGCTGTGATAGGGAGAGCTGAGACACGCCTCCTGAGCTGTGATAGGGAGAGATAGACACGCCTCCTGAGCTGTGATAAGGAGAGCTGAGACACGCCTCCTGAGCTGTGATAGGGAGAGCTGAGACACGCCTCCTGAGCTGTGATAGGGAGAGCTGAGACACGCCTCCTGAGCTGTGATAGGGAGAGCTGAGACACGCCTCCTGAGCTGTGATAAGGAGAGCTGAGACACGCCTCCTGAGCTGTGATAGGGAGAGCTGAGACACGCCTCCTGAGCTGTGATAGGGAGAGCTGAGACACGCCCCTGAGCTGTGATAGGGAGAGAGCTGAGACACGCCCCCTGAGCTGTGATAGGGAGAGAGCTGAGACACGCCTCCTGAGCTGTGATAAGGAGAGCTGAGACACGCCTCCTGAGCTGTGATAGGGAGAGCTGAGACACGCCCCGAGTTGTGATAGGGAGAGCTGAGACACGCCCCCTGAGCTGTGATAGGAAGAACTGAGACACTCCCCCTGATCTGTAATAGGGAGAACTGAGACACACCTCCTGAGCTGTGATAGGGAGAGCTGAGACATGCCCCCTGAGCTGTGATAGGAAGAACTGAGACACTCCCCCTGAGCTGTAATAGGGAGAGCTGAGACACACCTCCTGAGCTGTGATAGGGAGAGCTGAGACACGCCTCCTGAGCTGTGATAGGGAGAGCTGAGACACGCCTCCTGAGCTGTGATAGGGAGAGCTGAGACACGCCCCCTTAGCGGCAGCTGAAAAGACATGCCCCCTGAGCTGTCAGCTTGATATAAATCTAGCAGAGCAATGAATGAGGAGATCTCTGGATCCATGTGAGGTACAGGGCTGGGTCTAGCTTTGTTAGAAAGAGGTTGTCATGTCATATGATTTTCATTTTTCACATTTTGAAAAATGAGCGGGCCTAGGGTACTATATAGGAAGTATGGAGGCCACACAGGGAGGTCCCTGCTCTGCAGCCACTGCTCCTCCATCACCAGGACTTTCCAGGAGCAGAGAACAAGGTAAGTACAGCTCCTGTATTGCTTAATCGTAGTCACCGAATGCACGTCCCTCCAGGAGTCCAGTCCAGGAGACCCCCTTGTATCCAGAAATCAAAAAAAGAAGCGAAGGACAGCATCCATATAATCAAAGTGAAGAGTAGTTTTAATCCATCACTGTACCCAAATGAAACGTTTTGACTGCACTCAGACTTTTTTAAGCTCTGCTCTCCAGGAGCAGCCATGTTTAAGGCCGAGTTCACACTGCAGTTATTTGGTCAGTTATTTCCATGAGTGATTGTGCAGATCTTTCCCTTACCCCTGATCTCTGCAGAGGCTTCACTACTGGTTTTGGCTCACAATAACTGATGACAATAACTGATCAAATAACTGAAGTGTGAACTGGGCCTAATGGTTGTATCTGACAGCGGTGGGATTAACCTGAGCAGGGACCGTGCTGAGCGGCTTTCATCCCCCTGTCTCTACGTGAGAAGGATCTGCTCTTCCTCCAGGGACAATCCGCTCATCTTCATTCCCGGAAGTGCAATGAAGCTGCGATATTAGCAACTTTTTCCAATTTCACAGAGGGCTGCACCCCACCTCCTGGACGCTTTCTGCATAGAGTTAATGGCCTGAAGCTGTGTTATGAGGTAACCTCGGAGTGCAGGCTGCGAGTCTCCGTGCACCGCGCGTTTCACTCCGACAGTGCACAGCTCATAAATCCACAGGCGGCAGGCGGAGCGCAGTCCAAGTCACAAATGTGTTTCCCAATTGATTACACCTGTGAATACGACACAATTCACAAGCAGCCGGATCCTGCATCTGTCACATCGAGAGCAGCAGGACTGCGGAGCCAGAACCCGAAATATCTGCCGCCACTAAATACTGACATAGCAAGAAAATATAATAGTGAAAACCGCCCAGATACCGACCAAACCGCACACTGACCGCGGGAAGACTCACAGTCTGTTGTACATAGGAGGCAGTATTATAGTAGTTATATTCTTGTACATAGGAGCAGTATTATAGTAGTTATATTCTTGTACATAGGAGCAGTATTATAGTAATTATATTCTTATATATAGGAGCAGTATTATAGTAGTTATATTCTTGTATATAGGAGGCAGTATTATAATAGTTATATTCTTGTACATAGGAGACAGTATTATAGTAGTTATATTCTTGTACATAGGAGGCAGTATTATAATAGTTATATTCTTGTACATAGGAGGCAGTATTATAGTAGTTATATTCTTGTACATAGGAGACAGTATTATAGTAGTTATATTCTTGTACATAGGAGGCAGTATTATAATAGTTATATTCTTGTACATAGGAGGCAGTATTATAGTAGTTATATTCTTGTACATAGGAGCAGTATTATAGTAGTTATATTCTTGTATATAGGGAGCAGTATTATAGCAGTTATATTCTTGTACATAGGAGGCAGTATTATAATAGTTATATTCTCTTTACATAGGAGGCAGTATTATAATAGTATATATCTTGTACATAGGAGGCAGTATAGTATATAGTAGTTATATTCTTGTACATAGGAGCAGTATTATAGTATTATATTCTTACATAGGAGGCAGTATGTATAGTAGTTAGTTATATTCTTGTACATAGGAGCATATTATAGTAGTTATATTCTTGTACATAGGAGCAGTATTATAGTAGTTATATTCTTGTACATAGCAGTTTATAGTAGTTATATTGTACATAGGAGCAGTATTATAGTAGTTATATTCTTGTATAGGAGAGTATTATAGTAGTTATATTCTTGTACAAGGAGGCAGTATTATAGTAGTTATATTCTTGTACATAGGAGTAGTATTATAGTAGTTATATTCTTGTACATAGGACAGTATATAGTAGTTATATTCTTGTACAGGAGTAGTTTATAGTAGTTTATTCTTGTACATAGGAGCAGTATTATATATTCTTGTAGTAGTTATATTCTTGTACATAGGAGCAGTAATTATAGTAGTTATATAGTTATATATAGAGCAGTATTATAGTAGTTATATTCTTGTACATAGGAGCATATATTTTTATAAAGTATTTAGTATATATTCTGTACATAGGAGCAGTATTATAGTAGTTATATTCTTGTACATAGGAGCAGTATTATAGTAGTTAATTCTTGTACATAGGAGCAGTATGTATACTTATATATCTTGTACATAGAGCAGAGTATATATTATATAGTAGTTATATTCTTGTACATAGGACAGTATTATAGTAGTTATATTCTTGTACATAGAGCAGTATTAGTTATATTCTTGTACATAGGAGCAGTATATAGTATTATAGTAGTTATATTCTTGTACATAGGAGGTAGTATAGTAGTTATTTTGTCATAGGAGCAGTATTATAGTATATATTCTTGTACATAGGAGGCAGTTATTAGTATTATATTCTTGTAGCATAGGACAGTATTATAGTAGTTATATTCTTGTACATAGGAGGCAGTAGTTATTTGTACATAGGAGCAGTATTATAGTAGTTATTTCTTGTACATAGAGCAGTATTATAGTAGTTATATTCTTGTACATAGGCAGTATTATATAGTTATTTCTTGTAGCATATTATAGTAGTTATATTCTTGTACTAGGCAGTATATAGTAGTTATATTCTTGTATATAAGCAGTATTATATAGTTATATTCTTGTACATAGGAGAGTATTATAGTAGTTATATTCTTTACTGTACATAGGAGGCAGTATTATATAGTTATATTCTTTATAGGAGCAGTTATATAGTTTATATTCTTGTACATAGAGCAGTATTATAGTAGTAATAGAGCAGTATATTCTATGTACATAGGGCAGTATTATAGTAGTTATATCTTGTACATAGGAGCAGTATTATATATTATATTTCTGTACATACATATTATAGTAGTATATTCTTGTACATAGAGTATATTAGTTTATTCTTGTACATAAGCAGTATTATAGTTATATTCTTGTACATAGTATTATAGTAGTTATATTCTGTACATAGGAGCAGTATTATAATAGTTATATTCTTGTACATAGGAGCAGTATTATAGTAGTTATATTCTTGTACATAGGAGCAGTATTATAGTAGTTATATTCTTGTACATAGGAGCAGTATTAAGTATATTCTTGTACATAAGAGCAGTAGTATTATAGTAGTTATATTCTTTACATAGGAGCAGTATATAGTAGTTATATCTTGTACATAGGAGCAGTATTATATAGTTATATTCTTGTACATAGGAGGCAGTATTATATATAGTTATATTCTTGTACATAGGAGCAGTATTATAGTAGTTATATTCTGTACATAGGAGCAGTATTATAGTAGTTATATTCTTGTACATAGAGCAGTATTATAGTAGTTATATTCTTGTACATAGGAGCAGTATTATAGTAGTTATATCTTTACAAGGAGTATTATAGTAGTTATATTCTTGCATAGGAGGCAGTTTATATAGTTATATTCTTGTACATAGAGCAGTATTATAGTAGTTTATTTCTTGTACATAGGGAGTAATGTAGTAGTTATATTCTTGTACATAGGAGCAGTATTATAGTAGTTATATCTTGTACATAGGAGGCAGTATTATAGTAGTTATATTCTTGTACATAGGAGGCAGTTATTATAGTAGTTATATCTATACATAGGAGCAGTATTATAGTAGTATATTCTTGTACATAGGAGCAGGTATTATAGTAGTTTATTCTTGTACATAGGAGCAGTATTATAGTAGTTATATTCTTGTACATAGAGCAGTATTATAGTAGTTATATTCTTTACATATAGCAGTATAAGTAGTTATATTCTTGTACATAGGAGCAGTATTATAGTAGTTATATTCTTGTACATAGGAGCAGTATTATAGTATATATTCTTGTACATAGGAGGCAGTATTAATAGTAGTTATATTCTTGTACATAGGAGCAGTATTATAGTAGTTATATTCTTGTACATAGGAGCAGTATTATAGTAGTTATATTCTTGTACATAGGCAGTATTATATAGTTATATTCTTGACATAGTAGTATTTATTTGTAGACAGTATATTCATAGGAGCAGTATTATAGTAGTTATATTCTTGTACATAGGAGCAGTATTATAGTAGTTATATTCTTGTACATAGGAGCAGTATATATAGTTATTATTCTTTACATAGGAGCAGTATATAGTAGTTATATTCTTGTACATAGGAGCAGTATTATAGTAGTTATATTCTTTACATAGGAGCAGTATTATAGTAGTTATATTCTTGTACATAGGAGCAGTATTATAGTAGTTATATTCTTGTTACATAGGAGCATAGAGTATTATATTCTTTACATAGAGCAGTATTATAGTAGTTATATCTTGTACATAGGAGCAGTATTATAGTTAGTTATATTCTTTACATAGGAGCAGTATTATAGTAGTTATATTCTTGTACATAGGAGGCAGTATTAATAGTAGTTATATTCTGTACATAGGAGGCAGTATTATAGTAGTATATTCTTGTACATAGGAGCAGTATTATATAGTTATATTCCTTGTACATAGGAGGCAGTATTATAGTAGTTATATCTTGTACATAGGAGCAGTATATAGTAGTTATATTCCTGTACATAGGAGCAGTATTATAGTAGTTATATTCTTGTACATAGGAGCAGTATTATAGTAGTTATATTCTTGTACATAGGAGCAGTATTATAGTAGTTATATTTCTTGTACATAGGAGCAGTATTATAGTAGTTATATTCTTGTACATAGGGAGCAGTATTATATAGTTATATTCTTGTACATAGGAGCAGTATTATAGTATTATATTCGTTGTACATAGAGGCAGTATTATATAGTTATATTCTTGTACATAGAGCAGTATTATAGTAGTTATATTCTTGTACATAGGAGGCAGTATTATAGTAGTTATATTCTTGTACATAGGAGCAGTATTATAGTAGTTATATTCTTGTACATAGGAGGCAGTATTTATAGTAGTTATATTCTTGTACATAGGAGCTAGTATTATAGTAGTTATATTCTTGTACATAGGTAGCAGTATTATAGTAGTTATATTCTTGTACATAGGAGCAGTATTAATAGTAGTTATATTCTTTACATAAGACAGATATTATAGTATTATAGTAGTTATATTCTTGTACATAGGAGCAGTATTATAGTAGTTATATATTCTTGTACATAGGAGCAGTATTATAGTAGTTATATTCTTGTACATAGGAGCAGTATATAGTAGTTATATTCTTGTTACATAGGAGCAGTATTATAGTAGTTTATATTCTTGTACATAGGAGCAGTATTATAGTAGTTATATTCTTGTACATAGGAGCTTATAGTATTTATAGTAGTTATATTCTTGTACATAGGAGCAGTATTATAGTAGTTATATTCTTGTACATAGGAGCAGTATTATAGTAGTTATATTCTTTACATAGGAGCAGTATTATATAGTTATATCTTTTGTACATAGGAGGCAGTATTATAGTAGTTATATTCTTGTACATAGGAGCAGTATATTATAGTAGTTATATTCTTGTACATAGGTAGCAGTATTTATAGTAGTATATTTCTGTACATAGGAGCAGTATTATAGTAGTTATATTCTTGTACATAGGAGCTAGTATTTATAGTAGTTATATTCTTGTACATAGGAGCAGTATTATAGTAGTTATATTCTTGTACATAGGAGCAGTATTATAGTACTTATATTCTTGTACATAGGAGGCAGTATATAGTATTATATTCTCTTGTACATAGGAGCAGTATTATAGTAGTTATATTCTTGTACATAGGAGCAGTATTATAGTAGTTATATTCTTGTACATAGGAGCAGTATTATATAGTTATATTCTTGTACATAGGAGCAGTATTATAGTAGTTATATTCTTGTACATAGGAGCAGTATTATAGTAGTTATATTCTTGTATATAGGAGCAGTATGTATAGTAGTTATATTCTTGTACATAGGAGCAGTATTATAGTAGTTATATTTTATATATCTTGTACATAGAGCAGTATTATAGTATTATATTCTTGTACATGGAGCAGTATTATAGTTATATTCTTGTACATAGGAGGCAGTATATAATAGTTATATTCTTGTACATAGAGCAGTATTATGTAGTTATATACATAGCTTTATATTCTTTATAGCATATTATAGTAGTTATATTCTTGTACATAGGAGCAGTATTATAGTAGTTATATTCTTGTACATAGGAGCAGTATTATAGTAGTTATATTCTTGTACATAGGAGCAGTATTATAGTAGTTATATTCTTGTACATAGGAGGCAGTATTATAGTAGTTATATTCTTGTACATAGGAGCATAGATATAGTAATATAAGACAGTATAGTAGTTATTCTTGTACATAGGAGCAGTATTATAGTAGTTATATTCTTGTACATAGAGGGTATAGTATTATAGTTAAGGGGTATTATAGTAGTTATATTCTTGTACATAGGGGGCAGTATTATAGTAGTTATAGTCTTGTACATAGGGGGCAGTATTGTAACAGGTTGTTTCCTAATATTGCAGTAAGTGATGCATCTGATTATATTCCTAGTCTATGCCATATCCAGCTAGACACAGGGGATGAGTTAAGCTCCATGTTGTCTGATTTGGCAGAAGCCCAAGTAAAACTTTGTCAGGGCGCTGACCACACAGAACGGCGGTGTAATCTGAAATGAGATCCGGGTGTTATCTGGACCTCTCTGCTCTATAATTCACAGGACGCAGCGGAGTGGCAGATCCCGGCTCTGGTCATCAGATGCTTCAGGATTTTGATCTAAAATGAATTGTACATTCTCCCGTTATCGCGTCTTCTTGGGCGACTGCCGGCTTTAGAATTGCAGCCGGTAAAGTATCTATAGAGCGAGGCCGGGGAGTTCTCTATACACTGCGGCTTATCGTAGGATGAAGACAAGCTCTAATCACAATGTCGGCGCACAGAACCGCTGTCAGGAGGAGCCGCGTCCTTAAAGGAATTTACTGCAAATAAAGCTTCATCCCAATGAAAAGTTCTACAACTCACTAGAAGACTGTATTTCAATTTTTCACAATTTTCAAGAGCTCTGCTTGCTGTCAGTGATTTTGATCATTCCAGAATATGAAAATCCTAGTCTTGCTTACAGTTGAGGGTCTGTTACCATGTATCAGTGTGTATATATGTATATGTCAGTATCTATAATGTATCCTGTACATTGTGTACATACATGTTCTATCTGTGCCGTATGTGCATATAGTTTATGGGTTATTCCCACCTCAGACATCACTAGGATAGGCCCCCAATGTCAGATAGGTGCGGGTCCCACCTCTATACTTAGAACGGAGCCCACAAAGTTCTGGAGGGCGCATGCACATGCGCGGCCGTCCCCCATTTATTCCTATAGGAGCTCCAAAAATAGTCGAGCAACGTGCCCAACTATTTTCGGAAGTCCCATTGAAATAAATGGGAGGCGAACCACGCACGTGCGACCACCGCTCCATTCATTTCTATGGGGCTGACAGAGCCAGTAATTGGCTATTTCAGGTGCTCTAATAGGAATGAATAGAGGGCGGACACCCATGTGCGATGCACCCCCCTGGGCCTTGCGGGCTCCGTTCTCCGCATCAGACACTGGGGGCCTATCCTAGTAATGTGCCCCCAATGTCTGAGAAGGGAATAACCCTTTAAGGAGGGGCCCACAATTATCGCTATAGCCCTGCTTTTCCATTCTTTTTGGTCAGCGCAGGGGGCGGAGCTGTGACAACTCACATTCTTTTTCACGATAAAAAGGCAGGTAGTCACTGGTTAAATTGTAACAAGTAACTGGTATTGTGGTGTGTGATGTACAGACTTTAGGAACACATAGATTTATCTTCAGGGCAATACAGGAACCATGGGGGTCAGAAATACGCCTATATGACGTTACCAGCATCATAAATGTACGGCAGTGGAGCTATAGGCAAACATGGCGCCCACTCGCATGTGCAGCGAGAGTCATGGCAGGCAGGTCTCCTCTGTTTCAAACAGCAGAGGCCTGTGACTAATCACCACGACTGGCAATACTGTCCATCGCGGTAATAAAAGGCTTTAGATGCAGTGATCAAGTGACATCACGGTATCTAAATGCGCAAAAATCCGCATCCTACCGGCATTCCCTGCAGCCAATGGGGATGCCGGTACTTGATCTGAATGGGCACAGCCTCGCTGAAGAGCCTGAGAACATTCAAATGGCAATTCTTACTTTGGCCACAAGATGACAGGCCAACATAAGATATGAGCAATTTTCAATAATAAGTCCAGTTTAAAAAAACATGATTGTTCAAAATTAAAAAAGATTTTGTAGGCTCATATATGAGCTTCAAAATCATTAGAAAAGAATTTTAAAAAAACGTAAAAAATATATAAAAGTTTAAATCACCCCCTTTTGTATAATAAAAAAATAAATACCTAAATAACAATAAATATAAACATTACAGCGACCGAAAACGCCTTTACTATTAAAATATAAAAAATATTTTTCCAATATGGCGAATGAAATAATGGAAAAAATGGTCAAAATGGCCTATTTACCATTTTTTCATTGCTTCTCTTACCCAAGAAAAATATCATAAAATCTGATCAAAAAGTCACACACCCCAAAACGGTATCTATAAAAACTACAGATTGTCCCATAAAAAGTGAGCCCCCACACAGCTCAGTAGATATAACTATAAAAAAAGTTCTGGGGTCAGAATATGGTGATGTGCAAAAAAATATATATATATTTTTTAAAGTTTAAATTTATTTTTACACTATTTAGACATAAAAAACCTATACATATGGGGTATTGTCGTAATCGTACTGACCCAGAGAATGAAGGGCATGGTTAAGTTTTGCCACAAAATGAAAACGCAAATACCTCCGTTATCCTGAAGTTTAAAGAAGAACTCCCGCAAAAATGTTTATTCTCTGACCTGTTAGAAAGCTGCATGATGTAATCTGTAGTGAATGTAATCTTCTCATCAGAGACTGTATTTGTGAGTTATCCCCTCTCTTCTTATTGTAGCTGGGTCATGTGACCAACTCCCTGACCTCCAACTGACCCAGGACAGGAAGCCAGTTACTTCTCTATTCATTCCTATGAGACTGAGAGTGAGGCTCCCATAGGAATACATAGAGAAATAGACTTCCTGTCCACACATAAAATGCTGTGTTATCTGGTGAGTCTGATTGCTGGTCACATGACACAGATGAGAAGCATCAGGGAGATATAACTCACAAATACAGACACTGGTAAGAAAATGACATTCACTACAGATTACATCATGTACATTTCTAGCAGGACATGGAATAACATTTTTTGCGGGAGTTCTTCTTTACTAAATGACCTCCTACGTATTCACATGCGGCAGATATTTCTGTGACTGTTCCATTCATCTGAAAGACTTGCAGAATTCTGACCCTGCACAACCCCAATCAGATGCAGAATC